>NC_061157.1:55431517-55459017 GCF_022113875.1 Hydra vulgaris
AATCTCAATTTTTTTCTAAGCATACCTTTTGTATATATGTACATATATAGACACATTTTTTCTTTCTACTTTATTGATAGTTGATGCCATTATATTTTTTAACGCGAATTGTAAATAGTTGATAGAATTTAAATAAAAAAACAGTAAACTGAATTTTTGCAATTATTTCCTTAACTTAATATACTTAAAGTTTGTTTTCTCTTATTCGCATGTTTTTTCATATATAATTGTTTATTATTATTAATTATTTGTTTTTTAAGTTAGTAATTTTTGTATTTTAGTTGGGCACATAAAATAAAAGTTGCTCATATTGAGCTTTGAAAATTAACTCAAACGCATTTTCATTTTCCCGTATTTTGTATTATTTTAACCTTTTATAGGTTCTTGTATAGAATACTATTGCCATATATGGACTGGTCTTTCTCGTGAAGTACTTTCTTTTTTAAACAAGATTCATAAACTGATAATGTAAATGTAGTTGAATCTGCTCCAGCTGCATCTCTTTCTTTTTTTTGCTTTTTTTAATTCTCTTTCTATGGATTTTTTATAAGATAGCTTTTTTTTCTTTCTCTTTTTGATGTTTTTTTAAGGAGGGCTACTCCCCTATTCAGGGTAGTAAAAAAAGATATCAAATGGTAATCCAGTAATATTCAGATTGTTTGTCCTCTCATAAATTTATAAAAATAAAAAAGCATGGAATTTGACTACGAGTGCTTAGAAATGCTAAGACTTTTTAGAAAATTTTGGGCCAAATTGGCCTAAAATTCCAAGTGCATCTGCTGAAGTCACCAAAAACATGCGACCAAACATCATTAAAGAGCAGCCGTGGCACTGTAGTAGCGCCTTTGAAACGAAGGATCCTTGGTTCAAACCCAACCTCTGGGCAAGTTTCGCGACATCGGTTAGGAAGTAGTAAACGACCGGGGCTGGTATTTGACCGTGGCCAGTTCTACAGTTTATGCAGTCCCGTTCGTAGAACGGAACTGCATAAATATTGATGCAAATTGACTTATTTTATATATCATATCAATATGCATTAGTATTTAAACAGCCTCAGCCATAAATCTGGCTTTTGCCCCAGTCATTTACTATTAGGAAGGATGGGTGAACTTTTTATTAAATGCTCAACCGCGGTACTCTGTGATAAGACCGAAAGAACTTCTTGGGTCATCTAAATAAAATTTAATTGAAATCGAATTTGACAAAACGATTTTGTTTTAAAGATAGGGTGCACGATATACAAAACTGATTAAACTTGGTTCGACAAAAGGGTTCACATATAAAATTACTATTTCTAAATGTTAAAATTTATTTGTTTTAAACAAAAAAGATCTTTGAAAATGGGTAAAGATATGTCATTTTTCCATAAATACATAAACCATAAAACTTTCATTTTAATAAAAAATGGTTTGGAATGAGTGTATCGATCCGTTTAATAAACGTTGCGAATCGATACACTCATGTCTTTTATTTTTTAAACTTTTTTTACAACTTACTTTTTTAGTGCTTCACTATGCAATATTGGCATAATTTAAATAACTATGAATAAATGAGTAATAAAGTTGAGTTAGACTTTTTTTAGATAAATATATTCCGGTTTTATATAAAATTTTAATATATTCAGATATTTTTATAGATATGCGTTTTCTATATAATGTTTTCATCAAGAACAGCACCTAAGAACTTTGTTAAATAATGTCATTTTTTTAACATCATTAATAAAATTTTTAGGCAATCCGGTGTACATAAACTTTTTTTGAGATTAGGTGAAAAATACCCAAATTTGTTTTTATATTGTTAAGAGTTAGTTTGTTGTATTTAAACCATTTGGATATACTTTTAAGTTTATCATTCATAGTATAGAAGAGTTTGTAAATGTCATTATCGAAAAGTTAGCGTCGTCAACAAACATGATACTCAATAAATTTGAGGTTTTATTTTGGTCGTTTATATAAATCAAGAACAATAGTGGTCCCAAAACGGTTTTTGTAAAACGCTACATGAAATATTTTGAAATTTATTCGGATAAACATTATTGCTGAAAACAAATTGTTTACGGTTGAATGGATCCTTTTGAACCATTTTATAACTTTGCAAATTTATATATTTTAGATTGTGTAATGAAATTTCATCATCTACAATATCGAATGCTTTTGAAAGGTCAATAAAAATACCTTATGTATATTTAGACTTTTCAAAAGAATTAGAGATTTCACTTACAAATTGGATAATTGCATATTCTGTGTAACTATTTTTTATAAATCCAAATTGATAGTTGTATAAGAAATTATTAGATTTAAAATAACTGTATAATCTATTGTACATAATACATTCTTGTATTTTTCAAAAAGTGGAGAGGACAGATATTGGGCGATAATTACTGATACTTGTTTGGTCACCGTCTTTTAAAATTGGGTAACTTTAGCAACTTTAAGTTATTCAGTAAAAATTTCTTGGTGGATAAATGCGCCATTAACTTTAAAAAAGATACCTTTGAAGTATTCAAAACATTTTATGGCTATATTGCCGTTTATGTCATCTGCTCCTAAGAAATCTAAAAGCTCCTTTAAGCTCTTGAAAAGATAGTTCAGAAGATAATTCGTTAGAACCAATACAATTATCTATTTGTACTAAAAAGTCTCTAAATTTAGCATTTGTATAAGGAATTTTATTTACTAGTTTGAAAAAAGAGTGTCCATGGGGAGGGGGGAGGATGATATGAAAAAAAAGGTCCTACTCGTCTAAAAGACCTACATTTGCGACCTACTTGTCTAAAAGGGTCAAATTTGTTAACTAAATGAACATCCTTCGCACCGGCTTTGGTTATCAACTATAATTGCCTGAGGGATGGAACCTGAGCATCTTTTTTGTCTAACACTAATTTCATTCATTATTTGTCAAGTGCATTTTGAGTTATTTCTTAGTTTATATATGAGTCTTGAGTAGTAATTTTTTTTAAGTTTATACGAACTTTTTCAAATAGGGATTTGTATTCTTTATATATTTTTTTAACGGGTCACTACTAAAATTTTGCCCAACTTTTTAAACAAGATATCTCAGTCATTTTACAATTTTTTTTAAAACGGTTTTTTGCATTTTATAAACAACAATTTTAAGTGTTAGAAAAAATGTCTTTTAAAGTTTTTCAATTCCATTCCTTCTAACAAAATCGAGTCTTTTGTGTACCGAGCTGAAGGTGCGGTGTATAAGGTCTTTGTCCAAATTACGAAGGCAAAGACTGACTCTAGCTTTGAGTTGAGTGATAGTTTTAGCCTGCCAGTCCTTCTCATACACTTTCTGCTTCAAAAATCCCCAAAAATCCTCAATTGGCCTGACTTTCGGGACGTTTGATGGGTTGTCTTGTTTTTGTACAAAATTGACTTTTTTGTCTCTGAGGTCGGCGTGGACTGAGTTTGCTTAGTGGGAGCTAGCTAAATTGGGCCAGAATACGTATTTACCATCCCTATAGTATTTGTTAATAAAAGGAATCAACCTCTTTCGTATACACTCGTCACGGTAAATACATTGATTGATTGCCAGGCCAGACTTGAAAAATTTGACACTACTCATTCCTCGAGGTGAAACTGCCACCCAAACAAGTAGTTTTGAGTCGTATTTTGCCTTCATTTTGTTCTTCACATCAGTAGGAGTCTTTTGAATATCATCTGAGTAAAATCGGTCATTCCCAGCCAAAGTTGTGTTGGAAAGAGTGAAGTACGATTCATTATCCAAAATAAAATCGACATCACGAAATTTGAGGAAAAGTCGTCCACACTTTGGCCTTGCTAACTTGACTTGTAAGGCTGTCATCTTTGGTTTGACGGTGCGTTTTAGACATCTGATATTTGTTCTTTGCAATAGCATCTTTGAAACGTATTGCTGAGTTGTTTTTAGCTTGCTAACTACTCTTTTCTGTGAGCAGCCCTTCCGATGATTAAAGAAATTTTTCATCTTACGTATGTTGTTTGCAGTCGCTATAGTGGTCGGAGGACCGCTTCCTTTTTTCCTAGTTAGTACTTTATTTTGTTCCAGCATGCTAAGCCAATGATTTAAAGTCCTTTTTGGAGCTCCCATGCTGATAAATTTATCAAAAATATGTTTTCGCCCCTGTCCATGGTTTTTTTGATAGTATTTATACAAAATGGATTTTAGATCTTCATACATTATAGCGTGATATTTTTTGAACTACAAATCATACGAACTATTTAAAAATATATTTGAATAGAGAATGCTTTTGAGTATATTCTGTTAAAATTTTAAAAATATACACAAAGCAGATCTTTATTGACATTATCCCAAAGTTTGGGCAAAATTTTAGTTGTGACCCGTTACTTGCAATGATTTTTTTTTTAAGATATTTATTCAAAGCTTCTGTTTTTATCTTTGATGATTTTTTAAATTCCTTGGTTGAATTTTTTTTTGGATTTGTTGTTTTTACAATGATAGGAAATTTAGCATCACACACGGAATAAATGTTTCAAAAAAATTGTCTTAAATTTTGTTTCCATTTTTATTAAAGTTAATATACTTCCAGTGCAGGATTGTATTTTTATTTTTTTTGGTTTAATTATATTTCCCGAGTTTGAATTAAGTGACGAAAATATTGGAAAATGATCGGATATATCCGATTTTAGGATACCTGTTTGAATATAATTTTCGGATATATCTGTTGTAATGATATTATCAATCAAAAACACTAAGTATTTTGTTACTCTCGTTGGACGAATAATCAAAGGAATTTTTCCAATTTCAAAAATAAAATCGTCTAAGTTTTTAATTTTATTATCTTCATTGTATAGAAAACAACTCATTTCTTGGTCCCCAATAATGACATTTTTTTCTTTAGTATCTTTTTTAAATATATTTTGTTCAAAAAAAATGCTTAAGGTGGTTATCAGGTAAAAAAATAGCGATTTTTGTGAAAAAATGTGTTTTTTAGTTTATCAGCCAACTTTGTTTAAAATTTAATTGGCTTTTTAACCATATATAACATGATATGGGTTAATTAATAAAAAAATGTAAAAAAATTGTTTTAGTTGGTAAGAGTAAAAAAAATTTACTTAACAACCGCATAGCAACCAATAATTTTTTATAGATATATTACCCAAAGACCTAGATTTAAACAATTATTTCTTTTCATGGGTCTGTATAATTAACTAAACTTTTGAACCAGAGTTATTTTTAGCAAAGCCGTATGTTTTGATGTTATTTGTTAAGCAGAAAGAAAAAAGTTTAAAGTTGTTAAAAAAAGTTTTATTATGGCAAAGAATAAAAGTTTTAAAAATAGAAAAGTTAAACGAGTTTTTCAAGGTAATAGATATACTAAGAAAACAGTTGAGGTTTTTTTGCAACAGCCTTCAGCTGTAATAAATTACAATGATGGTTTGAGAGGTTTCACAAGAATTTTTGATTATTTGCAGCTCTTGCCTGGAAGTTTTATGATCCAAGGATCGTGGAAGAAGGATGTATCAAGAGTAAAGAACACGATTAAAAATTCAACTCCAAAGCAAAAAAGGGCTAGAAGGAAAAGGAGATGTATCAGGAAGGGTTATATTGATAAGGAGAAAGAAAAAGAGGGAGTAGACTCTTATATTACAGGAAATTTTTAATTAATAAATTGTTTTTAAACTTTGAAGCTTGATTTCTCAATTGTTTGTTTTTGCCTGACTGCAATAAGCGAATCATTCATATCTTTTTAACCAGATATGCAATTGAGTTCAAATTTTCAGGGTTGTTTCTTTATAGATAGAACTGCAATAGCTTACTAGAACTAATCTTAAGCTTGTTTCCATTTGAATATATTCATATTTTACCTTTTTTTTTTGTATCAATAATTTCCGTTAAAATTGAAAAAGCTGCCATTTTAAAAATAATAATTATTTTTAGTTTTTCTAGTAAGCTTTTGTTTAATACACTATAATCTATCAGTGTTGTAAGTTTTGGCTTATAATGTCATAAAGAGGCTGAGAAAATGTTGTTTTCTTTTTTCATTGATTTTTTTGCATTTTATGCTGATTCAGCAAAAAAAAAAAGGAAATTATTTTTTTTTTATCATTTTTAATTATATTAATAAGTATGTTTCTTTTAAACTAACTTTGGTATATGATTAAGTTGGCAATCAAAAAATAATTTTTTTACCTGATAACCACCTTAAGTAAACTAAGGTTTAAATAACTCACGCCGTCGATCGAGAAACAACAACTTAATCATAAGTTTTTTGATTCATTGTGTATAATTTTAGTTGTTAAAATTTCTTCATCGTCATTAGAAACACTTAAATCATTCCTAACCATTCCTTACTAAATAACAGGCCTTGCCAACGCGCGACTTGCGTAAAAAACTGGAAGCAAGAAAATTCTCAAAAACAGTTATACAAAATAAATACGGGGGTAGTTTTTTGTAACAGTAATTATATGACATAAATATTTAACTAAAATAAAACTAAATAATTAATTTTTATTTATTATATTTTAAATAATATAATTTAAGTTAAATAAATATATACATATACGAATCAGTTCAAAGTTTGCATAAAATTTACGATTACGAAACACCCGTAAGTTTTCAAATCAACTTTCAAATTTTAAATAAAATGAGTCAGTTTAAAACTGAAAGATAAGGCGAAGTTATTAAAGAACTTATATGAGTATTCTAAAAATGGTTCGTCGATGTTGTGTAACAAATTGCAATGGTAATTATAATCCTCAGAATAGAGTTAAAACTTTTCGACTTCCAAGAAACATTGAAGAACGAAAACATTGGATTGCTATAATACTAAGAGATAATATTCCGGATACTAATAACACCGTAGTATGTGAAAGACATTGTCCAAAAGGTAGCGGACGTGTATTTCAAGCACCCCCTTTAGTAAGTCCGTAAAAAACGCTTAAACGAAACGAGTATTGTTGAAAACCATACCCTAACCAAATCCCAACCCTGAAACTTAGGGTTAGGCTCTGGGTTTGGTTTAGGTTTGGCTTTCAATAAAAGGTCCTTATCTAGCAAAAAATATTCCAGTTGTAACTAACAAAACAAATTATTTTATTCTTCTCAAAATTTCTGTACTTAATAATTTTGAAATTTCAGTGAAAGAATTTGAATGTGCTTATAAAATGCTAAAAACAAATAAAGCGAGATGTCAGGACAAAATAAATATAACATTATTATTGGATATTACGAGATCATAAAACCTATACTCTTCAAAGTGTTTAGTTGCTCAATAAAACAAGGAACATTTCCTGACCAACTAAAGATCGCCAAAGTTACACCAATATATAAAGGTGGTGAATTATCAAATATAACTAATTTTTGACCAATATCTGTACTCTCTGGTTTTTCAAAGGTTTTGAAAGGGTTCTTTACAACAAAATATATGAACATCTTTCTAAAAATAAAATATTAAATGCCAATCAATATGGATTTGAAAATAATAATTCCACGGTATACGCCATGCTTCATGTATACAAAAATTTAACAACTATGGAATCAGCGAAAATTTTTTAAATTTGCTAAAAAGCAATCGTAAGCAGTTTGTGCAAATTGACGTGAAATCCTCCTCAATAAGTTTACTAGATATAATATGTGGTGTTCCTCAAGGGTCTATACTAGGCCGAATGCTTTTTCTCATTTACGTTAATGATTTGCACAATGCCTCAAATTTGAAGAAAGTAATGTTTGCTGATTATACAAATCATTTTCTATCCGGTAAAAATATCATTGCATTATTTAATGACATTAACATAGAACTAATTAAAATTTCCAATTGTTTTAAGTCAAATAAACTATCAATTGACTTTTTTTGGAAAAAACTAAATGGACTTTATTTCATCCAAAATCCCAAAAAAAACATTTGCCAAATGATATGCCTCAAGTATATATTGACAATGTTCAAATAAAAAAAATAAAATTTATACATTTCCTTCGTGTTTTCATTGATGAAAATCTAACATGAAAAAACCATATCGAAACTTTGGGCAATAAAGTTTCAAAAAATATTGGAGTAATGTATAAAACTGATAATATCTTTTTAGTTTTTTCAGTTTTTTTTTTTAGTTTTATTAGTTTATTTCGCCGTAAAAATATTCACAATGTACAACAATATAAAAAGGAAAATTGGCTGGAGCAAGAATAAGACATAAATTAACGTTATTACCGAGATTAAAATATAGTAATAAAAATGACAAAAAATTTCTGTTTTTGGTTATAAACTAAACGTAATTCGATATATTTATTGTATATATATATTTTTTCAAAATATTTCGAAATCAAAATAAAATTTCTGTTCTAATATCATAAAATATATCAAGAAAATTGTAGGTAACTTCAAGAGTAAATATTTTCAATGAAAGTATGATAAAGACATTTAAATTTCTTAATATTGACTTTGCTCTTTTGCAAAGCAAGCACATAACGTTATTTCAACGTTTTTTCAACGTTAAAAAAAAACGTTGAGATTTCATTATTGATTCAACGCTGATTTTCAATTAAAAACAAACGTTGAATTAACGTTGAAAAATAAACGTTGAAATAACGTTAAAATTACGTTGAAATTACGTTGAAATTTAGATACGAGAGTTTGCTGATGCAAATGTACTAATAATTCGGAATTAAAATAAAATTTAATATTTCACATAGATTTTAGCGTGGGAAAGTTCTTTAAAAACTTTTAATAAAAGTATTAATGTAATAAAAGTGAAAATATTAAAAGATTTTTTTGCTATGAAAATATGTATAATTTTACAAAAATTTATATGAATTTGCAGTATTCACAAATTTTGCATATTTTATATAAAAATGCAAAACTTGTGTATCACTCCTCTCAAAAATTCGAGATAACCTCTTTTAGCTGACCCAGAGAAACAGGATGCGGGGTTTGAAAGCCCTTGACTCTGTGATCACAAAAATGTAAAAGTTGAAATCAAAACATTATATCCAAGAAAATAATTCAACATTTAATTTTATTACTATCAACATCAATAGTGTAAATGACAGCATTCCAATTTTTGACATTTCTACAGCACAAAAAAACATAAAATTCTTTAAGCAACAGTCAAGACTTAATATAAATATACATTCTGAATAAAAATTACGTTTACAGATTCTTTTACAAGTGCTTGCTGTTAAAATCAGTCACACACTTTTGAAGTTGATATTCTGGGTGTGCACTCCTCTCAAAAATTCGAGATAACCTCTTTTAGCTGACCCAGAGAACAAGATGTGGGGTTTGAAAGCCCTTGACTCTGTGATCACAAAAATGTAAAAGTTAAAATCAAAACATTATATCCAAGAAAATAATTCAACATTTAAATGGATTACTATAAACAGCAATAGAGTAAATGACAGCTTTTGACATTTCTACAGCATATATAATTGTATTACTGACTGGTGTCCTTTTGTATGTGACAATCAAGGTACACTCACTATGAACTCCCATTTTTTAAGTAAATTTTTCGGGAAAATCCACGATTTATTTGTTTACATAAAATTCATGATGAGCATAATTTTCAACTGCCGCAATAAAAATGCCCTTTTTTGCAAAACCACATGAAGAAAACCAAAAAACTATCTGTTTTCTTTGTATGCACAAGGCAAAACGAGAGGTAACACCTTTAACAATTGAAAAAGTGAAGACAGTTTTCCAAAGAGATGTTGATTTTCAAAACTCAAGAGTTCCAAAAGGAATTTGTGAAGGATGCCGTTCAGCAATGAGGAGAAAAGATGAAGTCAAAGAAGTAAGCATACCACTGCCATTCAATTTTCAAGAAATTTATCCCAAGATTTTCTCAAGAGAGCAAGCTTGCCAATGCCTCACCTGTCAAATTGGTCAACTCAAGCTCAATCAAAGGCATCCTTTGGAAAATTGACAGAAAACTGAAAACGAGAAGGATGATCATAGATGTTCCAAATATCTTGCCGTTCTTGGCAAAGGTATGTACCATCCTTGCAATGAATACACATTTTGGGAAAACATGAGGTTGCTTGCAGCTAAAGATAGCAAAGTTTCTGACCAAATAGCTGCTACTGTTATCAGTCAAAAAGAGGCATCACCACATGGAACAATTTTCATAAATCAAGCTCAAGCTGGACGACCGTTGGCATTGACACCAGGTAGATTTTTGCTATGCTCATAAATTTATTTTTAAACCTAAACACGATGTACTTATTTATAAATTTATAACCTGACAGGTTCTTCAAGCTCTCGGCGGTTGTTTGAGGCCCCTACAAGAGTGACAGCAAAGATCTTGCGCAAATTCAGATCAATACAGGAATGTCCAACAATGGCATAAGAAAGCTAGCATCAATTCTTAATCAAGTATCACAGGTTAAAGTCACTGAACTATACATTGACTCTAAGTTTTTTGAAATAGTAACCAATCTTGCAAGTTTTTTCACATATTCAAAGCTAGAAGTCATGCAAGAGAAAGGATCAAAAGTCGAAATGGCAACAATTATTCACTGTAAAGATTTTTCTGAACTGCTGGTGCACTTCCTTTTAGAAAGAAAAATATTTTCTGATCACATTGTCAAGCTTGGAGTAGATGGGGATGCTGGATTTCTAAAATTGTCTCTTGGGATTGTAGAAACATTACAGCACTGCAAAGTTCGTTTTCCAACAAGCAAACGACTCCTGACAGTAAAGAGCTCCAAAGATAGCGGTTGCAATCAGCAACTTATTGTTGCTGTCTCTGAAGGAATGTCTGAAAACTATTCTAACCTCAAGAATATTTTCTCCTTGATCAAAGCTGATTCAAAGAATTTTGTGGTATCTTGTGACTTGAAAGTTACCAATATTCTATGTGGTCTTCAATCTCACGCTTCCATGCATCCATGCACATGGTGCACAGATTTTGGTTCCCTCAAAGCCTTTTTTCAAGCATTTGCTTCTGCTGGCAGTGATGTAAAAAATGCCAAGAAATATGGGAATGTCATCCATAAACCAATTCTTCATGTAGATGACACTAGTCTGGTTTTGGAAATTATCCCTCCCATGGAGCTTCGTCTTTTGCTTGGAGTTGTTAACCACCTCTACAAAATTCTAAAAACAGTCTGGCCTCCAACTGATGAGTGAGCAACTGCTCTTCATATTAATCTTTAGCCTTACCATGGAGGTAATTTCATTGGCAATAATTGCCGCAAGCTTCTCAAAAATGTTGATCTTCTTCAACAGTTGGCCAAAGAGAAGGTAGCAGTTCATATTTTTCCACTTATTGATACTCTGAGAAAGTTTGATCCTGTGGTTATTGTCTGCTTTAGAAACGATCTGCAGCATGACTATGCACAAAAAATTGAACTTTTCAAGCAATCATTCTTGGCACTACCAGCAGGAAGTGTAACTCCAAAAGTTCATGCTGTGTTTTTTCACATCAAGGATTTCATCTCAAGAAAAAACACTTCTTTGGGTATTTACAGTGAGCAAACCACTGAAGCTGTGCAATATCAATTTCAAACTCATTGGCAAAGGTACAAGCGCCAAAAGACACAACCAGAATATGAGTCTCAAATTCAAAAGTGTGTGACTGATTTTAACAGCAAGCACTTGTAAAAGAATCTGTGAACGTAATTTTTATTCAGAATGTATATTTATATTAAGTCTTGACTGTTGCTTAAAGAATTTTATGTTTATATGTGCTGTAGAAATGTCAAAAATTGAAATGCTGTCATTTACACTATTGATGTTGATAGTAATAAAATTAAATGTTGAATTATTTTCTTGGATATAATGTTTTGATTTTACTTAAACTTAATGATTGGGATGAGTTTTCTAAATTCTCTACAAAAAATTCATCATATTTTATAACAGCATACTTCTCTTTACTGTGTAGTCTTTTAACTTCCTTCTATAACTTTTAACGACTTTAGATAGTTTCCTTGGCAAAATCTTCGTTAATAAATACACCAGGTCCACGCAAGCTTTTCACGGCGTTTATAATTTTATTGTTGTCTTGATAATTTAAGAGCTTCAAAACTATTACTTTTGGTACTTTCTTATCTCTTGATTTGCCTACTTGATGCACTCTTTCCACAACCACTTCGCTGTCAATTTTCAGTTGTTTTTTAAAAGTATTTTTTACTGTATTTTTACAGTCACTCCAGGTTTCATTAGATTTTTCTTCAATTTCACCTATTCGTAGATTATTTCGGAGAGATCTGTTTTCTAAATAAATTGTTTATTTGAGTAAAATATTTAACTCCTTATCATAATTCTTTCTAATTTGTACTACCTTTTCCGTTAGGTTTGTTTCTTTTTAGTTTAGACTTGTTTTAAAATATTTTATATTATTTTGAATATGCAACTTTTTTATTATTAAAAACAAAACTGCAAAGGTTTCAAAACCTTCACAGGTTTGCAGAATATCTGAAGCAAATATGAATACAGTAAATTAATATTTTAGAAGCAAACTTCAAAGTATAAAAACTACTATCCAAGAAAGGCTTGCGACAGTCTTAAAATCTATTTTTACCTCAGAGTTAACTCTCCTTGTAGATTGTTTAACAACATTTGGCACGACCTATAAATGTCGAAAACAATCAATACCTTCAAACCTAAGACATCACCACTAGATATTATTCAGTCTAATTATACCTCACCCTGTTGACCTCTCATTCAAATCTGGAATTATACTATTTGAAACATTGATATTATTATTATTATCATTAAATAAATGTGTATATGTATCATCGTTTACCGAATATTACTTCGTTTAACGAATAGTGACATTAAATTTACTAGCTCTCTAAAGTTTATTATTTTTATTTATTTAGTTATTTTTCTATTTTTGAGAGTTTATAGGATTTTATTTTCGACGTGCAAAATATGATATTTCTAATTATGATTATTTAAAACTATTCCAGGGTATTCGTTGAATAGTCTCTTTATATATCAATGTTTTTGATCATAAGCTTGGGGAAGCTTCAGTATTAAATTATCAGAGTTAGATGGTTTATAAAATAAAACATGTTTGGTTTTGAGGATATTTAAGAATAAAAAAAATTCGTTTAACGAATATTACTATTCGTTAAACTTTGATACCAAAGTTAAACGAATTCGAAAAAGTTGAAAAATTTGCTATTCGTTTAATGAAAACACTGTTCGCTATTTTTTAAATTAAAGTTATTTTCTTAATAATACCAAACTTTAGTTAAAATCAGTTTGTTATAATTGAAATTATCCATCCTATCAGCTCTTTAGGAATCCTGCCTAAATATTAGAAAAATTAAGTTTTTAATTACGATATCCATATAGGTTTGTAAAGCTGTAAGTTGCTATGTTTTTGTTTATATGCTTAAGTGAAAACTAATTTCTTGTATAACTTTTTCTTCTTTATACAAAAGTTTTGCGCTTAAATTTTAACTAAAAAATAGGATAAAACAAAGTAATATTAATACTGTTAAATTTTAAAAGTTATTTTGCGCAATTTTGGAGCAGGGGTCATAATAGCAATTTGAGCTAGTACTTTTTTAAACAAATAATAATTTCAAGTATTTAGTCAAGTATTGAAATGCGATTGCGTTAATAAAAAATATATTGCCACTTCTGTTGGATTGTAGTGGAGAAATATTGGGATAGTAGTGGATAAATAAAAAACAAAATAAATCTAACCAGTTGCAAATACGGATTAGAAGACAAAAATCAAGCTTTTAAAAAAAGTCCAGAATCAGCTTTTTTTAAAAGCTGATTGTGGACTTTGGTTGATGGAACTTTGGTTGATTTAAGCTCAAAAAAAACAAAAAAAAACAAATTACTTGCTATTTTAACAATAGAAATTATTTGTGGCTAAAGAAGATAAATTTATTTTTCTAGTAAGATAAATTTATTTTTCATTTATCTATAATACTTCATGTATATATTTTTTCATATTTTGCCCCACAAAATTGTCTCGTATCTTGCGCCACTTTATCAATTGTCTCATATTTTGCGCGCACTTTATTTTAACGATTATATAAGCAAACGAACAGGATTGAAAAAAAGCGACATCTGAAATATAATATCTTTATTTGTGTGTAGTTTTTATTGTAAAAACAATTAGCTTTTAGTAATCCCCTTTTCTTACAAGAATCAACCAGAATGCTTTCGTTTATCAAATGTCTAATGTTTCTAAATCTAAGTTGAATCAAAATTAGATGATAGCGTCAGAATACACATCCATGGAAAAAAGATCTTTTCTCTTTGAAAGATACCTACAAAATATTCTTTTTGATTACTTTATACAATATAATTTCCTCAACAATAAATTTATATTAAAACAAAATACAATATATTACACACACACGCACACACACACACACACACACGCACACACACACACATAATTAAATTTCATAAAAGTAATAATAAATATTTCCTTTGTATTTATATAAAAACTAAAATCATACTCCAAAAGATTTGAAACACATTTTAGAAATACATTGATTTTTTCTTCTTCTATATTCGCGACAGCAAGCAAAACTGGCAGTTTTACTAAAAAAAAAACCAAATAAAAAAGTAAAACCCTTAAAGAAACTAAAGTACAATAACTGCAAATCACTTACCAAATAGACGCAAAAAATGTTCTACGCCATATATCTCTGCAGGAGAATCGCCATTTGGCATAAGAGGATAAACCATAAAAAACCCTTCAGTCTCATTTGCTTTTTTCTTGAGATAAAAGTGATTTAAAAAAATAATAATATTTATACAAAAGTACATTTCTGCTTAAATAAATATTTATTAAAGAAGAATTTAAATTAAATAAGCTATTAAATAATAATAATTTTATAATAATTAAATATATTTATAATAAATTAAAGTTGCTGAAATTTGTTTTAATACAAAGTAGTATTTAAATTAAAAAGATCAGAACATTTTACAAGGTTTAGTTTGTAAATAAACAAAAAAGTTATAAAGATATGAAAACCATCAAAGAGGATCGCTTACTACTTTACCCTTAGCATCATTATTAACTGATTTTTGTGAAACATTTTCCGCTGCTTCTTCAGAAGACTTGCGACTTCGAGTTGATCTTCGAAAGTGAACATCTAAAGGAGAAAACCATTAAATTAAAAACTATATATATAAAAAAATGGTCAAGTTTAAAAATAATAACTGTTAAATAAACCAACAAATGTTTAAAATCAGTATAACTTAATGAGAATCTAGTCAAAATTTTTCCTATATACACTGAAAAAAACCAAATTTAGACATTAATTTGCCTAATCAAACAAAACTAAACGATTCAAGCATTTGATGTGGATTTATATCCATCCATACGCATTCCATCCATAAGCATTCCATCCATACGCATTCCATCGCATTTAAGCAACTCCTGTCATTATTGATATATTGATTTAAAAACTCAAACAATATCTAGTTGACATGCGCAAACGAACTTTTTATTAAGAGATTAAAAAAATTTAAAGAGTTAAAAAAAAATTCGTAAGAATGAAAAAAGTAAAAATCGCACAAGTAATAAGTAAAAATAAAATATATTAAAAATAAAAATAAGGATAATTAAGGAAATTAAAGAACAAATTGTGTAATTTTGTAAACAAAAATAAAATCAGAATAAAACCTATAGTCTTTAATGGCAGTTATGGCGGAAGCGTTCTTACAGAATTAAAAAAAAGCCCTTTTTATAGCCATTATACATACATCCAAACTTACAAGAGATATGTACAAGAGGTATGTAGATAATTCTCATGCTTTCTTTGATTTAATAAAAATTTAAGGAATGTTTCACCCTAAATGAATGAAATCATAAAATACAATTTTGAACTTAAAAACCACCAAAAACTACTTAATTTTCTGGATATTACAAACACAATGAATGGAAACAAAAGAAAAAACATAAAAGAAAAGCTATTATTAATGTTCAACTTTAACTCTTTTTTTCTCTGAATTACTTTTTTTCAAACTGGACATCTGTCCAACATCTTATATAAATTCTCAATAACACTTACTCTAATAAAACCCTTTTTTCTCTCTCCCTTTGGAGTTTATGGCCTGATGGGTTTCAAATTGTGGCTAGACTATGCTATAGCTGCAAACAATAAACACACTAACATAAATATGTCTGTGTGTATAGTTAGTAGTAGTGGTTGAGCACTTCCTTTCAAGTTCCAAGTTCAATCGATGCCACCGGTTGTACCATGCTAAACTTGTTTCATTTTTTAATTTATGTATTTTAATTTAATGTGTGTCAAATCAGACATTTTTTATTGTTCTATTTTTTTTGACTAAGGCTATAATTGATTGTACAAACAAAATGTTTTAAATTTTTGATAAAAGTTAGCTGGGTGTATAAATATACTAGGCATATTTATTGATCAATCTTCAATGCCATATGACAAAAAAAATGGTATATATATATATATATATATATATATATATATATATATATATATATATATATATATATATATATATATATATATATATATAAATCTACACAAATGTTACTATGTTGTAATCAAGAATTAGCAAGACTAACTATGATATATGGAAGATGACAAACAGCTTCAACATCCTTTTCTAATCTGGCTTTTTTAGCCTTTAACTCTTTTATCAATTGTATAGCACATCGCTTTTCACACAGTTCCTTTTGTTGTTGTTCTTTACTTTTTCTCTGGTCAGACAGAGCTTGTTGGTATCAGCCATACCATAAACAAACACTTTTCAACATTATTGGTGTGATATGAACATTACACAGTTCACCAACATTGAGGATTGCATTATAAATTTGTTGCTGGGCAACTACAGATTCTGCTGCAAGATTTTCTACTGAAACATTTGAGATAACATTAAGACCTCGCTCTACTTGTGCATGAGATAAAATCATTACAATTATTGCTATTTTAAACAACACTGAGAACTGCGTATCTTTGTCAATTAGTTCATAATAAAAGTCATCTCAACGCTGCTTAGTGAAATCAAAATTTTCAAAACTCTCCATTTTTAATGATGCCAAATTGCATAGGCTAGCATACTTACCCATAGCTTGATCAGCTAGGGCTGATTTTATTAGCCCAGATTCATGTTGAAATGAATCTGGGCTAAAAAATCAAAATGCACCTTTATTAGGTGACCTGATGGTAACCTTTGGCAGAAACAATGATAAATTCCTAGAAGCTTTGTATTTATGTGGAGAAAACTCTTTTAATTTACCGACTACAGCAATTAAAAAGCTAATGCGTTCTTCTCGAAATTTAATTTTTTGACTACTAACAATTTTACAATTCTATAACTCAAAAACAGCTCCAAATCTAATTACCACATCACTCCAATTATATGCAAAACATTGATTTGAGATTGTTTTATATATTTATTTTCTAAACAAAAGGTTTAAGTGCATTTATATAAGTACAACACAAACCTCTAACTTTTCTTTATATTTAGGAATTAAATGTATAACTATAAACTAAAAAAATGGTGCAAAAATGCATTGTAAACATAGTTTGACCTGCTCTTGCAGCCAACCTCCAACCATTATCACATTGTTGTAATGTCGCTTCTCTTTCACTTTTCTATAAATAATATAATGGGCACTACTCTAAAGAGCTAGCGTCTCTTGTGTCATTTACTAAAATTCATTCTCGTGTTACTTCTCATTCAATTTAGTCTCATCCTTTTTCTGTGACTGTTCCTAAATATTTCATAAAAATTTTGTTCACTTTCACACATTTAATCATTTAGCCTTTTTAAAAAAGATAAAAAAGAAATATTGTTTGATCTTGACATAATATTGAAAAAATATTTTTGAAAAGTAAGAAGCAAAAAAATAAGAATAAACTTATACAAAAAGTATATTAATTTTGTATGAGTTATTCTTTTTAATATTATTAGTTATTTTTTTTTTTTAGTTATAAAATTATGAAGATTTATCAAAAAATATATAACCAAACTAAATGTATTCAATGTTTGTATTGCATCAGAAGAAATTATGTCTTCCAGTGTGGCTGCCATTATAAAGTAACAATTTTTTTGTTACGTATTAAAATTCACAATAAAAATAGTCACAAGAAAATAAAAACTCTCTAAAATATTAACAGCAGTTGCAACCAACAAATAATTAAATACCATATAAATATAAAATTTTTAGTTTCTAATACACAAAAAAATATTTTGCTACTAAACCCATCAAAATCCCCGACTTTTCCATGACTTTTGGAAAATTTAATATATTCCCCGACTTTTTAGCATAGTTTAGAACTTCCCTGATTTTTCCAGGTTGCTGGCCAGCCTGATATATATATATATATATATATATATATATATATATATATATATATATATATATATATATATATATATATATATATATATATATATATATCAGGGGCTATTCTAGGAAAAAAATTGGGCAGCGGTACCCCTAGTCCCAGAGGAAATATTGCGGAATATTTGTGTTTTTTCACAAAAAAAAACAAAAACAATATTTGCCCTAAAGAACGTAAAAAAAGTCCTGATTTTTTAATTTGGGCGTGCCCAAATACGGTCGAGGCTGTCGAAAACAGTCTAGAATAGCCCTTGTAGTATATATATATAGGGGAGAGCGGGGTTGGTTGTCACACTTTTTACATTTTAGGCTGCTCAGCTTTTAATTTTCATCCAATCAATGCCAAACTTTGCACAAAGCTAGTTTAACTATTTCCAGTAACTATTATAATATTTTTATGACACTGAATGAAATATTTATTGCTGTAAAATCATTTTTTCAAAGACCACTTTTGTGTGACAACTAGCCCCGCTCACGGGGTAGGTTGTCACATGGTGCGGGGTTGATTGTCACATTTGGATTTTGACAAGTTTAGATAAGAATTTAATGTAAAACGAGTACAAATTAATTTCGTTTATGTTTTACTAAGAAAAATAAAAATAAAATACTATAAACTGAAATATATATATTTTAAATATAACACAATTAACAAATTTAGTTTATCACTATAAATGTTTTTAGGTTTGGTTTTTTAAAAATTATTGGATAAAGAACACAATTCACAAATAAACTGTTGTAAGCCTGGTGTGCATTCTTCATGAGACCGTTTTTGGCAAACCTGACATTGAATCCACTGTTCTCATGATCGGCTGTTGGAAAAAGATTCAAAACAATAGATGCACTAAATATAAACAATGCACAAACAAAACAACAGACAGTTTTACAAACTAAACAACAGCTAGTTGTTTAGTTTGTAAACAAAACAATAAACAGTTGAACTTCTGCAATCCTTTTTCTATAATTATACTAAACATTGGATCGGAATCTAAAGTTATGCACGTTGAAATAAAAATAATTTAGATTACAGATATACAAAAGATAAACAAATATAAGACTTTGACTTTAGATTTTTAAATAATATCTTAAACATTAAAATATTCCTCAATAATGCGGAAAATAAACAAAGCCAATAAAAAATCTGCAAGCGGCGTTTAATTTGCAGCGCATGGAGTCGAGGCAAGTGTGACAACCATCCCCATATATTTTGTGACAAGCAACCCCTTCTGAGTAAGTTGCTGGACACCTGTACATTTACCTAAAAGCGTGAGAATTTCATGATAATTTTTTACGGATTAAGTTACTCAAATGAATAAAGTACTTTATAAATCTACATTCAAAACACAATAAAATAATGTTCATTTGGTAAAAGAAAATTTCTGAGTAGGCGAAATTTTACTTTTTCATATCAAAAACTTTTAAAAACGAATAACTTTTCTTCTGCACGTTAAAAAAAGATAAAAATTACTGTAAAAAATGTTTTTTTTATATAACATTTCCATTGCATAATTTGAAATTTCTATATCTTATTTACATTTCCTGTAATAAACTTTGTGACAACCAACCCGCGTGACAACCAACCCCGCTCTCCCCTATATATATATATATATATATATATATATATATATATATATATATATATATATATATATATATATATATATATATATATGCCCGCCCCAACTCCTTATGATGCCTAGGGTCAAACATATCCAATTATTCCAAAAAAGTTTGATTACCAATACAAAAACTAAAAGAATTGATTTTTTTTTACTTAATTCCCTTCCCCATGGCTGAGGGAACTACAACAATCAAGGAAACTAAAAACTTAACAAAAAATAATTAAAAAAAAACTAAATTTAAAAAAATACACAGACGATAAACAGACAAGTAAACAAACTTATAATGTAACTGTAACTGTATGTCTAAAGTTATTATACATTAGTTGTTACATAAAAAATCAACATTATTCAATAATTATAGCACAGAGTTTTTACAAGATCGTGCTCAATAGATATAACTAGGAGATTGGTAAGCCGGTCTTGAGTCATTGTAGATCTTAGCGCTGTCTTGACTAGACCAAGCTTACTGAAAGACCACTTTCCTTTAAAAGCAGAAACAAAAATCGTGTTAAAAATCTATTATCAACAAAATGCATATTAATTCAAAGAAAGACTGAAGACTTATCTGGTAGATCCCATTCATCCAAAGATCCATTAAAAAGGGTATAAGAAATTCTTTTAAAATGTCAAGATTGGCGCACTTTACAATATCCAGATGAAAACTTCTCTAATAAGTTTCTCTTCATCCACTTTGTTCACATAGGTTTTTTTTTGCAGCTTAAAACCTGTTTCTTATTTATTGATTTAGATTATCATAAGCAATATTGAAAATGTTTACCTCAAAATCTTCGATTTTGTGGAAATAGCTTGTTTTTGGCTTCTTTGTGAAAAGTCTCCTTTTCCATGTCCTCTTTTCAACAAAGTCTGATTGAAAACCATGTTTTGCTAAACTGGAGGCAATCAAATGTACTTCATTAAAGTGTCAATCAAATGTACTTCATTAAAGGGATTCCCAAGTGTCACGTTATGTTTATTTTGTAAGTAAACATAAGAAAATAAATGTGGAGTTTATTAAAATTACCAAAACAAATAATTTGAGATACTAACAAAAAAAAGTTTGCTGTTTTACTATTATACTTCTGGTTGAGACAATATTAACTCCATAGAGGTTAACATTAACTCTATAGAGGTTAACATTAACTCCATAAAGGTTAATATTAACTTCATCAATCTATGTAGTTTTTTCTGTTGTTAAAATATTTGGCTTGAATAACAAAACTTACAGCAGAGTTTTTTAAACAACTTACACAATTACACAGCTAGATTAGGCTTTTCCTTTTTATAAAAAGTTTGCATTACAATAATCATGTTGGTTCAACTGGAGACTTTTGACAAAATAAAAATTTTAATTAAAAAATACCGCTTTTCTTTGTTTTATTTTTATTTTATTTTGTTTTCATTTACCGTGAAATCATAATCAAATGTTACTAACAATCTAACGAAAAAAAAAATTAATTACAAAAATACCATGCAGTGTTCGCTTTGATGACTTTAAAGTTGTTTATAAAAAAATTGTTTTCATGTGTTGAAATTTTGATACCAATTAATTTCTTTTATTTAATTATTTCAATTTTGACAGTATTATGTGGTATTTTTCAGTTAAGCAAAGGTTGCATAATTTTCCTCTGGATTTAAACGGTATCAAAAAATTTTCTGTTACAATAGGATTTTTATATTCCTTTTTTTTTAATTTCCAAATAAATTTTGAAAAGCTCTGTTGAATTTGCTTTACTCTCATATTGCGCAGTGGTCCAAAATAGTCAATTACTCAAAAATAGAAACAAAATTAACAACTAATTTAATATTAGTATTGTATACACCAAATTTAGCAAGAGTACCAAAATGAGGTCTGCACTTCTTATGAAAGTGATAATTTTTATATTTAGTTGCTATGTATACCTAATTTTGCACAGTAACAACCTATTTGTACACAAACATTTATTAGCGGTACTCGACGACAAGGCCGTATGGTCTTCTACAAGTCCCCGGGTTCTTATATTATTTAATAACAATCATTATATATATATATATATATATATATATATATATATTTTTAATTATTTATTTGTATTTTAAATATTGTAACAAAATGCTTATTTAAAAAGTAGTAAAAATAAAAAAATTTTTTTTTTTTGATTTCAGAGATTTTTATTAATTATAATTTTTCATTTACCAAATTTGACATGAGTACAAATATTAAACTTGACACCAATGGATCAGAAGTGCACAACAGTTGTTTTATTATTTATTTTTCTTGCATGGTGTTTCCATGGTGCTTCCTCTGACATAAGACCAATAGGCAATATCATTTTTTCCACAATAAGGTATCCACATATCAATATTTTATGTAGACTTTAAAGTATTTAGTAACTATGATGTAATTTAGGTTTAATACCTACTGACAGACAGAACCAATTTTTTTTCTACTTTTGTGTATTTAGAGTAACCATGTGTAGAAAAATTAAAATTATGTGTTAAAAGTTAGTGTAACACTTGCAGCTGTTAGAATATTATTTTTTTTAATTTGTTTCTATGCATGAATTTTACATTAACATCTTGGTTTTCATTACATATCTCAAGCACAACCCCTGTGTACCATCTATCATTATAAAAGTATGCAATGTATTTACCAGGTTGAAAATTTGAGGGTTCTTTTTTTTGCCAAATTATTCAAAAATGGAAAAAAAAATCATAGTACCGTTAGAGATTCTCTGAAAAAATTTCTATCCACATGGTACAAAACTTTCTTGTACCTGGGACTGTGCTCATCTCTTCATATCGTTTCTTTAGGTTAAAATAGGTTTCATGGTTATTAATATCAAATTAAGAAAATACTGGGCAGATTTAGATTTCACTACAAACTCTTGAAGTAATTTAAGTATTTTACACTAAAATTGTAACCATGTGTAACCATGTGTAAATTATATCATAACTTTAATATATGCATAAAATTAAACAAATGCATATTTCAAAATCATATCAAGTAAATTAAATTAAAACACCGCTAATACTATTTTAGGGAAAACTGATTATACTAATTTAGGTAAAAATTAAAAATATAAACGTAAGTCATATGGCTACAAGCATGTCATAAGATAGAAAATAGATCTTTAAATAATTTTAGTAATTGCCTATATATAGAAACTTGACAGTAAAAAGTTTCATAATTTATTTTAACTGTTTATGCTACTTTTTATGACTGCAAAGTCTATGTAATTTATCATACTTTTTTAAGAAAGTGATATTTTAACAGGCAGCTGCAAGTGTTGCAAGTGCAGCTGCAAGTGTTAAATTTTAAATGCTTTGGTTTATACTTTTACTTTACTTTTACAATTTTAAATGTTTTGGTTACCAAAAGGTTTTAGGTTGTTAACCTAAGTACACAAAAATAGCAAAAAAATTGGCACAGCCTGTCTGTTGGTATTGAACTGTAGCACATTAAAGTTTCCAAATTTTTTTCTAATTTAACATTAGCAATTTTGAGTTACAAGAACTCAAAAATTGTTTAAAATCAAAAAACACTTGCAAAAAGAAGATTATTTGGGTGAAAAACTTTAAAACTGTAAAAAATTTCAGATGATTTTTTTTTCTTTAAAAAGATATGATCTGATAAAAATTGATAAAAATCTGTAAGCTCCAGATACTCACATTCTTCCAATTTTGGTCAATATTGATTCAACTATAACTTTTGAACGGTTTGGTCAATCATGCTGAAATTTTTAGGATTGTATTTTTTTCATAAAAACTGTAGGTAGTCAAAATTTAAAGCAAATTTGAGGTAGTACCCTGGGTATTATTAGGTGATTTGATATAGAATGACCCAGGTGGTAGTGAACATGTTAACGATGGGAATACAACCAGGACAACTTTTTTAAATGAAGACATATTTAGTGAAATTGTAGGGATTGATAAAGGGCTAATTGATAGATTGCATGTTATAATTTGTTGTATCTCCAGTGGTTTTGAATTAGACATTTTAAAACAGCTCTAAAGTCAAAAACAAAGATTTTTCATTTGATAAATTAGAAGAGCTGTTATCTGTAATTTTTGTTTATAAATGCTTTGACTAGTTGAGCCATCAAACCCAGCTTTATCAAACTCACAAGAAAAAAAATAAAAATAGAAAAGTTTTTGAAAATAGTAAACAGGAGCTTGTAAATTTTATATTTCACATTTATTGCGAGTTCAATTTTATAATTAATAATTTTTATTTACATAATTTGCATAGTAAAATAAAGTTATAATTACAGTCTTAGCAAAAACAACAACAAATGTTGTTTATTATTAATTATAGAAGAATATTAATCGCAAGCGATTGTACACGTGGCAATAAAGAATACCAATAGTTATTTTTTCATTCATAGTTATAAAATGTTATGACTATGTTTATTTAAAATGTTACATTTTAAATTCAAGCAAGTGGTGAATCTTGTTTTCTCCTATTCAAATTTCTAGTACCAGTTTGTTGCAATAAAATAAAAAACTTTTGTTATTAAACGTATTTAATTTACGATTTAATATACATATGTACGTTTTAAATACACGCAAGCAGTAGTACAAGTAAAGAAATCTATTTTCCTTGTTCAATAAATTTGTAGAACCAGTTTGTTATAATCATAAAACATTTTTTGTATTTAACTTATATTTCAGAGGTTTTTTAAAAAAGAGCTTTTTTAAAAAAAGTAAGTGGTAATAGTAAGTGGTAAAAAAAGTAAGTGGTAATAAAAAGTAAAGTAAAAAAAGATTTTAGTCGATGTGATCACCTAACTCAGTTGATATAAAATACCAAACAAAAAAAAAAAGAAAAACAATAACTAAAAGACTTAGTGATCGCCCATAATTTATGTAACGCAAACTTTCACAATAAACAAAACAAAAAAGATCAAATGTTTTCCCTCGCAGGGTCTTATTTTTAATATAAAATCAAAATAGCCCATTCAGTTTAATGAAAATCTAATATATTAATATCTCCGACTTCTGTTTTTTAAATATATTTTGTGTTGCGTAATTTATAGACGACCCCTTATTGTTATATCCGTAATTGATCAAAATTTCCAACATATCTGACATAAACAGCTTCTCAATATTTTTGTTGACAAAGCACATGTACTACTTGAAGTTGAGTTTGCAGTAAGACTTGATAAGTGATTTAACTTTTCAGAAAAAAATGGCAAAACATTTAAAGAAAGAACATTTGCGGGTGTTAAACCAAACAAATTTGTTATTATTTTAGATTAGTGCTTTATTTCTTGCCAACTTTTTTATATAATATTTGCTGATGTTGGAATGCATTGCAAAAAATTCTTTGCAAATTATGAGAAATTTATTTTATTAGCAAGTTGCCGAGAAAATCCCTAAAATCATTTGGAAAATCCCAATTCTCAAGAAGTTTTTTCAAAGAGACATATTTGCAGTTACACAATCGCATAGTTATACCAATAATGGCAATTTTATTTCAAGTTTTACGCAATTAATGAACTTGAACTTTTTGTTTTATTTTTCTATTAGTTTTTAATAATAATAATTGTCATTAATTTTGAGAATTATTATTAAACTTTAATTTGGCAAACTATTTGGTGAATGCGATTTTTTCACCTTTAAATTGGGAATTTTAATTTTATGAGCATTTGGGAATACCGCATTTTACCCGGCACCACAGGGCTAGTCTACACCCTGCTGTAATTCTATTAATCTTTTACAAGTATGGTTTACCAGATCTTGTAATGGAATATTAGCTGAATAATCACTGATAAATATCTTATTATAACAGCATAGTTCTTTTGCAGCTCTGACATTATTATATGCTGGGTATATACAAACTTGTTTTTCTAAAGCATTTCAAATGTATTGATAAAAAGTCTTTGATAAGTTACAATCTAAAAGTAGTACTAAAGCCATAGAGTTATTGTTGTTGGTATTCAGAAAAAATGGCAAAACTTTTAAAGAAAGAACATTTGTGGGTGTTAAACCAAACAAATTTGTTATTATTTTAGATTAGTGCTTTATTTCTAGCCAACTTTTTTTGTGTTGGTATTATTATTTGTTTCTAAATGTTATGAACAATTTCACCTTCGCCTTTGCTCATATTTTTATTTAAATAGACTTTAGTGGCAAATAATATTTGATTAGTAGTACTATCTGTAACTAACTTTTCTATAAAGAGTCCTTAAAGAGCAATCATCAAACTATTGGTCTACTAATAGGATTGTTTAATGGTGTAACAAGACTTTGTGAAGTGGAAAGAATATCTTTAATCACTCTTCCAAAATCAATTTCTCCTTTGTCAAGCCATCCACTACACTTTTGCTCAAATTTCACAGCAATTTGTCTGCATTTAATCTAAAAAAGTTTATTAATTTTTCTTTATCTTCTCAACTTTCTCTTGTTCAATGAAGTCATTTAAATCAGACATAATTTGACAACATAGTATGGAAGACTCTTCATGCATTGAGAACTGATTATTCCTAAGACATTTGTACATTTCAAAATACCTCATTACAAACAATATTACGCAAATGAAAATAACTAATAATTGTACAACAAAAGTAATCCTAACTTAAGTGACAACCTTAACGTTAGTTATTTCCATAAGAGGGAGGATGCAGTAGAGCTATTACAAGTAGTTAGTCAAATTTATAAATAACATATTCCTATCACCCTTATTTCATCAAAATTAACAGAATTCATCAACAAATCTTTCAGCATTTTTAAGTTACATCAATATCAAATATTAAAACCCCCTCAAAGTGAGGGGGTTGTACAAAATGTATTCAGTTTAAAAGATTGACAGTGCTCAAAATTGCAAGAAGTAGCAGCCAAAACTAATTCTACCTAATAGTAAACATGTTAATTATTTATTGTATATACTCATAGATATGTTTGCTTGTGTTCTAAAAAGTATTAGTTTACATATATACACCTCTCTGATAATTGTAAAAAAGATTTTTTACACATCATTTTAAACAATAGAAAAAAAAAAGAGGTAATTTACATTTATATTATGTTATTATTGCAAGAAAATAATAAGCTATAAATATATTTCAAAATTTACTAAAAAAGGTGCCACGAACTAAATTGATTTTAAATTTGTGAAAAAATAAAGTTGAACATAACTTTTATTAAATTTTTCAGTTGTTTTGAATCTCAAAAAGATGCCTCTTCAATTTATAACAGTAAAAACAGTTTTTGAGTTATAAAAAATATCCATTTTAGAAAGGCCATTTTGGAGGCTTTTCCCTTCTTTATTGTGAAGTATGTTGGCAGTTAGATGGTTGGTTGAGGTACCAGATAAAAATTTGTGGAGAAAAGCTGTTGTTCTTTAAAGATTTAAAGATTTTATAAAATTTATGCAATTTTCAAAAGTGTTTTTAACTGAGTTTAAGAAACTCTTGCAACATTTGTTCTTACGTTAAGTGCCATATGTCACATGAAGAAGGATTAGACCATATGTCACATGATCTAGTCATTTTGATTTTGAATAATTTGGTTTATAGCATTCTTTCTTTATAACTAGGAAGTGGCAATGTATCATTTAAAGATGAGTTGATTGATGCATTGAACAGCTCATCATGCTTGACACATCGAATGCAATGAGTTAACACATTAACATGACACTTAATAAGTCATATAT
>NC_061157.1:55464017-55569017 GCF_022113875.1 Hydra vulgaris
TTCAAACTTTTAGCAAAAATTATGCATGTATTAAAAAAATATAATTACTTCTTTTTTCACTTTTTCTTCGTCTTCGCTGCTTTTATCATCTTCACTTTTCTTAGGTTTGCGTTTTCTAAGTCTTGAAATTAAAAATTTAGTCTATATTTTAAATTTTTTCTTGAATTTTAAAATTGAAAAGTTTAAAACTTTTAAAAAGCTAAATTTATTCTTGATTTTAATATCATTTTTTGAAAATAAAACAAAATAAATGTTTGTGCATGTGTGTATGTATGTGAGCACACACGCACATATAATAACAAAAAATATAAGACAATTTTTTTTTAACTATTCATTTTTAAGAAACAGTTTTTATAAAACTTTACAATGGTAATTAAAAAACATTTGAAATTGCCATTTATGAAAAAAAATAAAAATAATAAATGAAATAAAATACGACAATAAAGGCATTAAAAATGATTAAATTATTAAATAAAACAAATGGTTTATTATTTAGTTAGTTAAGTAAGATATAAAGCCACAGCCTTGTTAAACCTATAATCAGCTGAGTAATTGCATCTATACCCAATTTGTATGTCAGCCATTTTTAAACTTGCATGTCAGCCACTTTTGTGCAGCTCTAGTAAAACAAACTGTAGTTGTTTAAATTTATCAACTGTTACCTCAAAAATACTATCTGGCAAAGCATTTCATTTATTGACTACACGGTTGTTGAAAAACTTATGCCTGACTTCGCAGTTCTTGACAATCTTATGATTATATTACAGTTTAATGTTCAGTTCTGGGTGCTATGCTGCAAGGCCATACCTGCCAGTCAATCAAATTTAAATAATTTAAACAACTTAAATTAATTTCATGATTTTGTTCTTCAAGTTTTGTAGTCTTAATTTTTCAAAAACTGAGGACTCTTCGTGGTACCTTTTCAGTTTTTTTTAGCCACCAACAAGGTAAAGGTTCCAAGCTGGTATAGAAATTCAAGATGTGGTCTAATAAATGCAAAACAAAGTTTATTCCAAATATCAGCATCTCTTGATTCAAATGCATGTTTAAGAATTCCTAGCATGTTATTTGTTTAGTTGGCTGCTATGTTGCACTGATGAACATATTAAAGATTCTCAGAGATTAGAATTCCAAGATCTCATATGGAATTTGTCAACTTTTTCTGTTTCTACCCAGAAGCAGCCTTGTTTATCAAGGTTTGTGTTTCGAAGTTATAGAGTTGAGTGAGGGTTATAATCACAACTAAAGCAGCCTTCTCGACTGCAGTGGTTTATTCAGCCATGGGGAGGTGAATTAAAAAAAAAAATTTGTGACTTTTAAAACTACTCTGTTGGTTGTGCTTTAGTTCTTGGTTTCACCCATAAAGTATTCAAATTTTATTGTTCCAGAGTTAATATTTAACTTCATTAGCCATGTTTGCGTCCATTTCACCATCTTAAAAAACAAACAGACTAATGTTATTATTGCCCATAGACTTGATTCCACCAAGTGTTTATAGGTGTTGGAAACAATATCTATTGTTATATTCAAAATTAAAGCCTTTGGTTTAAAAATACAAAAGGTTTTATTATCTGAATCAATGGTTCTTTTTAAAAAACAATTGAAACTGGTTGTTGAGAATGTTTGCTTTTGTTACTCTATTTCTACTCATTTGATTTGAATCTGAGGTTCCGATATTTGATTGCTCAGTTTCCATTTTTTTTACTGTTAATATATGCTAAGAGTTGTTTTGGATGGTGCATGTTGTTAGCTAGTTTTGATTCATAGTCATATAATACTCACATAGTTCATTTTGATTCGCAATGACTCAAAGTCATGAGGAATCAAAATGCTTATTTGCTTCTTTTTAAATCTCATTTTTAGTCCTTTATGTGCAGGACATTATACTCTTTTATGTGCTCCTGCACATAAAAGAGTATAATGCTGTCTTTAATCTGTATTAAAGACAGCAAGTAAGTACATGGTTTCTCTCCTAAAACTTGATTTCTTCTTTTTTTTTAAACAAAAGCATTGAACTTTAAAAATTTTAAAAATTAATATTATGTTATGTAACTTAGATATGTTAAACCAAGTACAAGTTTTTTTTAATGTTTTTAAAAATTCATGAGTTAAGAAAAAGGGGTTGATATTGTAATAAAAAACACATAGATCTGTAGAGGAAGGATGGGAAAGCGTTGAAAATGTATACAAGTGCATAAAAGGGAGGAGGGTCCTAAATCAGTGATTTTATTGCATACTTATTTTATGGATGTCCCCTAGGTGTCATCTCATCCAGTCAGATTTTGTTAGCAACTTAGAAAAAAGCTGCTGTTGAGAAGCATTCTCAAAGCAACACCTAGTCAAGATTATTAATGAAGGTGTGGTACATGATGTAGGTAAATGATATTGAAAAGCTTCATATTGTAGAAGGCAAAATGCACAAATATAAATCTTTTGAATCAAATATTGTAACATGACATTCCAAATTACTTTCTAATTAGTGATTGTATATTTCAATATAACATTTCAAAACAAAACAAAAATATTTTCATTCTATGGAAATATTTTTGTTTTGTTTCAAAATTGAATTGCGGACAGGTAATTTATCTAATATGAACCAAATTGAAAAGCTATGAATGATTGTCAAACAAAACTTCAGAAAAAACAATTTACCAAAACTACTCTGATTGAGTAAACAATTTGTAATTGTAGGCTACTACGAGAACTTTGTAATTGTAGGCTACTACGAGAACTTTGTAATTGTAGGCTACTACGAGAACTTTGTAATTGTAGGCTACTACGAGAACTTTGTAATTGTAGGCTACTACGAGAACTTTGTAATTGTAGGCTACTACGAGAACTTTGTAATTGTAGGCTACTACGAGAACTTTGTAATTGTAGGCTACTACGAGAACTTTGTAATTGTAGGCTACTACGAGAACTTTGTAATTGTAGGCTACTACGAGAACTTGGCTCCTATTTAATATAGTATTACAAAACAAAAATAAATATATTTAGTTTGGCTAGAAAATAATAAATAAAAAGAATACAGAAATATATTTCTTTAAATGTGTTTAAAAATATAGAAAAACAACAACAACAACAACAACAACAACAACAACAACAACAAAAAAACATAAAACAAAAATAGTTACAACATTTTTATTAAAGTATTTATTATTTAACATTTAAAACAAATTAGATAATTAATATAAGTTAGATATTTAATAAAAAATTTAAATTACTTTTATTATTTATTTTTTCAATACTCTTTTTCAATGACACAGTTAAATATTTAGTAAATAAAATCAATCAATAAATTTTGTTTGCTGTTCCAGGAGTAAATTAACCTAGTACCCAAATTTGAAAATCTTAGTACCAAAATTTGAAAATCTGGTCAAATGAATGAAGTAGCATTTTTTTGCATTGTTTAAGAAAGGTGAGAAGCTGTTAGCATCAAACTAAAGACCAGTTTCCAACAGATGAAAACACAAGAAAAGTAGAAAATGTTCAATGTGGAAACAACAGATAACATCCTCGTCAAACGCAAATTTAATTTTGAGTTAAATAAAAAAAACTTTTGCACATCAAAACAAATCCATTTTAAAGCTACTATACAAAGTAATTGTGCGACCGCATATTGAATTCGCTGCACCAGTTTAGTCTTCAAATATTAAATGAAATATAAATATTCTAGAAAAAGTGAAAAGACGAACAACTAAAATACCTCCTAATCTAAAAAACTTTACATATGAAAATTGTCTTCCTTAACTTAATTTAACAACTCTGGAGAAGAGCAGACAAAGAGGAGATATGACACAAGTGTTTAAATATTTAAAGGAACAGATAAAGTTGAGCTTATCAATTCATTGTTGTTTAAAAATTTAAATACCAGAGGTGACAGGTTTAGATATGACAGAGATTATTAATAGGGGAGTTTGACACAAATACTTCTTAACAAATAGAATTGCACCATTATGGTGTAATTCTATTTGTTAAGAAGATTTATAGTCAGAATAAGTTTTTAATACAAAATCTTTGAATGAATTCAAAAGCATTTATGGTTTGAACGAATTAAATGGTATTAAAGAAAACTTTAATTAAAATATAAAAAAAAGCTGTCAAAGTGTTCACACTTGCTGGTATTTCCATCAGCTACAGGATTAAATAATAATAATAATCTCTAAATATGAATACTGTAAAAATTCAATGTTCAATGTCGTTTCGCTTTCGTTTTTAAAGCAGTTTTAATTAGTTACTAGGCTTATCTGAACTTGAAACAGCGCGTTCTCAAAATGCACATGGTTATTAGAGGAAGATCTTTCAACCGAGTTAAAACTTTTTACCTTTAGAATTGAATTAATATTAAGATTAGTTTAGAAATATTACATAAAGAATCATATTAAGATAAATAATCATCGTTAAGATCATATTATAATAATCATTTTTAAGATCATATAAGCATTGAAAATAGTTTCGCAATTTATATATAATATTTTTTATTAAAAATAAAATAAAAAGGATCACTCCTTTTAATTTTTTAAATCGTTTACATTTTGTTTGTTTTAGTTTTTCTTTTGGCTTTATTTTTTTCTAGCAGTTTTTATTGAGCATATCTTCTATTTTTTAGAAGGAAGATAGAGGTAAGGATGAGGTCTAATTATTTTTTTATGCAACAAAAAAGTTATACTAATGCAACAAAAAAGTTATACTAATTTCAATAAAATTGGTTATTACTACCATGAAATTTCTGTGATGCTATTAACTGTTTTTGCTCTTTTTTAGAAAATTTAGAAAAATAATTTGAAATTTCGTGCCACTACTGACATGTCACATGTTATTGTATGCAAAGATTAAATTTTTGTTATGAGAATTACAGTTCTTATGAAAGAAAAAGGTAAAGAGTATTGTTTGTATATAAATATTTATATTTTGTTTACTTTAAATCTTTTAAAATTTTTTCATGCCATTTTTAAAATTTTTGTTTGCACAATTCAAGTTATATGTTTATTGTTTGCATTGCTTTTTTGATAATTATGTGTATATTGTAAAATGTGCTTTATAGCTTTTTTATAAATGTTTTTTATAATAATGTAACATGTTTTTTTATTGTTTGTGTATGTGTTAATATAAGTTATATAATTGTTTTATAAAAGTGTATAAATATGTTTATATATGTTTTCAAAGTGCTGTGAATTGGTAAACGTGTTAAGCAAGATTTGTCAACCTTGCCAGCCAAGTCACTTACTGCAAAGGGTTACAAAGCAGTGTTTCGTTTCAAACTGTTACTGCTTTAGGTCTAGGTGTTTGCAAGCCTTTATTAATAATTACTCTGAAAATACATAATGTATTTTAATAACATTTTGCGTAATGTTGTTACTGATGTTCTGTTATATATGAATGTTATGTTTCTTAAGTTATGTTATATGCATATTATATGAACTTATGGTGAATGCTATTGTTGTTGTGATGTTGCTTTTTTGTAATCTTTTGAGTTGATATACATTTGGTTTACCTTCAAGTTGTTGTCTACTGTTAAAAATGATACATAGTTAATTTCATTATCAGACCTCACTGCATTTAATCATTCACTAAAAGCCTACTACTTCTACTCTGGTAAGTCACATCAGCTTTATCAGGTACAATGATTTCATTTTTTTGTATGTAATTTTTTTCTTATTTACTTATTTGTTACATTTTTTATTTATCAAATGATGTATTTATGTGGTATAGAAGAACAAAATATTGTTAAGTTTAGTGAATTTTTTAAAAAATTTTACTAATATTTTTTTCAAATAAATAATATTGAAGTTTGCTTAAAAGGGTTTTACTACGTTTTTTTTTTTTCAATTTATCTATATTAGGAGTTTTCATTTTATTATTTTTAATGCATCTATTTTTTATTATATTATTATTTTTTCTTTAGATCTAAATTGGAGCAGCTACAGACTATATTGCTCCCAGCACCCAGGACCACTCTGAGAGGTCCTTTAACAAATGTTGCAGTAATAATGGTATGGAATAGCCCTCTTTCAAATGGAGGGCTCATCCATACAGGGGTGCTGGGAGGCACCAAGTAAAAAATAGCAACAAAAAAATTTTTAATATATTCAATCAGTGAAGATATTAACTTTTTTAATATTAATTTTTTTGTTGCTGTTTTTTCCTTGGTTTTTATTTTCATTAAAAAAATATATATATTCTAAATTGTTTGTTTTTATTTTTTTAGTATTTGTTTAGATTATTATTTATAGTTTTTATTACTTTAATTTTTGATTCACAATATTACATGGCTATTATATTGCTTCGAATATATACCATATCAGTTAATCATTTTTGAAAAAATGTACTGCAGCAATTTATTAATTATAACAAAAATCACATTTAAATTTGTAATATTTTTAAGTTATAATTTTAAACTAATTAGTTGATTTCCAGCAGATTTTATTTCTTTTGATTGTTTTGAATTTAATAATTTAGTGTTAATAGCTTTTAACTTATGTTAAGCTTTAATAAATTTAATCTTATGATTTTAATGTGTAATAAATAATATAAAGTATTTACAAATACTTTACTTTTTATTTTTTGTCTTCTTTTTTTTGTATTAACAGTACCCTTTATCATTAAATTTCTTATTATTATTATTTTTTTATTACTATTGGTTAACTGTTTTATTTACATTATATTTATAAGTTTATTTTTTGTTTAAACATCTTTTAACGGATATATTTAAAAAAATGTTTTTATAAAAAACTCACAATATTGTTGTATAATTTGGTTTATTTTAAATGAAAATTTCCTATGTAATGTTTTAAAAATTATTCTTTGTGTGTGTGCAATTTAGAGAAGTAAAAAAAAAAATCACAATTTTTAAGATTCTTTTAAGATTTTTTGTTACTACTATCAATTAAAAGTGAAGTTTAAATGGATGATATAAGGCTAGAAGTGGCTATTAGTTTAGAAAATGATGGAAATGTTATTAAGCAAGTTGAAAATAATCGTCGCAGAAATGCAAGAAATGGGCTGAGGCGAGATGAAATTAATAATCAACACAATGCTAGATATGCTGCATGGCAAGCCACGAATAATTTAAATCAAAATGAGGACAGTGTGATTAGGCAAGTTGAAAATAGTCGTCACAGAAATGCAAGAAATAGGCTGAGGCAGGATGAAATTAATAATCAACCAAATGCTAGATATCCTGCTAGGCAAGCAGCATATACTTTGAACTGAAATAGGGAGAAAAAAGGGCAAGATAGATGTCACTATAATCTCCGTTCACATAATGAAGTTGCATTTTTTGGTGAAGATAGTGCTCCACCTACTTCCAGTGAAGTTGTTATTTTCCCAAGAGGTCATCCTCTTAAAATATATCAAGTATGTCTGCCAAATTAGAGCCTATGGTTTGTTCTTTATTTTTTCTAAGGGGTGATGCTGGTTGGCATAATCAATTGGTTTACAACCCTGAACGTGCTACATTGATTAGAAATCACGTTACATTATCTCAGTATTATAGTTATAGACTTTTAGTTGGACAATTAACCTAAACAAAAAAAATAGGTAAAGTGATTTTTAGTAACTTCAGATCACTTTGTTGTTATTTTTTTATTACTATTAGAAGGGTTAATAATAAAAGTTTTTAGGCAGTAGAACTGGTACTGATTTTAGTAAGTTTGCTATATTTTTTTACTTAATATTTTCATTAGATTTAATAGGTTTTTTTTTATTACTTTGGAGTAAAATATATTGAGTGATATTACTTCATTTTTTACACTTTTAGATTATGTATTGTTGTCTAGATTCTTTGTTAAATTACAATTTAATGATATAAATAAATTTTTATTTTTATTTTTGATAGACAACTTTTATCGAAAAATAAAAATTTAAGGAGGCGTGAACTTCCTATTAAATGCTTATCCACGGTGCTCTGTGATAAGACCTTGAGGACTTCTTGGAGCACCTAAAATAAAATTAAAAAAAAAGTTGTTGAAATATAAGAAATGCTGCTCGGCGAGCAGAAAACTTACTTGCCAGAATTCAATGTCAAGCGGTGTTAATGTGTGTTTATTTGATTTTATTTTAAACACTTTAAAACACTTTAAATCAAATAGTTTTAAATTTAAATGATTTTAAATTTTTTTATAAATTCAAACATAATTATGTTCTTTTTTTTTAGTTGCCTTTGTTATCTCTTGATTAGTTTGCTTACTGTTGAAACATGGTTTTAATTTTGTAAATTTAATGATATGAAATTTACTCTATTAATCATTAGTTGACAGTTAAAAAGAAGCTGGAGCTTTACATAATAAAGGTAAAAATAATTTTGTTTACTCTTAGATAAGAGTTGAAAGAGAGTTAGTGCATGGAGCATCAATAAAACTTATATAATTACTTTATTAGTTTAAAAAAAAGTAATTATATAAGTTTTATTAATGCCACAATTGATAATGACCATTTGTATAAAAAATTTTATGAGCTGCTTGGTGTTTTATGATAAAATTGTTCAATATTGTAATAAATAAAATCTTTTTAGCTCAAGTATTTTAGTTGATAAAATATCTTAAGTTGTAGTGTTATACGTTATTACGTTATTTACTACGTTAAGTTGTCTAGCCTTTATATAATCTTTTCTTTTTTAATCATTTTGGAGAGACATAGTAATGTGTGCTTACAAATATCTTATGTTATGCGCTATTGTTAATGTGTTTTGTGTTGATAGAACTGGGCTATTACGGCAATTTTTTTAAGTCGTTATATCTTCATTCTATCAACAATAAAATGCAAATAATACTTTGTAATTATTTTTCGTTCCTTTTTTTAGGAATTGGAAGGCTTTACTTGACTTTCTTTTTATGGTACCTGGTGTGTTGTAACAGATCTTAAAAAGAACTTTACGGATGTTAACGTAGTCTTTTGTTGGTAACCGTAAGCAATTATTTAATTACTAATAACCCGTATTACGGGTTGCTTACTGCTAGTAATAATAATAATAATATAACAACTTGTAAAATGTTTAAAAAAAAATTTAAAACATATTTGATATTAGTTTAAATAAAATATATTAAAAATTATACTTAAAAACAAACTAACTGCACTGCTTTCTTGAAGAGTTGACTTTGTAACTCACGACTGTTCTCATTGATTGTCAAAATTTGATCTTCTAGAACCCATCTGTCCCAACTATTGGCATTATGAATACATCATCATACATATAATTAAAATTATTACACAAACAATTTTAAAAAAATTTAGACTTTAAAAATTCAATTTAATTAAATTCATTAAAAAAAAAAAAACTGCAATATATATATATATATATATATATATATATATATATATATATATATATATATATATATATATATATATATATATATATATATCCTTATAGTGTAGTCAAAAGAGCGTTTTAATGTAAAAAAAGTTTTCAAGTTTTTAAACTTTTTCTGGTCTGGTTTATTAACGCGCTCTTTAAAACTACAGTTTATGGGAAACTCTTTTTAACTACCATGCAAGAGTATATATATATATATATATATATATATATATATATATATATATATATATATATATATATATATATATATATATATATATATATATATATATATATATATATATATATATATAAGAATTGGAAAAAGAGTTACCAGGTTACCAGCACTAATATTAAAAATCTGAATAATTCTTTTTTTATTTTGATTTAAAAAACCTTACTTTAGTTTATAAGCTATAATTAAGTCTAGTTATTAAACGAAGAAATTTATCAAATCAACTTTTGATTGATTGATGATTAATAACTCTAGTTCAAAGGCTCCCATGACACAATTGAATGGTTAGGCAGACAACGTTGTTTGAATAAAATCTCAAATCAAGTTTATTCTGTCAAATCACAGAGACATAAGAATTTATGAACTAATCAGAGAACCCGAGATTAAATCTAATATTGAATCATTAAAATAAAATTTTTTCTGTAAATTTTTCAATAAATAAACATGTTTATGCTAATTGTTTTTTCAATACAAAAAAAAAAATTATTTAATGTTATTTAATGTTAAATCTTTGCTCATTTTACCAACTTATTTCAGGTTAAGTAAAATTAAAAAAATTTTTTTTTTTAAAAAACTTGATATCTTTGCAATTAGGCAATGCCTAAAAACAGAGGGAAAAAAAAGAAAAAAAAAATTATTATTATAAAGATACTACAATCTATGACACTTTTAAATTCATCATATTTAAAATCAATTTATGCTAAACGTTTTGCATATTATATTACAGGTATATATTTTCTTATTTATTTTTAAAGAATGATTTTTTTTTTTATCAATTAGAGCTGAAAAACAATTGAAAAAATTTTAATAAAAGAAACCTTTTATTCCATCCCTGAAAATGAACATAAAACTCTGAAACAAGTTTTCCTTGGTCATCTTTTGTTTGGTCAATGTCAATAATCTATATTAATAATATAAATATACTTTGAAAATTTTTAAAAAATTATAAGTTTTAAGAACAATAACTAAAATTAAAAATAATAATTAAAAAACTGATTTAAAAAACAAAATAAGACTAATAAAAATATGTACAGTTAAGGCAACATTTGCTAAACAAGTAAAATATTTATACAACACGATATGTGTACATGTTTTATTTATACAACACGATATGTGTACATGTTTTATTTATACAACAAGATATATGTACGCTAATTATTACATGTATTACAGGACAAAAACAGTTTTTCACTTTAATTCTTTTTATTTTCATTTCAACCAGGGATGCAAAGTCGGAGTCCAGAGTCTCACCCATTGTAAAAATTGTTGGTACTCTAGGACTCCCAGATTTTTTTTTAATTTTATATCAGCATATAAACGTTTCCTAAAAAACTATTATTAACTTATTGTTTAATAATTTAAAGTTGTTCAGCTTTAAACCAGTAAAAATATAATTACATTGAATTACGTAGAGTATGACAAGCCCTCTGGCATTATAAATTATTCAAAAATGTGCAGGGTAATTATGACATATATTGCCTATAGCATAAATTGCTTTTAAAAAATAGGCAAATCACAGTATATGTGGTGTACAAAACCTTTCGTGGACACTGTCACACTGATGATGGTGTATACTTGTCCCAAAAATATTCCATAGTTACTTTAAACTTATTGATCACAAAATATGGAGCAAAACATTCTATAACTACTATATTCCAAAAACTTCTTTAACATGTTCGCTGCCAAATCTGTTTTAGCAAGGCGTTATTACACTGCCAAGCCGTAAATTATGTGACATTAAACTTCTGACGAGGCTATTTTGCGTGGTTTTGTTCTCACAGCCAAGGCTAGATATCAACATTTTAAGAAAAAATATTTTTTCTATCAAGCATAATTTAAAAGCATTTTTTATTCTGAATATAAAAAAAAAAAAAAATCACTACGAGTATACTCGTACTTTGGCAATAGAGAAGATATTTTTTTCGCCAGTGCCAAAGTACGAGTATACTCATAAGCGTTTTGTAACAGCAATCGTTGCAGTGCAGAACAATGCAACGTATTTGATGCATTTAGATTTATGTTTAATGAAGAATTTTCTAGGAAAAGGATATCACTTGTATACTGACAACTATAATTCCTTTGAATTATCGAAACATATGTTAACAGAAAAAACATACATATGTGGTGATCGTAAATTGAATCCAAAAGATTGTACAACAGCTAAGTTAAAAAAGGGAGACCTTGTGAGCAGAAGCAGGGAAGGCGTAATTGTGGCTAAATGGAAAGATAGAAGAGACGTTCTAATGATTAGCAACATGCATTCATTAGAGATGGTTGAAGTGAAGAACAGAAGAGGTGTAAAGAAACTTAAACCCAATATAATTCGAGATTATAATAAAGGCATGTCACATAAGATACCATTTGATCAGTTTATCAAGCTGATCAAATGGTATCTTATTATGACTGTCTAAGAAAAACCACTAGATGGTATAAAAAAGTAGCTATTCATATTTTCGATATATTTGTATTTAATGCTTACTGTCTTAACTGCAAGTATGGAACAGATAAAGCAATCTCCTTGCTTAAATTTCGGGAAATAATTGTTACCAATTTATTAGGTGAGCACTTAAACGAAGAAACATTGGTTCCTCAAGTCAACAACAACAAACTTCATTATTTGGCTGCTATACCACCAAATGAAGTGAAGAAATTGCCCACAAAACCTTGTTGTGTTTGTTCTAAAATGAAACGTAAGGAAACACACTATCAATGCGTTGTATGTGAAAAAAAGCCTCCGTTATGTGTTGGGGAATGTTTTAAAATATACCATGTAAAATGAAAGGTTTTTAAAATATTTTTCAAGAAAAAAAACCTAAATACTAAAGATATAATACTTTTATTTATTTTAAGTTTCTTATATCTTTATCCCGATTTATATAAAACAGGTGGTTTACGAAGTACAAGTCTATAACTTAGTTATTTCTAAAATCTATTCTAAAGTTAAAAAAAAAGATGTTATATGAACTAACATAGCTAAACATTAAATTTTTATTATGTTAGTTGAACTACGAGTATACTCGTAGTTGGCCAATTTTTTACGCACGCATTCTACGAGTATACTCGTAGTTGGCCTAAAAATAGTGTTTTTTTACTACGAGTATACTCCTAGTTGGCAGCAAACATGTTAACTAAGTTCTCAATATCTAAAAGAGGACTGTGATTGTGGAACTCATTTCTCACAAATGATATTAAAACATTAAACTTGATATTTTTTGAGCTAAGAAATAAAATCAATAATAAATTATAATATTTTACATCATAATTGAAACTTCATGGAGTTTACTCAGGGTTTCAGGGACAATTTCACCTCTAAAAACTCTGGTTAATTGGTTCAATGAAAAAAAAAAAAATTGGAGCCCGAAGCCCAAAGGTTCCTATTGTTTGATCCCAGAGTCTAGAGTTTCAGATTCTTTAAAAATCAATAGGACTTCACATCCTAATTTTAAAACTAAATTTTATATAAACATAGTATTAAAATAAAATTAGTTGTTTTACACAAGACATGTTGTATATAGTGATGTGTCGGGTACCCAGTTCAGACCCAGTAATTTGGCTGTTTTCCCTGGTACCTGGAATCAGCCATTTTGTTGCAGTACCCAGCACCAGGTATCTTAAAAGAAACTTTTAATCAACATTAACCTAAAGTGCTGTAACTATTTGTTTAAGTGGTACTTTAAATTGTATCAAAATATTATCACCAGGATTGCTTTTAATTTAAACTTCAACCAATAAACTTCTTGATATAAGTCTAAGAGTGCTATAGAGTCGATAACCACAAAGCCCTTTTTACTCAAAATAGATGTGTCTCACCTAAAATATCTAAAAAAATATATTTTGAAAAATAATTAGAATATATTGCAAAAAGGAAACTGATTTGTACTAATATTTGAATAGCCTTTTAATATGTGAGCGAATTTTTTTACAAGAGAATTTTTTGAAGTTGATAGAGTTAATTTTAACTTTAAAGTTTCATGTTTTTGGATTTACGGACATCGAGTTTACATTTTAGTTTGTGAAACTTGTTTACATTTTAATTTGTGAATTTGTGACCTCGAGTGTAAATATTTAAATAAATATAGGCAAACTTAATTAGTGCAAATTAATCAACGTTATTTTGTAAAACAAATACAGCGCTTCAGAGTTCACAAGCTTTTATTCCAACTTTTTAAAATGGTGTACTTGGACTTGTTTCCAGTATTTTCTTCCCAGTATCCAGGATCAAGGACTCAGCATAAACTGGTTCTGACACATCTCTATTCGTATATACATATGAAATAACTTCATGCTAAAAAGTCTTTAGTCAAGAGAGTTTACAAAATTAAAAAAAATTAACTAAAGAAAACAAAATCATACCTTTTTAGCATGAAACAATGAACTTTTAAACCTTAGAACTACTGTGTCCTACACCATAGATCATAAAGCATAATACAGTTTTACACTTTAAACCCTACTTATCAATAATTTAACTATTATCAAACATCAAATATTTTTTGACAAATACCATTTTAACTAGTTCAATTATCTTAATTGATACCCTTAGTGAAGTTTCTCAGAACTGAAGTGGCCAATTAAGCATATTGATCAATTACTAAAAATTACTGTTTTGAATTAATTATGATAATAAATTGTTTTCGATGCATTTTGAATTTTAAAGTGTTAGATTTTAATGAGGTACCATTTTGGTAACGTCAAATTGTTTATTAATCCCACAACCACTAGCGTTTTTAAGAAATTCTATTGTTTCTCTGCAATTTTTGTCCGCATTTCGATCCCAGAAAGCTTTGCAAAAATCTATTTTTAGAACCGCAACGGTACCCTATTGACATTTTAACTTTTTTTTATTTTTTATAAATCTAATTTTTGATACCAAATTGACACTATTTACACTTTATTTAAAAAAATAAAATAAAAACTAGCATCTACATACATTTTATAAATATAATTTATAATATTTGAGAAAAAGTTAAAAAATAAATTTATTTTTAGTTTCTACAAACCTTTCCTAAACACTTGTTGAAGTTTCATTTAATAGCTTTAATACAAGAAACAAAAACAATTTACCTTGGCTTCATATAAAACTCTTGCTTTATGAGGATCTGGCTCATAACACAGTACTAAATCATTAACAGTAAATGAATCTTTATCCTTTTCGATTTTATTTAGCTCTGCCATTACCACTATTTTAGAAAATTTTTTATCAACTATATTGAATATTTATAAACTTTTGCTACTATGAAAACTTTATTGATATATGGTGATACACGCATCTTTGATTAATTTCTGTGGTGTTTTTTTTTAACTTTAACAATCTATAAGTGATGCAGACTATTTAACCAGAAAAAATATTGTAAAGTTATCACTACAACTAATGTTATATACTTATACTTTATGCTGCAAGATACTTTTTAAATGGATGACAACAACCTAGACTAAAAATATTTACAATATTAAAAATGAAAACAAAACAAAAAACACACACCAATAACTTATGACCATATTGCATAATATACAAAAAAAAAATGTTGTTCAATACAACATAACACAACAAAGCTTTAAATGATATAAACTTTAAACGACATAACACAACAAAGCTTTAAATGATATAAACTTTAAACAACATAACACAACAAAGCTTTAAATGATATAAACTTTAAACAACATAACACAACAAAGCTTTAAATGATATAAACTTTAAACAACATAACACAACAAAGCTTTAAATGATATAAACTTTAAACAACATAACACAACAAAGCTTTAAATGATATAAACTTTAAACAACATATTGAGTTGTATTTTATAACATTCATAAAAATCTTAAGAGTTATACTAACTTAAGTATAAATGATATTTTTTACAACATTAAATGTAAACAAATTGAACAGAAATGACTTCACATCCATTGGTAATTTAAAAAAATAAAACAATAAAGCAAACACTGACTTTTTATAATATATCAGAAACTTTAATCATATTCAAAAAACAAACAATAAGCAAGAAAAAACCAATTAAAATCAAATTCACAAATAAAAATTTGTTTTATAGATTTAATATATTAATAAATTATGAATAAATTTATAGTTAAAAACTATACTAATAATATATGATGTTATATAGCAAGTCAATATAGCGATACAACAACAGTCTTCAGAGGGAAAAACAATCATAAACGCATTTGTAATATAAATTATATTTCAAATCCATATTCAATACTTATTTAAGGGAAGTACCTCTCAAAATCCATATATAATACTCATTAAGGGAAGTATCTCATAAAACTAATTTAAAAAATTTTTGTTTGACAAGCAAAAATTTTTGTAGAGCAGAATGGAATTCAGAGATTTGTAATAAACTTTATGAGTGGAACAAATTCATTTTTTAAAATTATAATCATTTGACCCTAACAACCCATATAGCAACAACAGAACTATTGCCTTTTTGCTTTTGTCCAAGGCTCACCAAACTTTACAAATTAACTTATAAAGCAGATTTTATTTTGTTTATATTTAAATAATCTACTTTGGTTAAATCAAATTTTCTTGATCCATTGTGTATTTTTTTATAGCTTTATGATGCAAAGGTTTACTTGATTAAAAAAAACATTATCAAAAAAAAATAAAAAAAGAATATGCTTTAAATTTAATGTTGAGCACCAACTGTGGAAACGAGATCAAATGTTTGTAATTGCACTCATATTACTCTTTGCATGAATAGCATGAGATCATTTGTGAAGGGGTATTCAGAACAGAACAAAAAAAAAGGTTATCACAATAATGAACCTCCCATATCCTATCAGTGTAAAAATTATAACAGTTCTAGAAAAAGTAAAACTGACAGCTACAGTTGCTAAAGAGACACATTTTTGGCAGCAAAAGAAATAAAAGGTAATAGCAATAACATTGTTGATACTTTGAGAATTTCAACTTGGCAAAGCCAAGAATACAATTTATTGAATGAAGTTTTGACAACAATGTCACTGGAAAATTTTACAACATTGAACCGATGTGTAGGCTTTGTAAGGAATGTTAACTATGTGAAAATCTAAAATCTAAGAATCCAGAGAGCTAAAAAAACTGCCACAATATAATAGTTTGTATTTGCTCTACAGAAAGCATGGAAGTGTCTGGAACTAAGCATATATTTAGTAGTTAATCAAAGAACATGGATTTCACTGCTTTAAATATCATTAAGATGGTGACAGTAAAATCCATGCCATGAAATTTATTTCATTGGTAATGAGCTTAAAAAATTGTAATGTGCAAGGCACTAAAGGTTAAAGAAGGCACTGAGGTTAAAAAATTATATATGTGCAAGGCACATTCAAAAATAAGTTAAAACAGGTCTAAGAACTTTAAGAAAACATAAAAAACCATTGTGGCTGTGGAAAGTTAATTATTAAGTCTTATTGAAAAGCTTCAAAATTATTGACTAACTTAAGAATTATTATAGAATTGCAGTAATAAAAACATACTACAAAGCATGAAGAAATTAATTAATATTATACTTTTTTATGCTGCTTCATCAATAGAAAATAACTGCACACTCACCATACACAGAAAATAACTGCACATTCACCATACACAGAAAATAACTGCACACTCACCATACACAGAAAATAACTGCACACTCACCATACACAGAAAATAACTGCACACTCACCATACACAGAAAATAACTGCACACTCACCATACACAGAAAATAACTGCACACTCACCATACACAGAAAATAACTGCACACTCACCATACACAGAAAATAACTGCACACTCACCATACACAGAAAATAACTGCACACTCACCATACAACTAAAAACAAGTAATTTTAGAAAGATAAAGCAACAGACAAATCAATATATAAACCAGATGAAGAGTCAGTTATGTAAATCTTTGCATCACCAGACAAAAATATAAAAAAAAAATCCCTCAATGAAATATAGAAACAAAGTATGGCTATAATCAAGTAAATAGAAAAAATTCAATGAGGATTGTCAAAAATATTGAAAGATAAATATTAATAAATAGTTCAAATTGCAGTTTGAAGTATTAGTTTCAAGAAAATACAACGAGATGATTATAATAAATACCATCCTTTGAATAATGTAAATTGGTATGAATTCTTTTTTAAGGTATTTTTTAAATAATTTCTTGGTTACCATAGCATTGCTATGATAGCAACACCACTACTTTAATTATTTTTAATTCTGAAATATAAAATTTAGACAAATTACATATTACAAAATCAATTTCGCTGTCTGAATATGAGTTTTTGAATTTTAGAGGTACTTCCTCCTAAAATAATATTAGACCTGCTTTTTTCTTCGAAAAAATAAAAACATACAAAAATATAAATAATCCCTAAATATAAATACTCAACAATATAAGTTTTTGTTTTAAATTTAAAAACTAAACCACACTAAACAAAAAGTTAAAAAAGTTAATTTTAAAAATTGTAAATCATTTTTTTAAACCACGACTTGCAAAAAAGTCTCTCATTGGACCACAAGCTACATTAACACACATTGGACATCTCAGTAACAGCTGTTTAGAACAAGTTTCTCCAGAATATATATGCTTACGAACTAAATCTGCTAAAGCTTGAACAAAAATGCTGTTATCATTCATTGCTGCAGATCTTCTGATATTTTCTACACCTACTTCTTTAGCAAGCTCATCAGCATATTCAAGATCTAACTCATGTAAAGTTTCAATATGATCAGATGTAAATGCTATGGGTACTAACAATATATTTTTTCTTCCATTCTTTACTAAGCCTTTTATGGAGTCTTCTGTCTGTGGACCTAACCAAGGTAATGGACCAACTTTTGACTGCCAACATAGCCTGTACTGATTTCGGAATTTCAACATTTCCATAACAGATTGCACTGTTGCACTTACCTCTTGAGGGTAAGGATCTCCTCGATTAACAACACTCATTGGCAGCGAATGAGCTGAAAATAAAATAACAACATCATCCTTAACATTTGAAGGAAACTTTTCTAATTCTTGAACAATAGTTTGTGCAAATGCTTGGATTAAGCCATGATGAGTAGGCCATCTATCTATAACACTCCACTCAATACTTGATGGAACATTGAGTTTATTATAATAACGATAAATTGCGTTTAAACTACTTCCAGTTGTTGAGCAAGAGTATTGTGGATACTGCGTAAATGCAATAGCTCGCTTTATTCCATCTCTTTCCATTTCACTTAAACTATGTTCAGTTAATGGGTCTGCATACCTAAATCCAATATAAAATTTATGTGGAGCAGTTTCTGGAGACATTTTATCTAATAATTTTATAAGAGCTTGTCCCTGTATTTCAGTCCATTTTCTAATTGGTGAGCCTCCTCCTATTTTACGATATTGTTCAACAATTTTAGGTGTTCTTCTGGCTGCAAGTAAAGGAGCAAGTTGCTTTTGAGCAGGTAAAGGAATAAGGTCTTTATCATGAAACAACCTACTCAGAAATGATCCAACTTCATCAAGTGTAGATGGACCACCCATATTTAGCATCATTATTCCTGTCTGTGGAGCTTGAGAGGTAGAAGTTAAGTTAACATAAGCCAACTTTGTAGTATAAAAGTAAGGGATTGATTTAATTTTTCGAAAAAGTAGAAACATTTTCTAAAAATTGCAAACAAATATATATACAAATAAACTTTGCATAATTAGTCTTGGATAAAACATTAATGATGAAATCATATTGAAATAGGCATCCGCAGGGGCTTCAGTACATACATTGACTGAGGGTTAATGTTTGATAGTACTTGCCTGAACCCTACAGATGGCTATTTTGGAATTACATTATTCATGATGTTATATGCAAGGCTAAGTGAACAAAAATATTTGAATATATATATATATATATATATATACATATATATATATATATATATATATATATATATATATATATATATATATATATATATATATATATATATGTATATATATATATATATATATATATATATATATATATATATATATATATATATATATATATATATATATATATATATATATACAACACTCGGAATTAGGAAAAATGAAGTCGGCAATAACTATTTGATACAAAGGTCTGACCATAAAACATATAAATAAGGTCAGCAATTTTTTGCTGACCTCTAACAGTTTCAGGTCAACAGTTAGGTCAGCCGAATGCCGACCCTAATTCCGAGGGTTGTATATATATTAGAGTGTTTCACGTTGTAATAGAAAAAAATTAATGTCACAAAAAACATTCTCCTCAAGGTTGCCTGTGTTTTTCTATCACATAAGATCATGTGTACCAAAAATTAGACTAATAGAAGCAATTTTAAGTGTTGCCATGTTTTATAAGATAAATTAAACAAATATTTTATAATCTTATACATATTATTCACTATTTTGCCTAATACTATTGTTACCTCAGTAAACTATATTTTGTATAATGTTTTATTGATAACATTTCACTTTCTGTTCAATTTAGAAATTAATAATATGGCAACCACTAGATCTTCTGCTGAGGTGTGATTTGGTTGCTTTTTCACCATTTAGAAAAAAAAATAGAAGTGAAAAAAAGTTTTCTGGCAACAATTGAAGCAGTTCTTGCTATATGGGAGATAAGAAGAAAACCAATTCAAAGAATTGATAATGCGCAAAAGTTAAAAAAACTTTAGAACAATTATCTACTGCTAAAAAACACAGAAGAACAAAATTAGACAGCTGTCAAGTGAAAGAAGGAATTTTTCAGGCTGACCTTAAAGACCTTTTTGATATATCAACTCAGAATGCATCAGAAGTTAAAAAACAATGAGATTAAGTTGAAGTATGGCAGGAATTGATCAGAATTTAATAGCCAAGGAAGCATTAAAACAATTTCGAAAAACTGTTAGTCAACAATAAGTGGATAGAATTGCCATCCTTGTGACTGTATGTATGTATTGTATTTCTATTTATTAGAACAGATAATATACATGTTCTAAAGGACATGCAGGTCCAATATTGATGGACACTAACAGCGTGCCCACCCGAAAAAAAAAAAAAAAATTATGTAACAGCGTACAACATTGAATAAATAATTTATCAACGCCGACAAAACTTTTCAAAATTGATTGAGTTAATTTTCCTCTTAAAGATGTTGATATTATCGGCATTAACAACATCGAAAGGCAACTGATTCCAAATATTGACAACTCGGTAAGAGAAACTAAATTTGCGAATATCTAGTCGACAATGTTGTTTGTGCAATTTATACTTATGTCCCCAAATGTTGTTTTTGTTGTCAAAAAGAAAGAACATAGATTTATCAATTAAGACCAAGTTATGCAGAATTTTGTAGCAAATCGATAAATCATGCTTTACTCGCCTTAACTCAAGCGACTCCAAATCAAGCAACTGAAGTTGGTTATCGTAGGTTAAATTGCCTAAGTGCAGGATTTTTTTTGTGAAACGTTTTTGCACGTTCTCAACAACCTTTATTAGTTCAACATGATATGGTGACCAAAGTGGGGAGCAATATTCTAATATAGGCCTGATATATGTATTGAAGGCTTTTACTAAGATTCTAGAATCGCGAGACTTGAAGCATTTTAAAATAAGATATGCTCTAGTATTAGCTGCATGTACAATGTTTGAGATATGCTTTTTATAATTTAGTTGAGAGTCCAGAGTTACACCGAGATCTTTCGGAATAGAAGACCAAGCTAAAATATGATCTCCTAACTTATAATGAAAGTTAACAAATTTTCTCGATGAAGCAGGTGCAATTCTATGAACAAAACACTTACTGGTAAAAAAATAGGTAGTTGCCATGTTTCTGACCAAAGTACTACATTATTAAGAGCAATAGCTAAATAATGGCTATGGTCCGTATTGCAAAATGAACTGTATAACTTGATGTCATCGGCATAAAGTTTTAAATAGCAATCAAGATAGTTGACTATAGCGGTTATATCATTGATATATAGTAAAAATAATGTTGGGCCTAACAAGCTGCCCTGAGGAACTCCACTAACGATGCAAGTTGGGTTTGATAATGAAGTTCCAACCTTAACTTGTTGACTCCTATTGTTAAGAAATGCAGCAATCCAATTTTTTAAATTACCTCTTATATTAAATAAAGCTAGTTTGGCTAATAATTTAGGGTGTGATACAGAATCAAATGCCTTTTGAAAGTCGATATATACAACATCTGTTGTTAGATTATTGTCTAGTGCAGTACTCCAATCATTAACAGATTCTAAAAGATTAGTGCATGTAGAGCGTTTCTTTAGGAAACCATGGTGGTCCACCAGTCCCACTGGTGGACCACCATACCATAGTCCCACCACCAGTCCCACAGGTGGTGGGACTGGCACTTGTATGAAAGCTCTTGTGACTGGTGGTGGGACTGGCGCTTGTATGAAAGCTCTTGAAGATTGAAAATTGAATGAACATGTTCGAGGACAAGTTTTTGACACTATTTTACTACTACTTTTGACACTCCAACACTGGGTTGAACATTGGTGACTGCACAAAAGTGAAGCAAAATCTTAACATTTTCTTATATTTATTGCATGCAGGCACCATGTGTTTGATCACATGGTGCCTGCATGCTATAAATATAAGAAAGTCATGCTTTCCACAATTTTCACAATTGCATTTGAAACCTGAGGACCTTCAGAGTAGAAAATAAATTTAATGTATCTTAAAATAAAGCACAAAGCTTGTCAAATGAAAGTCATTAAGATTTGTGCAGAACATCATCAGAAGGTCATCAACAACGGCGTAGAACGAGGCAGTTATAACATCTTTAACTCAAGCATTACAAAAGATGAAAACCAAAAACAGTTGCATCAAAGTCGACCCTGATGAAGATGAATGTTGATGATGGATGATTGATTTTTGATTACCTAGTGCACAGTAGTAGTATGTACAAAAAATACTGTTTTAAATATTTTTTTAGTAATATTTTCTTTAAATAATAAACATTGACAGTCCACATAATACTAACTAAATAAAAAATAAATATAAAATATAAAATTTAATTTTTTTTTTCACCTTACAACAAAAATGTGACAAAACATGGCAAACCCTAAATATTATCTAATTTGCTTCAAATTTAGCCCAATAATTACTATTGTTTTATAGAACAAGGGTAAGCTTGAGGACAACCAAAGTTTTGAACCTAAAAATTTTATATATATATATATATATATATATATATATATATATATATATATATATATATATATATATATATATATATATATATATATATATATATATATATTCCTATAGTAAAGGCTTTAAATTTATCATTTGATATAATTATTCAGAATGTTTTTATTTTGATTTTTTTACTGTTTACATACATCGACTGGCAAATAGGTAGAACATGTGTGGAGTGCTACTACAATGACTGAAGGTTTTGGGTCAGGTAAGCAATCTATCATACAAAAAAAGAAAATTGTTATAGTTTTAAATTTAAAAAAAAAACAAAGATAACATTTTACATTTTATGGTAAAAATGAAAGACCATGCAGGAGTGCATATATATATATATATATATATATATATATATATATATATATATATATATATATATATATATATATATATATATATATATATATATATATTAACAATATTGTATTAACATATTATTTAACAATCATCAGGTAAAAAATATCTTTTATAAAATATTTTGTAAAAAATTATTGTTATATTACCAGTTCAATATTGAAAGAAAAAAAAAATAACAAAAAAAAAATGTACTAAATCTATGTAGTTAGCATAATTTAATACTTTTGGGTTTATGGACTGTTAATCTTTATGATGGTGATTAAGTAAAAACTAATTTATCTAGCCATAGGCATATCAAATGGTACATACATTAACTTAAAGTTTTGACGTGGGAAAACACATATTAGATTAAAAACATTTTTCTCAAATTTTTAATTCTATTTCCTTGTTGCTTATTATTTTTCTTTCAATTTTAGACTATGAGATAAAAAATTTGTTTTAACTATTAATTAAAAAGCTTTTTATTTTTTTCTGGCTTTAATCCTATTATTAAAATTCATAAAAAAGCTTTAATAGCTTTTTTACATATTTTATATACCTTATGTAAAAATAAAAACTTTGCAGGCTATTAGACTTTTAACTTTAATATTTAACCTTTTATTATTACCTACCGTATATAAAGTTGGTTAAAATAAATACACACACACCAGTGACGGATTCAAGGGAGGATGGGGGGTATACATCCCCCACCCACCCCACCAGAATCTGAAAGTCCTAAAATATCTTAGAAATTAAGGACCTTTTTCTTTTTTTAGGAGACGCAAATGTGGTAAAAAATACAAAAATATTTCAACATCCTCCCCCCCCATGCCACCGAAAAATTCCTGAATCTGTCACTGACTCACACACACACATGCACACATTGTTGAAAAACTATTTACAATACACAATCTTAATATTTAATAATTCCCTTATGTAGTGTCATTAATTTTGACACAAATAACACTCTGATTCTTTAAACTAAGCCTAAAGTTAAACATTATTGATTATAAGTTGGTAACCTTAGTTCTAAAAATGTGACACTGCTATACCTTTTAAAGCCAAAAAAATCAGATATTGCTTTAAATACTAAAATTGTTCCACAAAACAGTGTCATATAAACAAATGCAAAGTGATTAAAGAAATTAACTTTAACTTTGTTTGAGCACCTGTAAAAGCATCTAATCTGAATATTTATGGAGGTGCGCAGACTTTTTATTTCTTGATTTATAAATAAATCATTTTTTCATAATATAAACATTCTTTTTAAATATAACATTATATTTAAAAAGATACTTGTTATTAACAAGTATCAAAGTTGAGCAGAATACATTTAGCGCATTGCTATACTCAGTTATGGTGAAAATGAGTGGGATAAAAGTTTTGATTTGAATTAAAAAAACATTCAAATCGTCTTGGCTTTAAAACAAATTACCTATCAAACCTTCGTCAATACTTGAATTCAGTAATTAAAAAAGTCAATACTTAAATTCAGTACAGAACCAAGATAAAGCTATTAGTACAATTTTATCAACATAAGACTATATCAAAAGATAACTACTACATTTCACCTAACACGAAGATTTGAAAATTTAAACAATATATCTAAAACTATACATTGTCATACTATATTATAGATTGCCATTTTGTGAAACAAATTGGATAATTATATACAATATTTATTTATACAAATAATAACTGTCAAATTTACTTCTTATAACTTTTGGTAAAAGTAAAATTAGTAATCATTATTGATGTTAAAAATAATTTTTACATAGTTTGTTAATGTTACTATTGTTATTAGTAATAATTTTTGTAAATAAACTTAAAAATTACGCATTTTTAGATTTGATTAATTACTAAACTTCTCCCGCAAATCTTCCCGTAAAATTTAAAATCCGTATAAATTTTTTCTCGATTAAAATAACCAGTTAAAAGTTACATCACGCGTGCGATGCACAGTGTGCTCAGAATGTGGTTTTTTGGAAAAAATTCATAAATCCGTTATTTGTCAATGAAATCTTTAGAAAATTTAGGTTAACTAATCTTTTGGGTTGACGAATCTGATTCTGAAGTTAAATTTTATGTGTGTGCACTCTAACCCAGAGAATGTGGTAAAGATGGGGGAGGGGGAGGGGCGCCGAGAGTCATGCCCTTTCTTTTTTTAAAATTTTCAAATAAACTATAAAGTATAAATTAAAAAATAAATTTTATTAAAAAAATTGTCTTCCACCGCCCCCCCCAGCTTATACAACAAATATCTCCTTTATCCCCGTGACTAGTAAGCTAATAGCTAGCTAGGTTGCTTGGAAAAAGATATCATATCCAATTCATAATAAAATATATTTGAGTTCATAACAATTTGATGTTAAACACAAGTATATACAAATATTAGTCTTATCGATTTTTTATGGTCACATAAAACATTCTTGAATTATCATTTTTTCTTCACTAAGTACGTTGTTCACATCTACTTTACACCCTCTTGTGGCATGTCCAAATTTTACACATGTTCCACATTGCAAAGGTCTTTTTTTACTGGCAATAATTAGATATGTCTTTATCATCAGTCTGCAGTGAATGCCATGTGTATTAATTTACAAAGACATCTGTCTTGCTTTACAACTTGTTCCTTTATATTGATTTGATTTATAAGCCTTAATGTATTTATTCCAACTTTCGCCTGACTGCTCGGAGTACTTGGCAATGGGTAATCCACCTGTAATAACAAACAGTTCCCAGGTATGTGCACACATTTGATGCAAGCTGGGACTAAACATAGCCCATGGAAATGTCTGTTTATGGAATATTACCAATCCATAACCAACTTCATTAACTTTATCAGGATCAACATTTTTGCTAACATCAACATTATGATTAATCCTCAGGAGTATATTGAACTTAGATAACAAAGCCGAGAAGCTATCTTGGTCTTCTGTTTTAAGAATTACTGAAAAGATAGAATTTTTTTTTTTTGAACTAAAAAAACGATCTGCTATTGGTCTATTGTTAGTGGTACTACCACTAGAAGTAGAAGAATCAAGAAGCATTCCTATTTTCTCACGCACATTTTGAATAACTTTTCTTTTTACTGTCTTCAGAGCAGTTTTTACCTTTATGTCCTGCTCAGATCATGTATGGGTTTGTTGGCCCACAATGTAATATAATAACTTCAGACAGTGGTTAAATGCATGTAGCTTTAGTTGTAGAATGGCAAAAAATTTTACATCTGATTCAACTATAGGTTCATGGCATTTTCCATGTCTTTCAGTATTTTTGTAAAAGATTTCGCCATTTTCTAGTCTTCTCCAAGTGCTGAGCACATCATTATATTTTTTCTATCTATGGTGAAACTATGTAGTATACATACCAGGTCATTGGCATCACTTCTGGAACATTTGCAGCAGTGATAAAAAGCTCCAGAATCATCCACCAATAAATCTACCATTTTGTCATCAACCATACTTATCTCTGTTTTAACAAATATTTGTAAACCATTTTCTGAAAGAATAGGCTGAGTTTCATTTTTAGGCAGTTGACTAAGAGTTGATTTAAATACTCCTTTACACTCTCCCTAATTTCTTTTGCTTTCACTAGAATAACAGGCCTGGCAAAATTAATGGAGTTAGGGGTTGGATTAGTCCAGATTACTTGGTTTATAAAATCTTTTATTTCAAGGGGATACCAAAATGAACAAATATAATTTATTCCTTTTAAGTCTGAATCTTGAGAATTGGAAAACTGATGACGATAGTTGTGATTTCCAGATCCATCAAGTCCAAATTTACCCTCTACATGTATGTAATGATTTTCAACAAAAAACCCGGATATATCAAATAGTGACTCAACAGTGTCTTTGATAACATTGTTCACAGGGGATGACGTTTGTTTGTCATCACCGCTCAATTCTTTTAGAAGCAAAGTACGTTTAAAGGCATCTACATCATTTATATATACTAGCGTAAGTTGCACAACTTAACGTCAGTTGTACGCAAAACTTATTTTATAAAACAATTGTTCCGGAAATAAAAACAATTATTCTGGAAATAAAAACAAACGAATTCTGGTAACTAGTGTTGTACATCAAAATTGCATAACTGTTCCACAATATTTCTACAACTATTGAAATTCAAGCTATAAACCAAAACTTCTATAATTACTTATTACAACAAGTTATAAGAATTGTTTTTTAAATCATACTTTTAAAGTATCCCGCTTTATATATTAGATAAACAGTTATTCTAAGTAATTTGTGAAAAATTAGGGGTGTTATTAGGTTTGAGGAATAATAAAAACTGCTTTGTTTACGAAAACTATAAACTAAATCGCATCATAAAACTTTTTTTAACAAAAAAGCTGAAAGTTTTAAAATTTTAGAATATGCTTAATCTTTCTCATTTGAAAACCATTACAAACAAAATTATGTTTAAAATTAGCGGAAATAAAAGGTCAAAAATATATTTTTAGTAGAAAGTTATGTACTCCTTCAATATTGTTTAAAAGAAATCTCTCGATTAAAAAATTTAATGTTTAAATTTTGTTTAAAAAAGACTTTTATATAGCAAGTATAAAACGGCCCTGCTTTTTTTCAAACATGGTAATCCTTATTAAGGGGCTATCCCCCCATTAAATTTCAAAATTTTCAATTTTTTTTTTTTTTTAATTTTAACTCTTCAAACTATGCAGAATCATAAAATTTGTTTTGGATGTATTAGATTAATCTTTAACTATCTTAAATTGTCTATTCAAGTTAACCACCTCTTAAGTAATTTCCTTAGCAACGCCATAGCAACGCACTTAAACAATTTTATACACCATACTTTTACCTTAATTTCATCCAAAATAGTGTTACACTTGCAATGCATAAGCTTGAACAACTTCTTGATGCGTTTTTCTAGAATTTACCAATACCTTGGTACATCAAGTACGACAATATTCTTCAGTTCAGTCAGTTCTTGAGATTTTATTAGGTTAGTTTAATTAGTAAAAATGGGAAAAGCTTGTCGAGTTAAGAAATGTACACAAACTCATAAAAAAAGGAAAAGGTTTATGGGAAATGTTCAAAATTCTGTTAATATTGTTATTGTATCTGATAGTACTAATATCGAATTGCCGACAATAAATCCAAGTGCCCCTAACATCACTTGTGTTACTGAACCAATTTTTGAAAATCCACCTAATTTATCAGCTTCAGCTCATAAAATCGAAAACTTAAAAGATACAATTATTTCAAAACCTGCCATATCTGGTTATTGTATAATTTATGTTGCTGTTTTAATGTCTATTTTAAGTTCTGTTTTGTGTCCAGATTGTGGTTGTTCAACAATCTCACTAAGTAAGAGATCGACGACGTGGTTTATCTTTCTTACTATATCTTAAGTGTATGAAAAGAGCTTGTAACTATTTTCAAAAGTTCTACACTTCTAACTATGACAAATATAAAAGGATTTGATATCAATAAACAAATAATTTATTGTATGCGATTATTGGGTCATGGATATGCAGGCATCAAAAAATTTTGTACCATTATGAATCTACCTAAGCCAATGACCAAAAACAATTTTGAAAAACTGATAAAAGTAATTTCAAAAGCTGTTAAAACTGTAGCAGAACGAACAATGTTAAATGCTGCTAATAAATTGCAAAATACAGCTTTAAAAGTAACCAATATTTGTTTATCTTGCGATGGAACATGGCAAAAACGAGGATACTCATCACTCAACGGAGTCTTTTCTGCCATCTCTACTGCTAGTGGCAAAATTTTAGATGTTGAAATCATGTCCAGATATTGTAAAGGTTGTAATTTAACTCAAAGCCTCCAAAAATCTGATCCAACTGGTGTTGGCATCACTATTTCATGTTGCTTCCTCAAAAAAAAATAGCTTACATTTCCCACACTGCCTCACTGGTGCAGACAGCTGGTGCAAATACAATGCCAATAAAATAAATAAGACATCAACCTATAAGCCGGAACCGGGTTTACCAATGGATGTCATAATGAAAGTAAGAACTATATTTAAGGATTTAAGGAAAGACATTGAGTTACAAAAATGTTTGCACGGTAAGACACAAAATGCCAATGAGTCTTTTTATGGAATGATTTGGAAGCGTATACCAAAACAAACATTTGTATCACTTACCCAATTAACAATTGGTGTATATGATGCTGTTGCCAATTTTAATATTGGAGCAAAAGCATCTATTGATATTTTGAAGCAACTGGACATGGAACCAGGCTTTCATATGACTGCAGGATGCAATTCATTAAATAATGAAAGATTACAAAAAGCAGAAATTAGAATGAACCCTGTTAAAAAGTTAAGAAGGCAAGTATTACGTGCCAAGAAACTGAAGAAGAATGAGAAAATAATTGAAAAAGAAGGTGACTTGTATGTTCCTGGTGGATTTTGAAAACTTTATTTATTTTTCAACAGTTTTTATGAAAAAAATTGTATTATTTTCAAAAATTTTAACTTAAATTGTCTTTTTCTCAAAATAGAAATTTGTGCACGCCAGCCAAATTATCTGGAGAACCGTATTACATTTTTATATGAAATTTTCAGGAAGTGTTTATCATATTATACTCTGTGAAATGAATGGAATGGAATTTATTTATTTTATTAAAAGTATATATATATGACCTAAAATCGATGAAAATTTTGATCATGATCTTTGATTGCGCCATTTTGATGATGGCAAAATGTTATGAAAAATCTGATCCATTCATTTCACAGCCCTACTTTATGATAATATTGTATTAAAATTTTAAAAGGTAAATATGTACACATATTCTTATATTTTGGCCAGCGTGAAGTTATTTTTTGGTCATTTTAGGGGTATTTTTTGGTTACTAAGGAAACCACCAATTTTTTTTTTAATTTTTTTTTTAAAAAGGTTTATATTTTACTAAAACCTAGAAACCCATAACATTTTGTTTTTTAAATACTTAGATTTAAAAACAGAGGGGGGTAGCCCCTTAAGTAAAGACGCAATTTGAAAACTGAAAAAAAAGACAGTTTGAACCAAATTGAAAACCCGCTGAATATAAAAATAAAACTAATTAACAAAAATTTACACTTATCAATAATACAGATATCAAACTGTAACTACATTGCTAATAATTGTTTTAAATCTCTAAATTATTTGGGGTTGAGACTAAATTCCAGTGAGCAAATCCAGGTTTTGGGTTTTTTATAAAACCTTGACCCGAATATTATAAGTGCTTGAATATCGAATTCGTTTTTAATAGTGATAAGTTATAACAAATTATGCTATAATATATTAAAAATAATTATTTAATATAATAAACAGATTAAGTTATTTATCTATCGCAAATTATTATAAGAAAAAGAGTATAAACGGTTTAAATAAATTTAAATAATTCGGGTGTTGATTTTACAAAAAACCTGAAACCTAGACTTGCTCACTGGAAAAGAGTATCGACCATTATATGGCTAACTTGTCATAACATTACACGACGTTAACGTAAGCTTTTAATATAAAAAATGCGTTAAATGTAAACTTTATATTACTATTTTATTAAAGTAGTGCAGAAGTTTATATTTATGATAATTTGTAACATATATGCTAAAGAAGTTTTAGCAAAGTTTTTCAACGTTTTAGCAAAGAACGGAAAAGATAACTCACATTTTAAAAGTTTATAAAAGTTGAAATTTATTAACTAGAGTAAAAGTACCACAAACCGGACAGTGCGTAAAAGCGGACGCTTATCGAAAAAACTAAATATCTTCACTAAAAATAAAGATATTTGAAAAATTTTAAAAAGTTTTTAATTTTTACTGTGTGGAAAATTATAAATTTTTTTAAAAAAGATATTTTTATGATTGCTCTAATAATATATTTAAGTTCAAACAAAACCTAACCCTGAAAATCTAACTTTTTTTTTTTTGGAAATTAGGTTCTTAGCATGAAAGATTTAAAAGGGCAATTTAAAAACAAAGAAAGCTATTTTGTTGGAAATTTTTTGCTAATTAAAATTAATAAAAGATTATGAAAGAATATCTTCAGTTTTTTCCTTAAACCGGACACAATAAATCCACTCTATAATTAAATATTATCATAATATTAATATCCACCCTATAATTAAATATTATAATAATATTAATATCCACCCTATGATAAATTAAAATTTAATAGATTATGATTATCATTTTTTCTGTTTGTCATTTTTTCACTCTAATTGAATTTTTTTATTATGTTAAAGTTAATTTATTTCATTATTTTTTTACACTGACTGAATTTTTTTTATTTGGTTTTTTTAAGTTTCCACTTTTGTGTTAATTAATTTTGTCCTTTTGAACTTATACTATTGAAGTTAAAGTGCAAAAGTACACAAAGTAACCACAAAAGTGCATTATTTCTTCAATTTCAAAAATCTGTAACTGAATTTAATTTACTAAACTTAAAAATGGCAAAAATAAAACAAATGAGAAGCCTTACACTAAGGAGACAATGAAAACGCATTGAATAAGATTGAAAATGGCGAGTTAAGCTTAAGAGGCGCAGCTCAATTCTACCGCATACCAAAGTCAACTTAATTCCGCCTGCAACTTCAACTTCAATTTTAACTTTAAATTTAACTTCTCAAGAAGAATTGGCGACTCGTGTAAAAATTAGTCTTGAAAGAGCTCTCTTGAAGCAATTTCAATTCCGAAACGCTTACAAGCATCCTTTCACTCTATTTAAATTTAAAAACTATTACAAAACTTTAACGCTTTTTTTTTTTTATTCGGGGCGGCTTTTTTCACAACCATCAATTTAATGCAAGTAAATTTAATTTATTCTTTAATTATGCTAATTAAGTTTTTAAAAAATTCTACTTCAAAAAATGTTTCTGAATTCTCAACTAGTTCAAAAGCAAAATGGAAGTGAATAAACACGAGAAGCATGACGATTAAATACGATAAAACGAGAAGCGTGACGATTTGGCAAAGGAAAACTAGTTTATGATCTAAACAGCAGATCATAAATTAATTAGAACTTATTAATAGATCTTATTTAAATTTCCTAGTTTATGAAAATGCGGAAGTTGAAAGAGAGTTCTGTGAATTGTCACTTAGAACTTCTTTCTAAGTGACAATTATATCAAAAATTATATCAATCTATCAAAAATTTCTTGTCTTGAGTATCAAATAAACATATTAAAATAAACACTAGTTCAAACAAACAATTAGTTTAGCAAAAAGCAAAATTAAATATGTTTATTTAAACTTGCACTATTTTTACATATTTAAATTTTTACATTTTTACATTTTTACATTTTTACATTTTTACATTTTTACATTTAATTTTTTTACATTTTTACAATTTAATTTTTACATTTTTACATTTAAACTTGCACTATTTTTACATATTTCTACTTTTACAAACACATTTAAACTTTTCTAAAACTATTAGGTGGTTTTTAATAGTTATCTTTTCAAATTAAAACGCTAATTACATTTAATTACATGCTGTAATTTTTTAGTGTCTTTGTTTGCTTTTTTCTAATAACTTACCCAGCTAGCACACATACGTTGTTAAAACATTAGAACAATGTCGCGCGTTTCGTTGGCCCAACATCGGCTGCCAACGTTGTTTTTATATCATTACGGTTACAAATGCGACGTCACTAACAACTAAAAACCAATGTTGATGAAACGTTGTTTCTTTAAAGTCGGAAAATGGTTATATTTTCTACATTGATTCAACGTTTTATTTTATATATATATTTTATATATATATATATATATATATATATATATATATATATATATATATATATATATATATATATATATATATATATATATATATATATATATTTTATATATATATATATATATATATATATATATATATATATATATATATATATATATATATATATATATATATATATATATATATATATATATATATATATATATATATATATATATATATATATATATATATATATATATATATATATATATTTATATATATATATATATATATATATATATGTGTATGCTTCAAAGAGGAAAGAATCCTTACTATTGCTTAGTAATAAAATTTGGAATTCCTCCGACAAAATTCTTTTAATTTTGCATTGGAATTCCAACATGAGCGTCCCTCTGGGGTACATTTGCCGTTCGTGGAACAACCTCATTCTGTTACAATATATTTTATATAATAATTCGTTAGTGATAAGTTTTCCAATATAAAATTTATTTACAAAAATTGATAAAGAGAAAAGAAGTGATTTGAAAGAGTTTTTAAGAGGTGGATAGTATGGGTAGATTTTGTGAATAAGAGCTAAAGTGTACTTTATTAGAGGCTTAACTTTTTCACATTTAAACATCATGTGCTGAAGGTTTTCCGTTTGCTTCATGGATTGGGGGCAGAAATCGTTTGTTATGTAGTCTCTTTTTTTGAAAACAAAGTTGGTGGGTATTGCGAAGTGTATTAACTTATATCTTATTTCATCGGTTTTGTTGTTGGTGTTGTTTTTGGGTATGGATATAAATAATTGGGCCCATTCTTTCGTTGAGATATTTTTCATACTGATGAAATAGTCTCTCCATTTATAAAATTTTTTTGGTGTAATTTTGTCACTGTTGCTGTTGCAAGAAGTGTTGTAAATTGCTTTGGGAGTTAAGTCAAGGAATTGTAGTGGACGGGTATTTTTAGTATTTATACATAATGACGCTTTGTTGTAGTTGAAGCTTTTGACTTATTATTTGACTTATTTTTGAATAATTACTAAGTAATTATTCAAAATATTATAAAAAATTTAAATAAATAAAAATGTGGGTCATATGCAGCCCATATGGGCTGCCCACTTGGGCCCCAATTCACGCACAGCGACAATTTTCCTTGGGTAGATGTGGGCAACCCATTTTAGCCCCATAACGCTACCCACTTGAGCCACAATATGACTTGCTGGCTGGGTAATGTTATTATTTATGGATTCTAGCGTTAGTTTGATAGTTTGACTTTTGTTGTCTATGTATGTGTTAAAAAATATTGGTTACATTATTACTTCTTCGATGGTGAGTTTTGATGATAATATTTAATATATATAAATACAGCTATTTATATATATTTAACAACTTGGTTAACGCCTGATCATCCGAAAAAAATTGTGTTGAATTTGGTTTGATATTTTAATAATCACGGAAAATTTTTTAAAATTTCGCAATAGTATTGTTTGGTCGCTTACATTGAATCAACGTTGTGTTTAGTTCGTAAAAACAATCAACTTTTTGCAATGTTTTTACATACATTGGAAAAACGTTGATTTATATACATTGAATCAATGTCGAGATATATACATTCGATCAGCGTTGAGTTTAGATCGTAAAAACAATTAAATTTTTTCGATGTTATTACATACGTTTTTACATTGGAAAAACGTTGATTTATATACATTGAATCAACGTCGAAACATATAGATTGGATCAACATTTGGTTTAGATCGTAAAAACAATCAACTTTTTGCGATGTTTTTACATACATTGGACCAATGTACTTTTGCCAGATGTTTTAAGTTCCGTCGGTAGTAATTTTATCATTAACCAAATGACATTGGATCAACGTTGGTTTTGCATTGGAAAAAAGAGCTGACGTTCGCGATGGTTTTAAATATTACGTTCGCGATGGATTGGCCCAATGTAAGTGTGCTAGATGGGTAGCATGATAAAGCTTTTTAGAGTATCTTTTGGTTATTTTAAATACATTTAAGCACATGTTATAATTATTATTTTTGTAAGATTTCTATTTTAAGATTTTATATATACTTTATTTATTTTTTTTAAATTTTGGTGGGATTTTAGTTTTTATACTTAATAGATCTAAATCTTTTAATTTTTTTGTGACACATTGTTGTTTACTATTAAGATTTTTTACCCATTTTATCTTTTGGTTTTTTATACCGTATTTTTTAATTGTTTTCAGTAGTATTGTGAGATGCCACTGCTTTTTATTGATAATATACTTCTAAAAAAAGTAACAGTTACAAACTTTCTTGGTATTTATATTGATGAAAATTTGTCATGGAAAAGTCACATAAATAATTTGAGGAGTAAAATATCAAAAAGCAAAGGAGTTTTGTACAAAGCAAGGAGTTTTTTAAATAAACATACATTACTTAAACTATATTATTCGCTCATTCGTTGTCACATAAACTATGCGAACATTGTGTGGGGTAGTACTAATAAAAGTAAACTGGAACCTCTTTATCGTCAACAGAAACATGTTGCACGCCTTATTAATTTTAAGGATCAATTTACTCATGCCAAGCCTCTATTAATTGAAATGAAAGTTTTAAATATATATGAGCTTAATATTTTTAACGTTATATGCTTTATTTTTAAATGTAAAAACAATATTTCTCCTGTACCATTTCATAATTTGTATAACAAAAAAGAAAAAACTAAGTACATTTTACGAAATGATAATGACATTCGTCAATAAGCTTATCAAACTAATTCTGGAAAATACTGTATTTCATTTCGAGAAGCATTACTTTGGAATAAAATAGTTTTAAAGAACTTTGACTTTTCTCAAGAAGTTAGCTATCACTTTTTCAAATAAAAACTTAAAGAAGTCATTTTTTTATTAGATGATATATCTATATTCTTTTAGTTTTTTGTTTCTTTTTTAACTTTATATTTGACACTGCATTAATAAAATTTATAATTTAACAATTTGTAAATAGTTGTTTAACACTTTTGTTAAAGGTACTTTAAAACTGTATAACAAAAACTTTAACAAAAAGTTTAACAATTTTGTTAAAGGTATCTTAAAACTGTATAACGCATCTATGTATTTATAACGGAACCCTTTTTCTTTTTCTTTTTTTCTTTAAATTTGTTAATGTTTTCAATTCTTAGTTCTTAATTATTTGTTATCTTCAAGTATGTTAAGTTTATATTTCTATCGAAAGTTTATTTATTTTGAGAATATTTTATTAATACGAAATATTAATACGTAAATTTTTTAGTGGTTCTCGACGACAAGACCTTACGGTCTTCTACGAGTTCCCACGTTCTTTTATTTCTTAATAACGATCATGTATATATATACATTGTTAACGAATATTTATTAAATCACAAAGTTGTAAAATTAAAGAACAAAAAAAAAAAAATTGTATACTAGGTTGTCCCAAAGAGGTCTTAAAGAAGGGGAGGAGGTGATGTATCTGGCTTTTGTCTTTGTTCTCTTTGGCTAACTGCCAACTAAAGGTCAAAACTTGCCGGGTCTTAACATGCCAACTAATTGTTGAACAATATTATTGTAGCGAAGTTATACCCTCTTGGAACGGCCCTGATTGTAGAATACCCTGTACCGAACACTCCCCATTAACCCTTCCCCCCCCCCAAAAAAAAAAAAAAAAACTGTTATTGAACCCCACTTTCTTTATATTGGGGTAAGGGATTTTTGTAGCCTAGCTACAACTCTGGAAAGCGTATTAATTAAGCAATAATTAAAATAGTAGACCAAATTACTAAAGGATTTGAAAATTATAACTTCACTCTAGGATTATTTATTGACCTATCAAAAGCATTTGATACGGTTGATCACCTTATTCTTTTAGAAAAAATAAAATACTGCGGATTGATAAATAAAATCTATGATTGGTTAAAAAGCTCACTGAAAGAAAATAATATCACTGAAAGAAAACAACATCTCCACTGAAAACAATGTCTCACTGAAAGAAAACAATATGTTATTAGTAAGGAATTAGGACAATTAAAAACTCATGTGGACTTCCAGAAGGGTCAGTTCTTAGTCCATTGCTTTTCTTGATTAATGTAAATGTTTTAAATAATGCATCAGCAAAGCTTAACTCAATAATGTTCGCTGACGATACAAGTCTCTTCCTTTCAAACTGTGGCATTAATCAACTGTATTATAAGATGAATTTTGAATTAAAGAATGTCGATAAATGGTTTAATCTAATAAACTTTCACTCTATGTAGATAAAAACAAAATATACTTTATTTCATAAAAAAAAATCACAAGAGAAAAACTTCCTTTAAAATTACCCGATTTTATTTTAAATGATACACTAATTAGTAAAAATGATTCAATAAAGTTCTTAGGAAATCTTATTTGTGAAAATTTATTATGGCTTCCCCATTTAAATTATATTCAATCAAAAATTAGTAAAACAATTGGTTTGTTGTACCGAATTTGTCGATATGTAACATCAGAAAGTCTGAAACTAGTATATTTTGGGCTAATGCATTGTCTCATTTCCTATTGCAATATTACATATGCTAGTACTCAACTCACCTTGATTGAGTACTAGCATATGTAATATTGAATCGCACGCGATTTAATAAAATAAAAATTCCTTAGTTTATTTTCGACTGAATAGGGGTTAAAGTTTTGAATAGAAAAGTAAAACGTCTTACTAAAATACTTTTTAAACAAACATAGACTCATAAAAAAACTTTTAAAAGTATTTTATTATTGTTAAAACGTGTTTTTTTACTTATCTTTAATTTATTGGGAACATTTTTAACTTTTATTCTACACTTCGTCTTCAGCTTTTGCCCTTTTTACAAATGGCGGACTATTGTTATAAACAAAAAAAAAGCGGCTTTACTTTTGTCCAATAGAATCCCGTAAGTTAGACATCTACACCTTTTCAAGATGTAATTGAGAAAACAAAAATTGTAATTAAGAATCGTAAGATGTAATTGAGAAAACAAAAGTTGTAATTAAGAAACGTAAGATGTAATTGAGAAAACGTAAGTTGTAATTAAGAAACATAAGATGTAATTTAGAAAACGAAAATTGTAATTAAGAATCGTAACATGTAATTGAGAAAATGTAAGTTGTAATTAAGAAATAGAAAGATGTAATTGAGAACACGAAAATTTTAATTTAGATATCGCTTTAAAGGAGTAAGTGTAAAATGGCGCTTAAAAAAAATGGCGCGTAAAAAAATGGAGCGTATAAAATGACGCACTTAAAAATGACGCAAAATTTGTAGCGTAAATTTAATTTTTTAGGGAAAAATTTAGGGAAAAATTTATAATTTTTGGGCAAATGAATTTAACATAATAAACACTAAAAACATTTTAGGGAAAAATTTATAATTCAATTAAAAGTTATAATTAAAAATTATATAATTAAAAATCACTTCATTGATTATTTAAGCACCAACTTGTACGTCTTCTATATTTAAAATAGTTGCATAGTGCGTGGTTGTGTGTTGTACCGCAGGTGCACAATCTCCCATTATAGTATTTTTCGCCTCAATTACAATTCGTTCTAAGTACTGCATGCGCTGTTCCGCAATCCCGTCACCTAATACAGGTGGAATGCGAATTGCATTTTTAACGTTACTTTTAATTTTGGACCAGATCGTTTCCACCGGGTTCAACATTGGACTGTAAGGTCCCAAACGTAACAACTGAGCTAGTGAATTATCAAACACCCTTTGCAAACAAGCGTGACAAGGAACATTATCTGTTACGACGACCAAATCCTCCAAACGATTCCCGGATGTAACCCACTGGTGAAACATAGCCAACATCCACTCGTTACAGGAATCTGCTTTAAATGATCCCCTGCGAGTTTCTATCATGACGACATTTGTAGTTGAAATAGCTGCAATCAAGTGTATGTTTAAACCTTTTGAAGCAGGTACTTTCATAATTGCTCTTTTTCCTTGTCTCGCGCGTCCTTGCGTTTTTCTACAAAAAAGGTTAAAATTTGTTTCATCCAACCAAACTATCTGACAACCATTTGTGATATGTTCGTTGATGTTTCTAACATATTCAGCTCTTTTTTGTTTTTTTTCATAACTGTTCATTGTAGAAGGCTCCTTGTGCACTTTTTTTAATGAGAACAATCTGCCTTCGAGGTAATTTGCTATTGTTGTTGTGCTAACGTTTATGTTAAATTGTCTTAATATCTTTGTTTTGATGGCCACCAATGTTAATTGACAATCATTTTCAATCCATGTTAATGTTTCTTCGATTTGATCTTCGGTCAACTTTTTCGGTTTAAAACCTCCTTTTCCGATGAAATTTGAATTTCCGCTGCGAACCTAATTGTATGCTGTCTTATATTTGATAACTAGCGTTTGCGCGAGATTCACCCAATCTTCAAATCGCTCCGCACATTCAACAACTCTTCTCCTGTCATTTGGAGAAGATAAAACGTAACGTTTCATTTCAACTTGTTCAGTTGTGTGTATTTCGTGCCGACAAATCGGACAACTTGAATCTGGTTGTTCCAGAACTGGACGTAAACAAATTTGGTGACATAAATGTTGACACGGATTTAGCTTAATCACAGACTTTCGGGTCATAGTGTATTGGCATATAACACAACGATCTTTCAATTCCATTATTATTACTTGTGCATACAAAAGCAAAATTTAAGATTATAACTTAAATTCATGTCCAAAAAGACCTTTTGTAACAACCTACAAACTTAGACTGTGAGTTTGCTATTTTAATTTATGTGTTCTCAATTACAAGTTACGATTTCTCAATTACATATTATGATTTCTCAATTATATCTTACGTTTTCTCAATTACATGTTGTGTTTCTTAATTACATGTTACGACTTCTTATTTACATGTTGTGTTTCTCAATTACATATAACGTTTTCTCAATTACATGTTGTGTTTCTTAATTACATATTACGACTTCTTAATTACAACTTTCATGTTCTCATTTACATCTTGAAAAGGTGTAGTTATATAATATATCATTGCTTCAATCTAATATTTAAACGAAAAATTAAAATAAACATTTTTCATGTTGAAATAAAAGTTCTATAATATTAACATTATTTGTACGCGCGAACAAATAATGACTTTGTATAAAAAAATGCGAAAATAATCTTATTTTATTATTTTCGCTGAAAAAATTGATAGGCAAACATGCGTATGAATAATGCGCATGTATGTCGGAAGAATAGCCATTTTACTTTGGGATCCGGTGTCGGAACAATATCCACGGCCAAATCGCTATCTAAATTTACTGCATAATCGCATGGCGATTATGCCATGCGATTATGCGACGCCGGTGCCTAATACCGATGATAAAACCAACAAATGAACATATTTTCGTCCAGCAAGGCAAAATAAGATATGTAAAAATCATATCTATATATTCAATTATAATTAATACAATATTTAGTTTTTTTAGTATATTTTTGCGAGGCCCTTTCAAGCGCGAGGCCGTCGCCAGTCGTGGACGCCTAACAGTGGCATTGATATTTACCAACACCTAGTTTTTATGTATAAATATAACAGCATGATTCCAAAAAACTTTAGTGATAAATTTACGAAAAATGTAAACAAAAAGTATTCTAGAATAGACTAATGGAATACTAATGGAATACTAATTGCCAAGAATTAGTAGAAAGTATTCTGAATATGGAATATCATACCGAGGACCAAAACTAGGGAACACTTTTCAAAAAACAAAGAATTTAAATACGGTAAAAACCGTTAAATTCCTTTAAGTTTGTAAAAAAATGAAATTTTTAAATTAGATGGATACTTCTTTTGATTTTTCGAAATGAAAATCGAATTCCATTATTCTTAGTTTTTTACAGGGTCTTATTTTGATATTTAACAAAGTTTGCTTGTAAATTTAAATGACTATTTCTAAAATTACACATATATTATTTACTTTCTTGGTTTAATGTAAATATTTATGCTCCAACCTTTTTATTGGAGACAAAGTTTTTTTGACTATCTTATTTTATTTTTAACTTGTAATGAATCGATAATATAGAAAGAATTGATATTTATAACAACTTGTAATAGACGTATCACTTGCATTAAATATAGCTACGACTTTAATTTTCTATATTGGGAAATGTTTGTTACAAAAGTCAATGAAGTCAAAAAAGTTACGAACAAAATTTTTGTATCTTGAATGCGAAGATATTATTTTTGTTGAGATTAATTGAGTAAGATATTATGGTTTATCCTCTTCCGGCTAATTGCCATACAAAGACCACATACCAAGGTTCACAAATATAAGTTTAGTTTACGAAAGAGCTAACCCCCTTCAACAAACGGGGAGTAAGTGAGTTTTGTAGAAAAACAGAAGTAAATAAAAGTAAAAATAAGAAGTAGACGTGTCATAAAGAAAGAAAAGTGAAGAAAGCATGGAGAAAAGTGAACTGATAATGCTTTGTAGTTTAAATATACAATTTATAGAAGTCAGGGTCAAAAATAATTGACTTAGGCAGATCAGCTCAAATGCTTTAATATATTTTCATTAAAAACGAGAGTATTTAATATAATACAAAAACATAAATTTCTAATTAACTGGTTTTATCTTTATCATGAGTAACTTAAAATGTGTTACTAAATATCAATACCTCAATTTAAAAAATAGACGTCATTGCGTTCATCATTTTGGTTTATTAACTGTGTCAGTAAGGAATTATTACTTAATCGTCAGTAAGTAATAATGTTTATAAGTCCACAATTACATCCTTCTTATTACTTATCCTAATTAATTGTTGATAGCGATTAAATTTAAGCACAGAAACTTTATTAATTTCCTTTTAAGTTTTATTTTTAGGATTATTTATACGTTTTTAGAATTATTTATTACGTCTTGCCCGAGAATTGAAAAAAATATGGACTCTAATATGTTTTTATCATTCCCGTATTTTAAAGACTTAGGGTGGAATGCAAGAAGCGAACTTGAGTCAAGCTCGACTTGAACTTTACATTGCAACCAATAGCGATAGAGTATGGGTTTTCCCCTCAATAAATACTCTGCCGCTATTGGTTACAAAGTAAAGTTCAAGTCGAGCTTGACTCAAGTTCACTTTTTGTATTTCACCCTTATCTAAAAAAGAGCTTGCTACAATTTTATCCGTAACAATAAGCTAGTAACAGGAAGATACAATGTTGAAACATTATTAAAAAAAAGTTAGTAATCTTATTGTTCATTGCATAAAAACTATTAGGGTTACCTATGCAGAATAGTTTTTTTTTTTGCTCATAATTGTTTTTAATAAAGATGCAAATTATAAAAAAGTTAAATAACATCATAATCAAGAGGTCTGTAAAATATAAAAACAATGTCTTATGTGTTTTTAATTATTATCTCAATTGAGAAGACCTACCATCAGAATTACTGATGGTAGGTCTTCAATTGAGAAAAACTACCATCAAAATAAGTTAAACTAATTTTAATGTCACGGTCATTACAAATGAAAACAACACTTTTTTGTCTGAGTCTATTCTTTCAAAAAAAAAATTATATATTTTATATTTGAATTTTTTTAAAATGACGTGACATCACACAACTTTTTATAAAAGTAGTCGTTAAACAAAAAATTCCGTTCTAAAAGTTCTTTATTTTATCTTAACTTACGTTTAACTTCTAATATCGAATTGTTTTAATATCGAAATTACGCTAATAACGCAAAACGAAAGCTTATTAGCGTCAAAACATGTTTATTTCAAAATTTTATACTTTTGTTGTTCATTACTTTAAAAAGCTTTTTGTATAATATTTCTTGAATGTTTAGTTAGTATAATTCAGTTAAAACTAATTATTAAATTTTTCAAACTAAAAAATGTAGAGACGGGGTCTTTAAAAACTTTTAAAACGTGAAATTTTATTTTATTTACTTTTAAATGATCAAAGTATTTAATATTAAAATTATTTCCATTAAATAATTGTGTATCTGCATCATTAAGCAGTCGGAGCAGCCATGGCTGCTCTAAACCACTAAACTATACCGCCATGGTTTAGTCTTTAAGGCTATTAAAAAGTCTGAGGTTAAATGCTATAAATTCAAAAATATCTAAAAGCAAAGCTCTTATTAATAAAGCGAGGCCGTTCTTTTTGTACAAATGTTTAAAACTTCTATTTCTTGTTCATTTGCAGCTAGCTTTCATACGATAATACAGCATAGGCAAGTACCCATATAACTAGAATAAGTTTACTCCATCGAAGGTAAAAACTTGCTTCTAGTGTTATGTTTTATGAAGACAAATTATATTTTATAAAGATAAGCTTACCCATGCCAATCCACTATTCAAACAGATAAATGCTTAAAACATTTATCAAATCAACATATATCCAAATATATTGCTTATAATCAAACATAGAATAGGAATCTCCCAAGTAAATTTGTTTAATAGTTCTTTCAAATATAAATTTAACACAAGAACAGCTGGAAACTATATAATACCAATTAAAAAAAAAACTTAATTCTTTATAGCTTATCGTGGTCCTTACTTGTACAGTAAATTACTTTCTTATTTAAAGTCCTTACTATATTAGTATATAAAATAATATAAATTATTAAATACCTGTATAATAAATTTATTTCAAAAAATAATAACTCTTATGGAAAATATTAACTGCTTAAAATCTAAACTTAAAAAAATTATTCCAAAAACAAAACATATGAAAAAAATAAATAATGATAAAGCAAAAAAAACACAACATAATTGCATGTGTGCATATACAAAAGTATGTTATCTTCTGTAATGCTCAGGGCCATCCCGAGGGGGCGTAGGGGTGTCTAGCTCCCTCTAGTTTATTTGTCTGCAAATTGGACACTGGAGTCGACAAAATGGCATCTATAGTTAGCAGTTGGCAAATGTCGGAAAACGATGATTTTTTTTTTTTTTGGATAAGTTCGTCGTCCTACAATTTTTTTTGGCTTAAGTTGGCAAAAAACAGATACTTCACCCCCTATAAAAATCTGTTCGTGACGGCCCTGGTAATGCTTATTTTATGTGATTCTTCAAGTGAACAACTATATTGAAAAATATAATATATATAAAAAGTCATGAATCATAAACTATTTGTATTTCGTAAAACTATTAAAAAAGGGTTCCCGATTATAAGAACTTAAAATTATAAGATTATAAGAACTTAAGATTATAAGAACTTAAGATTATAAGATTATAAGAACTTAAGATTATAAGATTATAAGAACTTAAGATTATAAGATTATAAGAACTTAAGATTATAAGATTATAAGAACTTAAGTTTATAAGATTATAAGAACTTAAGATTATAAGATTATAAGAACTTAAGATTATAAGATTATAAGAACTTAAGATTATAAGATTATAAGAACTTAAGTTTTTTCAAATGTTCTATGACTACATAACTTAAGTTTTTTTATTTTTACTTTATTTTTTCAAACGATAAATTTTGTAAAATAAATATAGCTTAAAAGTATAGCTTAAAAGCACTTGGATGTCTCTTGGATATATAGCTTAAAAGTACTTGAATGTCTCTTATTTTGTTTGAAGTATCTTCAAAATAAGAACTGATTAGTAAAATAAGATGATATATAAGTATTAATATTACAAAAAGAATTTACAATAACTTTTTTTAATAAAAATTGAAATTATAAAATTTTACAATATTTTTAGTAATTAGTATTTCAATTAATAAAACTTAAAAAATCGTTTGTAAATTCAAAACTTATAAGATAAGAAATACATTTACAATAGCAGACTATTGTTTAGAATATTAAATATAATATTAAAGAGTAATTAGTAGGTTAATTTTTGTTTTTGTTTGCTAGTTTAAAAAGCTTTTTAGAAGAACTTTAATTCATTTTCATGTATCATCAGTAATTGCTTAAGTTTTGTTTTAAACTGGTTTAAAGAATAACTAGATTTCAGCTCATTATTTAATATTGTATTCCACAGCTTAGGACCTCGATTTGCAATTGAGAATTTGGTTGCTGAATAATGTGTTTTGGATTGAATGTAATTGTATTTTGAAAATCTGGTAGGGTATATGTGGTTTATTTTTTCAAAAAGTGAATTAAATAACATTGGTGATATTTTTTTATCAAGTTTAAACATGAAGATAAGAATATGGTAAAGGTTTAGTTTATATACATTTAAAATATTAAGTTTATTAAATAATGTTTTAGTGTGAGAGAAACGGTCTACGTTTGTAATTATCCTTATAGCCTGTTTTTGTTTACTAAACAGTTTTTTTACTTTTGTTGCGTTTGTGCTGCACCAAGCAACGTTTGCATAATTTAAGTAGCAATGAATTAAAGAAAAATATAAGTTTTTTAAACAAGATAGATTTAAAAACTGCTTGGCTTTATACAAAACACCTATATTTTTTGATATTTTATTTTCAATTAGACCTATGTGGTCCCTCCAGGTTAAATTTTCATCCAGAACCACACCTAAAAACTTTATTGATTGCTCTCTTTTTAATAATGCGTTATCAATAAAAAGATCAGGAAGTTTTAATGGAATATCTTGTTTTTTATGAAGACGATGGAACAAAGTGTATTTGGATTTGTTGATGTTCAAAGATAGTTTGTTTGATTTGAACCATTGGGTTAATTTTTCAAGTTCTTTGTTTACTGTTTGAAATAATTTACTGATATCTTTACTAAAATAAAACAAGTTTGTATCATCTGCAAACAAAATTAAGTTTAAAATGTTAGAAAATTTATATAAGTCATTAATATAAACGAGAAATAAAAGTGGTCCTAAAATTGATCCTTGAGGAACACCACAGGTGATTGACTTATATTCCGTTTTTCCGCTATCATATGAAATAAACTGCTTTCTATTAGTCAAGTAACTATCAAACCAGGGCAAATTAGTATTTATTATACCATAACTTTTCAGTTTGGATAGAAGGATTTGATGATTGACAGTGTCAAAAGCTTTACTTAAATCGATAAATACACCTAGGGTATACTTGTCTTCATCAAACCCTTTAAATATATCATGAACAAGGTGAGTGATTGCATGATCAGTTGAATGACCAGATTTAAATCCAAACTGTTTATGATAAAGAATATTATTAACATTTAAAAAGGAATATAGTCTATTATACATAACCCGCTCTAATATTTTAGAAAAACAAGAAAGAATTGAGATTGGTCTATAATTCGTAACATCGGAAGGATCACCTGATTTTAACACTGGAATTACTTTTGCAATTTTTAGGTTATCTGGAAAAACGCCTTGTTTTAGAGATAAATTAAAAATATGTAGTAATGGAATTGTAATTTGTTTTATTGATTTGATTATGACATTACAACTTATATCATCAAATCCTAAACTTTTATTGGGTTTTAATAAAGAGACTGCGTCTAGTAATTCTTTTTCTGTAAGTTTATAATTAGACATAACATTAAGGTTGGTTGAGGTTAAGTACGAACTAAAGTGTGATTGAGTAGTTGCTATATTAGATGATAAAGTAGGACCTATATTTACAAAAAACTGGTTAAGTGTTTCAGCGACTAAGGATTTATTTACAATTTGTTTGTTATTAAATTTAAGATTTAGAGGAAGTAAATTTCTGTATAAGCTTTTTTTTCCAATTACCTCCTTAATAATATGCCAAGTTTTTTTAGAATCATTTTTGTGCTTTATTAATTGTTCAGAATAGTAACGTTTCTTTGAGCGTTTTAAGATTGACTCAAATAGCCGTTTATAGTTTTTATAGGTAGTTTCATTTTTAAGAGTTCTTTTTTTAAGAAACTTGTTATATAAGCGTTGTTTTTTTTTTGAAGATTTAAGAATGCCCTTCGTGATCCAAGGGTTTAAAAGTATTTTTGTTTTGATTACTTTAGTAACTTCTGGGAATGCCTTGTTATAAAGATTAAGAAACTCTGTTAGGAAAATATCATACGCTTTATTGGCGTTTAGATTTAGTTTTAGGGTGTCCCAGTTAACACAGGATAGAAGCTTATAAAAATGACTAATAGAATTGTCGGTTATTAAACGTGTTTTAATTATTTTTTCCCGTTCATTTTGGGCATTATATATGCATTTTTGCGATAGGATAAAAATCGGAAAGTGATCAGACACGTCAGTTTTAAATATTCCTGTTCTTATATTTTTATTTATAAATTCATTTGTTATAATTTGATCTAGGGATGTTGAACTTTCCTTAGTTATTCGCGTTGGTTTATTGATTAGTGGAATATAGTTATTTTGAAAAATGGTGTTAAAAAAGTTTTTAATATATATATTTTTTTCATAATCTAATATATTGAGATTGATATCACCAATAAAATATACAGCTTTATTCATAGACGATTTATTTTTAATTATTTTTTTAATGTGGTTTTCAAATACCTTAATGCTTCCTGAAGGCGGTCTGTATAGACCATGAATGACGATATTTTTTGAGGTTTTGTTAATAATTTCAATACATAACGATTCATAATCGTTAGTAGTTGAACTTAAATTTGGTTTAACTTTGAATAATATTGAGTTTTTTATGTATATACACAAACCCCCACCTTCCTTATTAGATGCTCTAATTTGATGAATTACTTTATAATTAGGTAATTGAAAATTAGAATTGTTTTCAATGTTTTTATCTTTACACCATGTCTCACTTAGACAATTTATTTGAAATTTAATGCCAATTTTATATAAAAGTTGTTTTAATGACTCAAAATTTTTTTGAATACTTCTAATATTAATATGAAGCATTGAAAAATAGTTATCCTCCATTCCATTAGCAATTTTTTTAGAATTTGGGTCATAATATAAAGGGTTAATATTTTTAATTATTTCATCATTATTATAAAAATTAATATCAGGATCCGAATAGTTGTTTAATAGTATTGACTTTTTTGATACAAATGAATTAAAATTTATGTTTGTTAAAACAGTTTCATCAGCCATTTTAAATCAGAAATAACTTAAAGCAATATTAAAATTCAAAAAAGTAATATAAAAACGTAAGAAAATCATTTATCATTATTTTTTTTTTATAAATTCTCTAACAATAAGCTTATCGTATATAACAACGGAATACTTACCATTTATCCTGTGCAATTTGCTTTCTTCAAGAAGTTTCTTTCTTATTGTGGAAGTTTCCAGCGAAAAATCCTCGTTGATATAAATTCCGGATCCTTTCAGTTTATTGGCATTTTTTAGGATTTTTACTTTGTCTTTATGGTTAAGTAACTTAATTACAATTGTTCTTGGATTTTTTTTTTCAATAATGCCAGTTCTATGCGCTCTTTCTATGATTACCCCATTTACATTGAGATTATTTTCAAAAATGTTTATTATTATTTTTTCCCTATCATCCCAACTTTCGTTGTCATTTACTTTAACTCCTTCAATTCGAAGATTATATCGCCTTTGTCGATCTTCCAGCTGTCTAAATTTATTTTTTTCATTCTCACCTATATTTGCATTCGATGACTTTTTTTTTTCCAACTCGCTCATTTTTTTGTCATTGCAATCTTGATAAAACGTTAGACTTTCCTCAATGTCTTTTTGTGTTTTTTCAAACTTTATCAACTGCTTGTTAGTTTTATTTTGATCGGCATTTCGGTTTACGTTATCTTTTTTTAACATTTCACAAGTTTCTTTTAATGTACTAATTTCTTTCAGCAATCCATCGATTCGATCATTAGTCAGTTTTAAATTTGCACTTATTAACGATAGTATATCATTTTGTTGTTTTTGGAACATTTCTTGAAAAAGTTCCCTAACTAATTTTATCGAGACGTCAGTGATTTGTTTTGAACTCATTTTCAATCTCAAGTTAAATACCAGTTATAAACAAAATACCAGTTAAAAGTTAAATACCAGTTATAACAAAAATTTTAAAAATTAAGTTCAAACAATTTTATTAAAAATTTACAGCGCAAGAAAAGCACGTCCGATCACTTCCGTAGTAAATCAATTATCCATCATTTAACCTCTCCTGTGTTTACTTAAAGCATTAAATATTTATAAAATCAATTTACATCAAACTTCAGAAATCTACACTACAAGATTCTCAAAAAACAACTTTGTTGTTCCAAAATATAGTTTGAAACTGAACTCATACTCAATTAATTATCGTGGACCATATCTTTAGAAAACATTTTCAGACGTAGTTAACAAAAAGATAACATCTCTAGACCTGTTTAAAAAGGAACCTAAACGATTCTTTTTATTTATAGAAGATTGCACTATGTTTTAAATGTTTCTTTTAAATAAAATTAAACTCAAATATAAAAATTAACAAAAATTTAATAAAAAGTATAAAATTATCAAAGTCTATATAACAAAGTTTATTACCTCTCTCTTAGGATGGTATGCGTTTGTGCATAATATTTATTTGTTTTTTTTTGCTACTGCAGAAAATTTAGCAATTACTATTTTCTACTTTATGTATTAACACTTATTCAAATCAATACAATTATCTTCTAGTTTATTAATCTAATCTAATCTAATTTATTAATCTAGTCATTATAATAAAATAAGTGTAAATTAAAATTTTATAAAAATGGTGCTCAGTGATAAGACATTATATCTTATCACTTTTTCTTGGTGCAGCTATTTCAATTATTGTATATGCATGTATATTGTATATGCATGTATTTTTTTGTTTTATAATTTTTTTTTTTTGGGGGGAGGGGAGTTATAAAGGTGCTCCAAGAAGTCTTTATGGCCTAATCAGAGAGCACCGCGGCAGAGCATTTAATTAGGTAGTTCACACCTCCTTCCTTACCAATGTTGCTAGTTAGGCTAGAACCGGCGTCGAACCTTGGACCTCGTGGTTCTGAGCCATAACACTTAACACTTTGGAACTAGCATGATTTTCTCAGAGTATTATGTCCAAAAAAGAGCTTTTGATGTTATAATTTTTTGTTTTTTTGTTTTTTAGTTTTTGTAATGTTTAAAGAAACTTATATAATTTTCAAAACTTTTTTACTACCCCTGATAGTGAACTTAAAGAACATTATTTTTGAGTCTTAGAGATAAGTTAATTGATATATTACATTTTAATTTTCATATTTACAAAAAATTATCTCTCCACAAATACGTCACCCCCTTATTATTTCTTGCGCTATTTGAATTTTTTAATAAAATTAAAAAAAATTTTGTTGCTTTTTTTGATTAGTTTTCAATTTACTTTTTTTTTTCAATTTACTTCTCTTGTTTTTAAAATATTATTTTTCATAAATTTTAAGATTTTCCTTTTCAGTTTCATAGTGTCTCGTGTTATAAAATTCACAAATTTTTATTGAAAAATATGACAAATACTTTTACACACACTTGTGTGAACAAAAGCAAAACTTGCCTGATTTGTTAAAAACTTGTCTGATTTGTAAAATAGAAATTATAACTTTTTCAATTATAATTTTGATCGAAAAAAATTATCTTTGCATTAATTCACTGTTTGCACTTTATTTTGAAACATTTTTTTGAGACACTTTAATTTGGGACATCTTGATTTTTGTGGTAGTAATAAAACAATTTCAAAATAATTCAAAACAAAAAAAACATAGTAATGCGAGTTGGGGCGTAACCTAGGTTATGGTGCGCCTTCATATATAATAAAGTTGTTGAAGACCGTCATAAAAGGTCCAAAAAACCGTATGCAGCTTAGGCAAGTTGCGAGTTTAACATGTCTCGTTTAGAACGTCGAAATAGTTTTTAAAAAAAGTAATTATAAATAATCAATTTGTACCCAAAAGCTTAGATAATAACAAACTAAAATTAATCGGTAAAAAAGTATGTTGTAAATGTTTCTGATTTTTATTTGAATTAGTAATCTAATAAAGTACAGTGTCGGCAAAACAGTAACAAAGCGTTTTACGAATCATTAACGTAAAATAGATTTTTTTAATCAATAAATAGAAAACAATAATAACAAATAATAAAGATAATAAAATCAAATAAAATATAATTATAAATTTAAAAATTAAAAATAAAGATAAAATATTTATAATTCTTAATTAAAAGCATTTATAAAATTATTTTTCAAATTCATTATTTTTACTTTCTCCCCTCCTACTCACACGCATCATTAAGTTAAAATAGTGTTCATACAGCTAGTGTGTTTATTATTTGATTACTTGCATATAGTTAAGTATATTGTCGAAAATTTCATATTTTATATAAATTATAAACACATGTCTACGTTTTTTATTTACAATATTTTTATTTTGTGATATTTATTTTTAAATATATGATATGTAATGTATGTATTGTCAGTTTTTAATGTTGTAACTTAATTAAATAGTTTACTTTCAACGATACGCCGTAACTGTCCTCAACAATTTAATTGATATTTCAAGACTTTCATCAATTTTGATTGAATATGTGGAGTAAACAATGAAAAATAAAATTTTAATTTTGTATGGTGTTTCATGCTTGTTGTGTGGCGTATCGTGTTGGACACTCAATGATCTTTACAATGACTATGTTAGCGCAATAACGCATAAAAAGAAACACTCCAGTCATCACGAAAAACGCGCTGGTATTGCATATTGTTTGTTTTGTTACTATTTTTACGCATTTTTAGTTGTTTAATTAATTAAATTATTTTTTAATTTTGTTTTATAGAAATAGCTAACGCATGGAGTGTTCCTGAAACTATTAAATATGAAACGCAAAAGCATGACCGTCCTTTAAAAAAATTGAATACTATTAAAATAAAAAATCTGGACAAAAAAGATGCTCATGGGAAAAATGAATACTTTAACTTTAAACCTACTGAAGGAATTTCACAATTTATAATTAGTCCGCAATCGTCCTTGCATTCTTCTACTAATTCATCTTCTCCGGGAAAAGATAACGATAAAAAACATCAAGTCACTGCGTGGACTGAATGGTCGGTAAATTTATTAGAACCGCAAAATCCACTTTTAAAAATTGAACATGAAAAAGAAACTAGTAAACTAAAACTTGAAAAACCGACAAGTTTTTCAAACCCGACAAAAAAAGACGATAAACATTTAGTGAAAGTTCCTTTTTCTAAAATATTAAATGGTGATTCAAATATTTTGTCTGTTTCAAAAATAACTTCTCATGAAATAAAACATTCAACTAGTAAAAACCAACCAATTGAAATAAAAAATAACACAATAAAAATAAACAACTTACAGGCAGCGCCATCTTCATCTAAAAGTCCTTCATCTCTAATTAAAGAACAAGTACATCATGCTCTGAAATTTAAAGAAGAAGAAAAAACTGAATTTCTTCACGATGAAAATATTGAAGTGAATAAAATAGAAAAGCACAATGAGTCAATGGGTGAGAACAAATCTAAAGAAACTATAATAGTAAAAGCTGATCACAATCGTCCGTCAAAAAGAAAAGAACCTAATTTAGACAAAACAACTGTCATTGCTGAAACACTTGGTGAACAAAAAACATCTGTATCACTTGTAACACCTTCTGATCATAAAAGAGGTAATCCTTTTTTTACAAAAAATAAGATTCAAAAATATAATAATAATAGTATTAATAATAATAATGATAATGATAACAATAATATTATATGTAAAAATAATATAAATAACAACAACAACGACAACAACAACAACAACAACAAACAACAACAACAACAGCAACAAAAACAACAACAACAACAACAATAACAATAACAAATAACAACAGTAGCAGTGGTAATAATTTAATTATAATAATCATATTTTACAGATATCACCGAACTTCCAGAAATACATGAAATTATATCTGGAAATTTCAATCGTCAAGTTTTCAAACTTCACGACTGTTTCATCGAAGCAACATCAAATGTTTGTGCCACTAAAATGCAAATTAATCCAGATACATGTGGGGGAAAAGCTTCGTTTACTGCAGTAATGACTCGTCTACTTCCAGCTATAGAACTTGCTGCTGCGTCAAATGAACTTATAGTGCATGGTAAATTTGATGTAAAAGAATTTGATATTGATAGATGTCAGGGAAGAGTGTCTTTTAATTTATTATGTAGAGAGCTACTTGATATAATTCCTAATAGATTACGAACAATTTCAAGCAAACTAATGGTTAATTTTAGCTATGAACAGCAACCTAAGTCAATGATTAATTTCAATTTAAAAATCAATGGCTTATTAAATCTAGATTATCGAAATCGTCGTCTCAATGTTTTTGCTGAAAAACCATTTGGTACCACATTGTTTAAAATAGAGATGAATACTGCAGACCTAGAAATTCCTGAGTTTACAAAACTGTTTACTGAATCAGAAATTTCACAGCAGGATTTACCACCAGATCTTTTAACACTTTCATCATCTTCATTGCGCAACCCTCGTATAACTGGACTTTATGACAGCGGTGGAGCTTTTGAGTTTGTAGCATCAGCAAAAAGTCCTGCATCAATTTTCCCCTCTCAGCCTTGGGTGTATTTAATTATACAAAAACCACGTTTAGGAAAAGTGGTTTCAGGTTTGATTGCCAGTTTTGAAGGTGCAATGTACCGTTCATCTTTGTCAGCCATTTTGAATTTAGATCTCTCAAATATTCCATTGTTTAGCGATATAAAAACAGATATGGCTGTTGGAATTTCCCCCGATGGACTTTTTGTAGTAAAAGATGAGAATTTCAATAAAGAAGTAGGTACGCTGTTTAGCTCAGGGCGAACAATACGTAAAGGTCTTACAGTGAAAGCAAAACTTCCAATTCAGAAAATTGTATTTGAATCTCTAAGCAAGTTTATAAGTAACCAAACATACCCTGAAGACATTCTAGTTAACATGGAGGTAAAGGGAAATAAAATTCACATAGATTTCCCAGAGAGTTTGAAAATAAACTTAGGAAGTATTCCAGAATTATTTTCCCAACGTGGTCAGGAAATGACATTACCGAGAAACACATTGAGTATTGGTGAAACCCAGTTTCAAATAATGTCTTATGACATAAACAATGTTGATAAAAAATCTATAACTGTTAACTTCAAATCTCCTCAAAATATGAAAATAGGATCATTAATGGTCCTTAGCGATGTTGAAGCAATTCTGACACGTGATGAAATGTCTAAGTGGGATTTTGTAGCCAAAGGGGATTGTAAATTAGGAAATACTTCTGTACCTATCTCCTTAACGTCTATTTATGAAGAGTTTGTAATAACAAGCAAGCCAAGCTCAATAAGATCCGGCTTTCTTGTTAGCTTGTTAGACAAAAAGCGAAGTTATTTGACATCAGATCTTCGAAAGTATCATTTAGATGATTTTGTGATTGAAGATTTTAAAGTTAGTGGTAGCTTATCAAAAAGAAACATAATCAGGTAATTATTAAACTACTGACTTTAATTTTTATAACAATAATTTTTTAAATCGGTTTAAAATTAAGACACGATACGCCACACAACAAGCATTAAAAATATCTCAAAATGAGAAAAACAAACCTCTGTGTGTGTGTGTGTGTGTGTGTCTGTGTGTGAAGTTACTAAAGTGTTCCAAAAAGTCTTTACGGTCTAATCACAGAACATCTCGGAACTTCACGCCTCTTTCCTTAGTAATGTCGCAAACATGGCTAGAGCGGGCGTTTATTGAAAAAGTTTTGACTATTTTAATAAAATAATAATTCTGTCGGAGTGGTTGTTTATCAAACCAATGCAAAATAAAATCTAATGAAGTCGAAAACTTTTTGAATAAATTAGTAGTTTATATTTAAAACGAATGTTAAAAATTGGAAAATTTATTTCTATGCCTTGGGCGAAAAAATTATTAGGAAAAAAAAGATTTGTAATAAACAATTAAATTGTCAATTTATGATCAAAGTTTGATATTTTGTCGTCCATTCTTCATGCTAAAACTTTTATTTTGCGACCATAACATTAAATTCCTAACTTTAATTATTAGATATTGTAAAAACCATTGAAAAATATAACGTCCTTTAATATTCATTGAGAATTAATAAAATTAATTTATTTTGATGTCGGCTTGAATTCAATTTTTCCAATATATTTTTCCAAAAACTTTTATGAAAAGTAAACATGTTTTTTTAAAAAGAATTTTTTTTTCTCAACAAAAACGCGCTTTACTGAAGCCAAATAATATTCTATGGAGAATTTTTTTATTAATATAAATTCTAGTTTAGTATGAGATTTTTACTACTACGTTTTTAACTAATCATAAATTTTTACTTCCGAGTAAAAAAATTTTATATTAAATTTTTATTTACTTGTAAAAATCTTTTATTAAATTTTGACTATCATGAGACTTTTATTTCCAACGTAAATTCGGTCACAAAACCACGTTTATTTTAACTATTAACTATTTGGGCTTTTGAAGCAATTCTGACACGTGATGAAGTGTCTCAATATTATTTGACTGTCTCAATATTATTGACCTGATCACAAAAAAAGATTTTTGTAATCAGGTTAAAAATTTCACATTTTTTAAAATGTTCAAAAGTGTTGACTAAATACTTTTTTTTTTGCGAATGAAGTAATTAATATACTGTAAATATTCCCAAAAATCTTGAAAAAATATCGTATTCTCCATTCCGGCCCGTGGTAATTGGGGGAGGGGGGGAAGGGGGGGGGGAAGGGCAGCAAGGGTATTTGTCCCCCCCCCCCCTAATAGTTTTTAAAATAAATAATTTTGAAAAAATTGACTGAAAAAATGAGTTAAAAAAAGGTCCTTAAAACTATTTTTGGGCCTCTTAATCCAGCACTGCCTCCTCCCCCCACAACATAATTTTTGTTCCTACGGGCCTGTCATTAGCCTTTTTATTCACATATTTCTTATTATCGATAAAGTTCAATAAATAATAGTTTAGTAATTATTACGTAATATTTTCTTTTTTCATTAAAATTAGAATTTTATCAAATAGTTTTGTAAAATCAGTAAATAATCATAATGTGAACAAATATCGTAAAATGTTTGTTTACCAATTTTATAATTTCGTGTTTTGACGTTTGTTTCTCTTAAGAAAATCAAATTTTTTTAGATAAATTACACGTTCACAATTTTTTGAAAACGCAGAAATTAATGATGTAAATCTATAATTGAAATCAGATTTCCTGGTATTTATTGTTTTTGTAACCTTTTCTGTCTTTAATAAATTAATTTGATTGCATACTTTATTTAAACTACAAGTAGTTTATAAATAAAATCAACAGTGAAATAAAAGTGAGAAAATAAGTGAAAAAATCCTAATTTAATGAATTTGAAAAAAAATTAAGTTTAATGATTTGCTTTCTTTATATAACATTTTTATAAGATCTCACGCTCTAAAATTAAAAAGAAACCATTTTATTAAAGGTTTATTACTTTTATAACAAAAGGTCCTAACAATACTCAAAGAATTTTTTTTTAAAGATCTTTCGTAATAGAAAATGTGGGGCTTATCTATATCTATATTATATTATCTTTTTTTATCTCACTTCAGCCCACTGAATACAAGGTCCTTAGGATTGTATCCATGCATCAGTCAAACTAAGATATAAATCACCACTAGAAAAAAAAGAATCATTAGTAAGTGCAGATGCAGATTTCTTTTGACGTTTTTTAGAGGCTGAAGGCTGTTAACAACAAATAGTTGACTTGCGCTTTCCGTTACTTTCTTCAGTTTTATCAGTTTTTTTTAGTGACTTTTTTTATTTGTTATATTTAATTTCTTTGAATTTTCAGCGGCTACTGCAATGATTTTTTGTTCACATTTTCTCTACTTTTGAATTCTTTTTTCCATCTCAAACTGCGTTTTCATTATCATTTTTCTTTTTTTTTTCAAAGGCAAGTTCCTGTTTATAAAGTGATCCAGGGATTACAGCTGCACAGGCTATTTTTGTTTCCTAGACAAATTTGAATTGCGTCTAGAGCTATGTGGTTTTGGTATTATATCTCTGAAATTAGGAGATACAGTAACTAAAGATTTTGATCCTTTTGCTGTGTCAATAGTACCACATATTCCCACAATATTATGGAAATTTTTTTGCCTTTATTCCAGCAGCAGCAAAACTGTTTTTTGTATTGTTAATATTTGCAGGAATACAGTAAATCTCTGCAAATATGCCAGCGACATGTTCTTTAGAAACAGCTCGACAATAGGGTGGATCAATTTTAAAAATTTTTAGAAATTTGATTTGCCTGAGCTGCGAATCGATGTCTTTTAGTGAAAAAAAAACCTTACTTTTTTTTTTTTTTAAATTTAAATGAGTTTAGAGGTTCCTTTTTGGATTCTAAATTGTAACGGATCCTAATACTGTTGAAATTTTTTTTTTCTAAACTATATCAACCTGGTACTCAAAAGAAGCAGAATAATACGCTTATTTTGAATATAATATTTGTTTTAATTCAAAACTAAAGAGAAAAAAATAATGTCGTTTTTTATTAAAAAACCCCCGTCTTCATCAAAACGGGGGTTTCAAGGTATATTTTTGCAAATATTTTTTTCACTAAAAATTTTTTTTTTAATTAAATTATTATTGATAAAACAACCATTTTTTTCTGCTTTTTTTGAGTCCAAGGTTGATATAGTTTAGAAAAATAACAATTCAAAAATATTAGGATCCGTCAAGGATTTAGAATCCAAATAGGAACCTTAAGATCTCATCAAAATCAAAATTATTTTTTTTTACTTTCATCTTATAATTAATAGACATCGATTCGTGTCTCAGGAATATTGATTTTCAAACTTTTTTTTTTTGCTATGAAAATCGATCCACCCTACTCGACAACGATGATTTCTCAGCCAAGACGTTACTTTTGTGTCATAATGCAAATTCAAACTTTTCAAAAATGAAATGTAGATGGTTGTAACTTATGAGTGAAGTATGGTGGAAACACTAACAGAATCACATAGTTAGCCCTCACTTTTACTCTCATATTTATGGGTAAATTTAGAGTATGGCTACATGTCTATCTGTTAGCAGAAGGACTGGACTTGATTTTTATTTTGGTTGAACAATCTTGAGAAAATGATCAAACCAATTCTCGAAAACTTTTTCATTGATCCATCTTGACTTTTTTGCATTACCAACGGAACCTAATGGAGCATTGTCCATGAGAAAAGCTTACATGTTGACTCTTGGGAAATAAATAAGGGCGACACAAAGTGACCAGTAGCTGACATGCAGCATATGATATTTATATTTTTGTTTCGCTCTGCACTTCAAGACAACCAACTCTATGCTTACCCTTTTTACGGTATTCTGGCAATTGGTTTTCCCTGTTTCATCACAGTTGCATATAATTTCTGGTGGAACTTTCCTTATAGTGTTGGCAAATAAAACCTCCTCCAATAGACTATAGAAGCGATTAATTTTTACTTTATTAAATATAACTGCTTGTTGTATTGAAACGCCTTCTGGTAGACGTATGGACAGTTCACTATGATATTTCATAACGTATGAAAAGTTTACTATGACGTTTCGTGAAACTTTTAAACTACTTTTCTCCTGCACATTTTTTTGAATAGCTAAATCTGTGCTGTAATTTATTTTGTTCACAGAATTGATAAACTAAATGTGTAATATCCAAAGGAGTTAAACCTTACAATTTTCATTCCGTTTCCGAGATAATATAACAAAGTTCATCTTTTTGATCACTAGTCAGAACTGTGATGTCCCAACTTCTTCTCAATTCCAGCTCCATTACTGACCTGAATTTCTTTATATGACGTAATGAAGTAGACTTAAAAACATTCTTATATTTTGTTGCTTTTTTTTTAGCTAAACCATAAACTACAACATTATATACCGCATGTTGTAGTGCTTGCACGTTAAAATTCTTGGCACAAAATAATGTGTAGATTAAAGAAAATCAATAATAACAAAGGATTAAAAATTAATTAAGTCTGTCAAACGTTTTCTGAATGTGAACCCGGGTTCACATGAGAAAAGCTTTCACATGAGAAAAAATTACATGATCTCAATTTAAAAAAAACATAATATTCAAAATCTTTTAAAATAAAAAAATAATAAATATCACTTTTTTTATTAAAAAATAAAAAGGGTTAATGCATTATTATATATTCGTTGTATTATATTTTTAACATATATTAAATTACAGATTTTCAGGAAAACCCGCAGTATTTGGTGTAGAAGAAGGAGTCATAGAATTTGTTGCTACGGAAGAAGTTGATGCAGATGATGTAGTTGTCATGGGTTTACTTTTTAAGGATGTTGACATGGATAATGTATTTGGAAGAATGCTTGATAAAAAAATTCAAAGAAGAAGTTGGGCAACTGGCGTTAATGTTGGCAAGTGAAAAAATTTAATAATTTCTTTGTCATGTTTGGGCGTTTTATTGTTCTCTCAATCAATCTACTCTGTTTTATTAATTTAATTAATCTACTTTGTTCTATTTTGTTCTATCAATCTGATTACTGTAAATATTAAAATTAAAATAAATATTTTTAACATTTATTTAAAAAAAATTAATTATTTAACTCATTTTGCCTCAGGTTTGATTGTAAGTCCTTTAAATAAACTGGTTGATTTCCAGTTTGAATCACCTGGTTTAGCAAAAACTAAAGTTCAACCTGGTAATAAGTAAAAATTTATTTTTTCTTTTTTCTTTTATATTTTTTTGTTCCGGTTTTTAACTACTGAATTTTTTTACTAGGAGTTCACCTGCGAGCACTTATAAAACGACCATTCTATAATTTGTGTAAAGGCGATTCGCTATGCAAGGTTCTGTCATCAGAAATGCCACATGGAAGCGCATTTCATCTTGATGGAGGAATTACAAATGGTGAGTTGAAACTAAGCGCTGCAGTTGATGGGGCACTATACATGTCAAAATCATTTGAAATGAAAGACGTCACTTTTCACGCAGATGTTGTTGATAACGGAGTTCAGTTTTACGTATTTGGTTCAATGAACCCTCGTGGAGTAGATATTCCTTTTTCAGGTGAGTTCTGTTCTAATTTTCTAGATTTTTAAATTTTATAAAATATATCTATCTAGACGTCTAAAACGTGTATAAGACGTTTAAAAGACGTCTTTTTTACGTCCATGTCCACTGGGATCTATCTAATATTACTGGCAAATTTAAAACATTAGAGATATGCAAATTATAAGTTATACAAATTGTTATAATTTTTATAGACCAATGTCTATTATGTAAACTAGTATATGTTACAAGTAATTATAAACTAGAATAGAAGTTTTTAGATACTTTCATAAATAAATCTTATTGTATTTTATTATCTTTTGAAGATTACATTTTAGAAAACATTTTTATTTTCAGGTGATATGCGTGTTGATAACACAGGGCAATTAAAGCTAAATATGATATCGCAGAATAGTTGGGAGGAACCTTTTGGGTTAAGCAACGTACATTTAGATAATTGCTCTCTAAGTGCAGCTTTCGAACCCGGTTTACCATTACCTAATTTTGGTATGTTTATTTTACTACTATTTTATTTTTAATATTATTATTTACTACTATTTTTGTTGTTATTTTATGTTTTTATGTGAAGGTAATTATATTGTAGTTATATGTTATTGTATGAAAGTAATAGTATTATAATTATACGTTATTATGAAAAGGTAATAACATAGTTGTATTTTATTACATGAAGGTATTTATATTATAGTTATAATTATATTATAATGATATGATATTATGTGAAGGTAAGTATAATATAATTATATGAAGATACTTTTCTACTAATGCATTTTGACACCTTACTAACATATTCTGCTCACTTTTGGTTTTGAAATGCGCACCGCAATCCAGACACTTTTTTTAGAAAAAGATAATGAATAATGAAAAAACGAAGTTTTTATATCCTCCTTTATACGTAGGGACTGTTTTCCCGAATCACTTATAATTCTTATATTTTTGAGTCCGCCTGTAGCTATTTCAGTACGATGTCGTCATTAAAGTTTCATGCGAAACCAAGTATTTTGTCACATGTTAATCTTTTCGATATGATCAACAATAACTTAATAGTGTTTTTAAATGTTATTTAAAATGTTATGTTAAATTAAATGTTATTCTTTTTTCAAATATGAAAATGTAAAAAAGAACTTATATTTAGATATGATAGGGCGGTTAGTACTTGGTAAAAATTCCGATGATGCAATTGGCATTGAAGCAGTTGCTAATATTAAATTGAACTTGCAAGATCCATCTAAAAATACATTTCAAGCCAAAATACGAGATTTATCGTTTGAAAAACTGGCATCTGCATTTGGGACTAAGCAACCATTACTTCGTTTTCAATCGCAAGCAAGATTTTTGGATGAAGCCATTGTAACATTTGAGCAAACGGATAAAGAAAGTAAGTATATTTTAAAGTAGTAAGTTTTTTTTTAAATCATGTGTAGAAACCACCTAACTGTTTTTAAAATGTTTAAACAATGTTTAGAAAACACCTAACAGTTTTTAAAATGTACAAGTTATATGTAGAAACAGAAATATGTAGAAATATACAAATATAATTTGAGTAACTATTTCTTTGGGTTTTTAAAAGTTTATTAATGATTGGCTCTTTAGATGATGAAATAGGAGGCGAAATTGGGGCAGAGCGAAGAGATGTTAATTCATCTGATTTTCATTATAAAGGTGAATTGAAAATTAATGGCCGAATTCATTTATTGGGGGAAAACGCCGAATATACAATCAAATTCCTTCAACATCAAACTCAGCTACTCATTGAAGTTTGGCTTCCTGACATTGGAATAAATCAAGGTTTATTAACAGTGCGAGCGGGTTTAAAACAACGTTCTGGCTCAGAAACAAAAGTATCTAATGGACCTACTTTGCTAATTCGAATGGACCCCCAAACAAATTCGGCAGTTGTTGTGGGAAAAGTTTCTACTTTAGGTTTTTCACGAATCAGCGCTATCAAAGTTTCAGACAAAGGATTTTCTACAACTACCTATGCCTCACTCCCAGGAAATATTAAAACAAATATTTCATTACTTTCACCGTTTCAAGAAAGCATTCAAAATGCAGACTTTCAGGTGAGTGCAACTTCCTTTATTTGCTAAATGTTAATTATTGCAGTGTGTGCTCTGAAGACCATAAGGACTTAAAGCACCTACAACAATAACAACAACAAAATTAACTATTTTAAGGTTGAAATATTTAATTAAATCTGATACTTTAAATTTAATACTATTTTCTGCATTCAGTTAGCTGCCTGCCTTCCAATTTATAACAATGTCAAAAGTTCTTTGTTTAATCTTCTACGAAATACGGCTACTCAAACTAAAAAAACTCTAATATCTGCAGAAGAACGTGTGACTACAACTGAAAATATTTATGAAACCACAAAATCAATGATTGAAAAATACAAAAAAAGGTCAGGGGATTATACAAAAGATATAAAAAGCATGGCAGAAGTTATGAAAAAACTCAGAAACGGAATTAGACGACATTGTGTTAAAGATTGTGGAGATTGTATGTTTTTGTAATTGTATCTTTAAACTACTTTTATCATAAAATTTATTATAAATCATAAATTGTGAACAAACATTCACATGTTTACCTAAATAAGCGCACAAATTTGTACTTTTGTAATAAGTTTTAAGGATGACATTTATAACATTTAATGTCTTTAAAATAGTTTATGATTTATATTTGTTTAAATTTTCAAATCATTTTAGCTTGCATGGGATTACCTACTTGGAGAAAAAGAGGTATTCTGTTAGGAGGACGAAATGCTATTGGAGCTCCCTTTTGGGACTCTTGTCGTCATAAAATACCTGACCTTAATTGTATAACTCGTTGTCTTGGTCGGAAGGTCATCGAAAATGTGAAAGCTAATAATAAGCAAATTGAACTTCAGGTTGTCAATTTTTTTTTTTTTTTTAAAAACAACAAAAAAAAAAGTTTTTCTCACAGCGAAAGCTAAAAAAAAAATTTATTGTTTTATTTTTTTTACAGAAACTGATGAGTTCTTTAGCCGATACTAAAAGATCGTTACAAGACGCTAGATTACTCGTTAATCGCGCTCGTAATCTTGTGGATTCAACTTTAAATGGTTTAGAAAAGGTAAATAAAGAAATTCGTGTAGGAGTTGATATATCAAAGTTCTTGAATGATGCTCAAGTTGAAAAGTCGATTGATGTTACAGGAATTTGCTTTAAAGACAGTCTTGATAATGCAGAAAGATCTCTTATAAAACTTTTAGTGAACGGAACTTTTCACGGGGAACCCAAAGTGTTTTCTGTGAAAGCTGCACTAGATGGAAATCTAGATCAAAATATTGCTGAGGGAATAGCTGATAATCTATACCCAGGTTTTTTTGAGTTTAGCAAAAACTTAGAACAAGTAAAAATGTTATTGAGCAATCTTGACGGTGAACGACAAGATATAACAAAAGAGATCGACAAAACTACCGACGGATCAATTCAGACAGACCAAAAAAGGTAAAATTTTCAAAATGATTTTGTTTAAGTTTTAACATATTTATATGCTTATTTTATATATTTTTTTTTTGTTTTAGTCCGTTGTTCTGGACCCCAGAAGAAGATGAATATAGAAAGCTAGCATTTGGTGAATTACCTCGCTTTACTTTAAGCGATGACGAAACAATTCATGCATTTGAAGAAAGATCTCTTTGGCAAATTGCACCTTCAAACGATCCTTTATTTGATAAAGCTCCAGGAGATAACCAAATATTGGCCAACGATGCAACGCCTGATAACCAACCATTTGTAAAGGGCAAGTTCCTGAACTTCTATTCTGTTTAATCATTTTTATTTTTATCCGTTTCTCTTTTTAATAATATTTAACGTTAACGTTTAGAGATAGAAAGGAAAACAAGTTGCGACCAATTAAAAAGTAGCGTAAACCGATATAGTGATATAATTAATCCGCTAGCCGAATTTACAGAAGATTTCTTACAGGAGAAAATAATGTTCTATAGACAAAAAAATAGAAGATTAGCTGATCTCAGAATGATTGATGATCAAATAAAGTCTGACTGTAAGTTACATTGTTTAAAAAAAAAGAATTTCTTATATCTTTCAGCGGGCATTGGTTCGAATAAGATAATTTTCGATTATTTAAAAAATAGTTCAAAAGATATCTTTTTTGAACCAAATACTTGCTAAGGTAATCAGCGTTTTAAAGAATGAACAATTTAGGACTTGTGCAATAGAGCATTCAAAAATAACTTTTAAAACATTTGTTTAACACGTTCAATTTTTGTCAAGGTTTTTTGGAAAACTGCACCATGGAAGACATGGACAACGCCTTGTCTTATTTAGGAAGAGCAAAAGATGGTAACATAATATTTTTGTTTCTTATCATTAATATTGCAATTTTATATTTAAAAAAAATAATATTAACATGTTTAAACAATAAATGAAAAAACAAGTTATAACAAATAACAGGTATTATTTATAACTAAAAGCTTGTTCTGCTTGTTAAATTTTAGGAACATTAAAGTGGGCAAGTGTAATAGAAAATCAAATCGAAGAACAAAATAAAGTTGCTTTAAGCTATTTTTCAAAAAGAGCTGAAGAAGTAATCAAAGTAGACAATGGCGTCACGCTGAGACAGTATATTTCAAAAGTGAAAGAAATTGCACAAACTGCTATCAAGAAGTCTGAAGTTATTATGCACAAAGCAGAAACAGACGACAAAATAATGAAGTTGGCTCAGGTTGATTTATAGTTAAAATCATATTTTATCATAATGATTGCGCAAATATGACAAGAAAAGCGTTTTAGTACCATTAACATAAGTATATAGCGTTTATAATGACTTTGTTTATTTTAGGAACTGCATTCTCTGTTAATTGGTGTTAAATCCAGTGAGCAGCTATCTAAAGTAGCTCCAAAAATATTTTCAATGAAACGACAAGTTCAGTCGTTGAAACAATATGAGGTTATCTGTAATCAGGTTCCGCAAACAATAAAAAAACCACTTTCTGTTGACGTCATAGAAAACAAACTTAGAGAAATTGAGAAAAGACGAAATAACAATAAACCAAGTTCTTCGATTAAGTCAAGTTCGACCATTAATCCTACTAGGAGAGACATTATGCCGTCTATGCAACAAAGTAAGCTTGGGAAAACTCTTGAAACAATAAATAATGATCCTGACAATGAAAAGTTTTCATCGGATCAAGACAAGTCAGCACCTCTTACTGAAGCAACTAATGAACAATCTAATCCAAGAAAAACTGTGAACCGTGATATGATCAATAGAGAGAATCAACCAACAAGTAGTCAATACAGTCCGTTTACCTATTGGAATAACTACATCAAATAGACTTCATATGAAGATGAATTCAAAATACACACAACTAATCAGTACACTAAAGGCTTCCTGCTAAAATATCAAAATTGATAATTTGCTGAAATAAAAATTTAAAAGGCTGTTCTTTTAGATTTTTAATTTACTTACGTTTCTTATCAATCACAGAAAGATTCTGTTGAGCAGATAACCATAATAGATGCAGACGTCAAAATAAAAAATGAATACTGTAAGGACAGAAATAATTTTGAAGAGTTTTCATTATTAAATTCTGATTTAAAACTTGAATGAACCATACATCAAAGATAAAGCAATTGCATCAAATAAAATGACCGAGTAGATTCAATTTTTGAATTAACCCGAGTGTCTCGTAATTAGCAAGATAACCAAATGAGTTTGAAAGAAAATACAGTTGCATCACTAATTCAAAATAGTGTCAATATTTTTTTAATACTAAAATAAATATATATATATACGATAAAATACTTCTCAGGTATCGAAAGTCAATTAGAACTTGAAAAATTGATAAATTAAAACAAAGACTCTTGAAGAAATGTTAGAAAAAGAAACGAAAATTTTTTTCAAAAGTTAGGTCATTATTTTAAATGGATTCTACCTTTAAATATCTTTTCTTGTCTCCAACTGATTATTTAATTCAAACAACTTATGTTTTTACGTTTCAATTTTTTTTTTTTGAAAAACCTTTTTTAAAACTTTTTTTTAAGTTTAACAAAGTTAACAAATTTTTATTCAATATTGTATTTATTTATTTTATCGTAAAAATTGTTAAAGTTTTTTCAGATAAAAATTCAAAGTATTTAGGAAAGAAAGTTCAAAGCATTTAGGAAAAAAAATTCAAAGTATATAGGAAAAAAATTTCAAAATATTTAGGGAAAGAAAATTCAAATCACAAAAAATGTTTATAATTACTTGTCGCATTTCGCGATAATTTAAAAGCGAAACCCTTTTTATCACAAGTCTTGTTAGCATTGTTTAATCATTTAAAATTTCTTTCCTTATTTATCAAATAAGGAAAGAAATTTTTAACGATTAAACGAGTTCGAGTTATCAAAAAATCTTGGTTTAGGGCGGTTTGTGCCAAAGGTTTTGTTCAAAATGTAATCAAAAGCAAAAATAAATAAATATTTCTTTAAATATTTCTAAAAATTAATATTCTATCGCATTTATCTTTTACTTCTGATAAAATTTTCTTGTTAATAGAAATAATTTCCAAAAAAAAAAAAAATAAATAAATAAGTAATAATTAAATAAAATTAATACCTAATAAGTATTTTTATTATATGATTGAATAATTTCCCCCAAAAAATAAGTAATAATTAAATAAAATTTAGTAACACCTAATTTACTTAATCAAAAAAATTACATATTTAAAGACCTTATTTAATTTTTAAAAACTTCTTGGAACACATTAACAAAAAAATTAATACTCAAACTCATAACATATTTAAACGTTTTAAAGGGTACCCAAGTTCAAAGTATGTTTTAAAGAACACTCAAGTTCAAAAAGTATGTTTTAAAAAACACCCAAGTTTAAAACATATACGTTTTGAAAAACACCCTAGTTCAAAAAATATATGATTTAAAAAATATTCAAGCTTAAAATGTATAGTTTAATAGTCTATTTCAAATCATAAAATTTATTTTTATTTATTTATTTTAGTAGTTTTTTTTTAAAACTCTTTATGATAAAAAGAAAACCCTTTTTGACTTTTTTTTGTTTAAAACAAAAACTGTTTTTAATTCATTAAAAACAGTTTTTGTTTTAAACGAAAAAAAAGAAACCTGTTGCCTAAAAACATAAATGATCTTCAAAGTTTACTTCAACATTAGTTTTCAAATTTGTGTATAGATTATGATTGTGTATAGATTATGATTGTCTATAAATTATGATTGTGTATAAATTATGAGAAAAGGAAAAAAAATTGAGTTTAGTTCATTTAATTATTAAGTTCTGAGAAGTAAACTGCAATACATCAAGAAATAAGTATCGGATCCCGGAATGATTGAAGAAGTGGACCACAAAACATCAAGGTATAAAATTCCGATCCCGGAAAAAAGTCATGAACTAAAAAATAAGGAAAAAAAGTTTGCATCTTTCTAAACTCCATATTATTGTAAATTTCAATAATGCCTTTAGCAAGCAAAAGGAGGCGTATATAAACAACTAGCTGATTATAGAGATCTCAAAAAAAAAAAAACCTTTTTCTGTTGTATGAGGTACGTAAGATTGTATAAGGTTGTATAAGGTAGTAACTGGTTTTTATGTATTTTTAAACGTTAAATGTCGTTTTGACAGCAAGCTTTATTTGCAATAACCAAATTATTTTTTTTTCGAAAAATTATATTTTTCATTGGCATTTTTATTCAATATTTATGAAAAAAGCATTTTACTCTTTAGATCAAACAAACTGTATAATGGCTTTTTTAAATTGGCATAAGGGCAAACATAATCCTAACGTATTCCGTTATATTTGTTGCTTCTTGTCGGTCAAAAACGAAGCATTACTAATTTTGTAAAAATAACAAGATAAAGAGAGGGCTCCAGACATCGTGAAATAAAATAGAATTACCTTATTAAGTTCGTATGCTTTGGAGAAAACCACTAAACCTAATTGACGATTGCTATTTTTTTTTTTAATTTTATTTAGGTGCCTCAAGAAGTCCTTACGGTCTTATCACAGAGCACCGCAATTAAAATCGTTTCAGTGTTTTAGCTAAATTGAACGGAATGACTTAACACTTTTTTTTCAAAAGTCAATTTGTTTTCTGTCATGATCAGGTCTCCTATTCCAGTTAGGTATTTTGTTATATAATTTAATAAAATGGAGGCTTATCAATAGCTCAAAGCGAAGACTCAACTTGTTTTTTTTGCACAATCGCAAATAAACATAATGACACCAATTACCACTCTGATTTTTGCAAGAGACTTAACATTAAAATCGTGTTTAACTTGACTAAATGAAGAACAACTGAATTATTTGTGTAGATCTAAAAATGGTTTCTCCATAATTAGCAGAAAAGTTTTACTAAATTCCCCCATTATTACTGTGTGGTAAATTCGAGCAAGAATTTAATGCTGAAGAATCAAACGAGATGACTCAGGCCAAGTTTATAAAAGTTTTGACAAAAGAGCAACAAGCAAATGTTCAAGACTGATTTTTTTTAAAACGTTCATTTTAAACAATTGACATTTACTTTCATGTGTACTTTTATTATTTTAGCTTTGTAAAAAATTTAAATTTTTATAAACATACCCTGTCATTTCCAAATGAGTTTCAAATCTGCTTTTCAGAACTATTTCTAAATTTTGCAAAATAAATAAATTACACATTACGAAAAATCTATAGCTGCAGTCAAAAAAAACTTAAATCAGATTTGTGTTTAGCGTATCGAAATCATGTAAGAGCAAGTGTCAAAATTAATGCATTAAATTTTTTGTAGACCAGCGTTAATGGCAAAACGCCACTAAATTGAAGAAAACTATATATAGGGGAGAGTCGGATAGCCCCGGACACTTAAGGAAAACATAGATTGTGCAGATGTGCTAATAGAAAAAAAAGTGTCATAAGACTTTTTTCAAAAGTTCAAACATTTATTATCGAGTTAGAAACAAAAAAATAATTATTGTGTACCTTAATAATATACAAAAGATAAATAAAAAAAGGTTTGAAAAAAAGCATGTTTTAAAATTGGAGGGTAGCCCCGGACACATAGTTTAACCATAGTTTTACCTTTTTTTTCCTTGTGTGATTCAAATGTAATATATATATATATATATACATATATATATATATATATATATATATATATATATATATATATATATATATATATATAATAATTTAGCATTGGACTGTTCTCAACACATTAAAAAAAAAATCGCCTTTAAAAATTGCTTCTGATATATTTTTTTTTTTTTTTTTAATTTTAATTCACCTCCTCAAGGCCGAGAAGGCCACTACAGACGAGGAGGCTACTTAATTATGGTTATAAACCTCTCTCAACTCTATAACTCTGAAACACGAACCTTGACGAGCAAGGCCGCTGCGCGGAGAAACGAGTTGAGCGCGGTACTACCAGGGACGTGGTGGGGATCGAACCGATCGAACCGATCGAACCTTCATATATCGAATCGATATATGAAGGGCTCAGCGGAAAAGTGGTCTAATCCACATTTTTGAAAATTTTCAGATAATCACTGCAAACCATACATTGAGTATGTAGTTTGTTGTGGAAAAAGTGCTGAACCCAAAAATCCACATAAACAGTACAGCTATCTATAATCATATTTATTTTAACAGAAAAATAAAATTTGAATCGTGGAAAAGTTCATCCCACAATCAACATGGCGAAAATGGACAGCTCAAATTTGAAAGATTTTATTATGAAAAGTGGTTGTTATGGTTTAGGTGCAAATAAGAACCCTTCTTTAGCAGATGATACTAGCGAAGGTCTGTATATAATTAATACAGCATCAAGATATAATTTTAATTGAGTTTATGATACAATAATATAGTTTCTAACCCAATGTTGTTTAGGCAGGTTTTCCTCTTCTAGTTTTTTTAAAACTGACATGCACTTTTTTATTGCAGATTCAAGTATTGGGGATCAATATGTTGAAAAAAATGCAAAACCTATATCTATATTAACAGGAGTTAATGGTATGTACAATTTGTCTAAAAATAAATAGGCTTATAAAACGAATATTTTAGTTCATTAATATGGCCTAGGACCAATTGTTTATATTGGTGTTAGGCCTAGCATTAGACTAGCTAAGGCCATTTAGTTTGTTTTGTTAGGAGTTCTTTTTTTATTAAAAAATAATTTTTACCTAACATTTTCATTGCAGATTCAAATGTTAATATTGTTAGAGAAGTAGGAGAGAATGACAGCTTCTCCCAGGAAGTACGAGAAAAAACCCAGTCTCTTTCGAGAAGCAAAAAGCAGACAGACAGACATAATCGTAAGCAAATTGCCCATCCAAAACTACACAAATGAAATATTCTGAAACAGAAAAGGTTAACAGGGGAAGGTTATGTAACAAAAAAGGACAAAGTAGTTGAACCAAAGATTTTTATTAACAAAGATTGTTGTTGCTCGAGTGCAGTAGTAAAATCTCCACAAAATAAAAGTAGTGATGAAGACACCAAATATCTTTAAAGTTTTATTCACTTTTTTCCAACATATCAATCACACTATAGCCGAAAGGACAACCAGTACAAAAATTATTTGCCTCCAACTTTACGAATGTCAACAATGTACGAGAAATATGTTCGCAGTTGCAAAGAAAATGATCGCAACCAACTTTCAATTTTTGTATTTCGACACATATTCAATACAAAATTCAATTTATATTTTCACCAACCGCAATCAGATACATGTAAACAATGTGATCTATTTAACAATAAAATTAGGTGTCTTTCAGAGGGTGAAGAAAAGAACACTGTTAGGAGGGACCTTATTATTCATCAAGAGATGCCGTGGTTATTCATCAAAAGCAGCCGTGGCGCAGTGGTAGCACACTTGCCTCAGAAACGTAATATCCGTGGTTCAAACCCCACCTCTGGGCAAATTTTGCGACATCGGTTGGGAAGGAGGCGTGAATTTCCCATTAAATGCTCTTCCGCAGTGCTCTGTGATAAGACCGTAAGGACTTCTTGGGGCACCTAAAATTAACATAAAAAAAAAAAAAAAAAAAAGATGTCTGAAAAGACAAAAGTAAAAATGAAAGAAGATATACTAGATGCACAGACAAATCCATACAAGAGGGTATTAGTTTTTGACTAACAAAAAACTCTACCAACACCAATGCTTAGTACAGGAATAGCCTACTATAAAAGGCAAATGTGGACTTACAATCTTGGAATCCATGATGAAAACTTAAAAACAGGATTTATGTATGTATGGAGTGAAGAACAAGCAATCCAGAGGTACTCAAGAGATAGGTTCGTGTATCTTCGAGCATGTTTTTCGATACATACCAGAAACTGTTACACATTTAATATTGCATAGTGATAGTTGTGGTGGCCAAAATCGTAATATAAAAATGTCTTTTATGTTACAATATATTTTGCACAAATCTCCATCTCTGAAAACCATTGAACAGAAATTTTTTGTACCAGGGCATAGTTTTTCCTACTGCGACTGAGACTTTGCTGTGATTGAAAAAGCCAAAAAAATGAAGGATCAAATATTTGTTCCAGACCATTGGATAGACCTTATTAAAAATTCAAAGAAGAGAGCCCCAAAATTTATTGTAAGAAAAATGGAGACCCATGAATTTTTCAGTACAAAATCATTGAAGACTGGAATAACCAATAGAAAAAAATTAATAAATGGCGAAAAAGTTTCATGGCTAAAGACATGCTGGATAAAAATTAAAAAAGGATCACCACGCTTATTTCAAATCATATTTCATTATATTGCTCTTAAAGGTGATAAGGAGGCAACTGATTTGGGTCTAACGAAGACATAAATTAGTGAATGCTACATATATAAAAGAATTATTAAAGTCATACACAAAACAACCGTTTAGCCTAACCAACTCTATTAACAATATTTACAAAAATTTGAAGAGGTAAAGTTGCCTAACCTTTTTGTTATTGCAGAATACAGTAGTATAGTGTCCTAATTTTTTTAGTAGATATACCAGTGTATTTTTTTACCTGTCTTTATAATAAATACTATGCTTCTGATAATGATACCTTTTTCTGTTATTTTTAAAAAGATCCTTGAAGTCTTTCACAGTTTACTAAAAACGAAGTAATTGTGGCTTAGACCACCTTTCCGCTGAGCCCTTCTATAACGAATGAGAGTGAAAATGTCATCATTTAAAAATATATGCTCAAGTTATTAGTTTACATAAAAATTAGGTATGTTAATATGTGAATAACATGATACGTCGCTCTTATGGTGGTGGGAAACAAAATCTTGCCCTCCCAGTCATTCGCTTCGGGATTTTATGATAGATATTTTGCATATGCTATATTTTCACTCAATTAATGTTATTCTAGTATTAAAGGTCACATAGCTTCTTTAGTTTAAGCTGTACATCAAGCGTCCGGAGTTACCCGCCGTCCGGGGCTACCCGACTTTCCCCTAATAATCCCCCTCCTTTAGACTCTAGATAGAGTTGCAATGTTTTCCACAAAACTATTACAAATATATACTTAATATGTAAGTATATATTTCTGAATAGATGGCTTTAAATGCTTTCTGTTTTAAATTTCAAAATTTAAAGATTAACTTGAAAAGACATATTTACTGGCCTTGTTACAGAATGATCACGTCACAGACAAATCACAAATTATTTAAGATCACTTTTAAAAAACTGTTATGAAAAATTTGATTATAAATATTTTTTGTTGAAAACTTAATTGTATTAATTTAATCAATATCAGTATTTTTTTATTTCATCATTTTTTTTTAAAAGATTTATATAGAAAATTGAAAGGTGCTTAGAATGAAATATGCTAATCATCAGATACTCGAGGTTTTTTAATGACAGGTTCATCGTTTGAAACTTTTTTTACGCCAACTGCAGGTACCGATAATCCAGGAATCTAAAAATAATTCAAATGCTTTAAAAGAAATCTGAAAAATATTTTAAAAATCACAAAAATCTAAAATAAATAAGTCCAAACCTCGGGACGAACTAGTTTTAATTTCATCTCGGAGGTTTGAATAGTTTTCTTTTCTATGCTCACTTGGACAATGACTTTATCAAAAACTTTAATAGTTACGTTTCCAAAAGTTTGAGAAAGGCTCTAAAAAAAATTTTGAAATCGGCCCTAAAAAAATTTATTTGTTACAGAACATCACACAAAATCTATAGTGATAACAATTATTTTGTTTATTATTATCTAAAAACTTCGTTAATATTTTTACTTCTTCATCAAACCTAAATGGACTTTCGGTGTCTTTATTAGAAGATAAATAGACGGTTCCTTCTAGTCCGTACTTAGGAATAAGAACTTGAAGCGCATTTTTTCTGACAAACAAAACATATCCAATTTCGTCACAGATTCTGTTTTTGAAATATATCTAAATTAAATGTATATAGCTCAGTAATTAACAATTTGTAAAAAAAAAAAAAAGGTTAACATAGTGAAGCCCACATTTATAGATATTTACTTGAGTATGTAGATTGATTGATGCCCTAGCAGCATATTGCGCCATTTTATGTCGATGATTCATATGCGAAGTTATAGACTAAAAATTAAAAAAAAAAATGCATTAATATTTATTCAAAATCTTTGTCATACTCGATACTATTTAAACTTTTTTTGACGTTTTTTTACTCTGAAATGAGATCTGAGTGTAATTAAACAAAGTTAATGACCAACTTTACTAATTCGAAAGCGCTTTTGAAGAGTTTATTTAAGCAAAGATACTAAGTAACTTTACTAATTGAAGAGTTTATTTAAACAAAGATAGTAAGTAACTTTATTAATTGAAGAGTTTATTTAAGCAAAGATAGTAAGTAACTTTAATAATTGGAAACTTTTGAAGATATTAGCACTTATTATTTATTTGAAACTATTGCGCAATAAACAACTGTTTTGTATAAAATAAAACAAAAGGAAACAAAAAATAGTTTAGCCAGTTTGTACGTAAGTTATTCAAAAAAATTGTTTTTTCTCAGAAAAAAAAATAAAAAAACCTGATTACTTTTAAATCACTTTTGTAAACTCTAACTTTGGATTATGCCATTAAAAGCAATTTTATTGTAGAAGCTGTGTAGTGCAAATATCGTTGTAAATATGGATGTTGTAAATTTCGATGCTCTAAATACTGATGCTATAAAATGCACTAAATGGTGTTTAGAACATAAATAGTAGCATAATTGCTATTGAAAGCAGTTTAGTTGTGTCTAATGCCTCCTGTAAAGGTTCAGTGTAGCTTAAAAAGCTATATCGTCCTAGCAATTTTAGCTTTTCTTGGACAAAATTCCTCATGTCAGAATAACTGGTTCAATAGTGTAAAAATGTTTTTTGTTTCTATTTTATGAAGAATTAAAGTTAAAATTAAAGAAAAATAAAAAGCCAACACACATTAGAAAATAGATTGTTTCATCAAAATAATAAATACCACAGGGGTGCCCATTCGAAACCATTGTTTCTTTTTGTGGCGATCCTTCGACAATGCTTGATGAACAGCTTTTTAATTTAAAATCCGGCAATATCAAAACGCAGAAATAGAATACATTGAGTATTTTGTTCGCTTAGGGCTCCCTTTAAGAGGATCAGATCATATAAATGAAATAACACAATTGTTGCTTTTTATAAACAAAAGCCGATGATTTTCGAAAGAATTTCTCAAAATGCTAACAAGAAAAAGTTCGACCATTAAGACAAACAAAAGTGAAAGTGACAAGTTGAATTAAATAAAAAACTTTAGAGCTGTAAAAAGTGTTGCGAGCTGAGCGTTCATTTTTATTGACAAAACAGATAAAATTCTGTTTACTAATACATACCACACCACACCAATAGTTTCACTTTCACTTTCATTTCCTATGATTTTAAATTTTGCAGAAAAAAATCATTAAATTTCAATTTTTTTTACAAAAAATTCATTTCAACAAAGCTGCAAGCAAGAGCTACTTAAGTTGAGAAAACATCAAGACAGGAGAGAACTTCAGATCATTGATGTTCGATGATTCTCTTCATCAAATCATTGATGTTCAATCTTAACTCTCAATTGCAATTATTAAAGATTTTTCCAGAATAAATTTTTCAAAAATAAAGTTTATTAGCTTGGCAAGAAGAATAAATCATTGAAACCATTAAAGATTGAATAAACAAATTAATGAACTTTTAAACTGTATAAAAACTACTTTTCATGCTTTCTTTTCTTTTATAAATTGACTTTTAATTATGTAAAATATGTTTAATTCCTAGTTTTCTGCCTAAAATTAAAAATAAAAACGTGCAAATTAAAACTTTAGACGTACAAAACTCTAGAACAACTTCACACCTCTGTAACATACAAGAAGCATTTGGTATGCAAAATACTTTTTTTGAACATTCAGGAAATTACTTTTTTGAACCAAACTTAAGTATATTCATGTTTAGGTCAAATCAAAATGTTTTGCAAAAAAACTTTGGTAATTGTAGCTTGGGAACAAAAATACCCCTACAAGCTCACCTCCTCTACCTAAACGTGAGGGCAATTGGTTAATAAAATATTCAGTTTGACTATCTTATAAATAATTTACTTTAACTATACTTTAGCATTAAAAAATTATGACCATGTCAGATTTCAACCACCTCATTTTGGTCATTTGGTTTCAATGTTCTTTCCCAGTTAGCTTGATGTTTTTATAAATAGTTGAAATAGGAAAAAACTTTTATAAAGTTTAAGACTTGATTTGCAAATATATAGGTGAACATATTTGAGATTCGATTTGATGTTTAAATTTATGATTTGCAGGGGACTTACATACATCAACTGGCTATTTAAGTAAAACATGCAAAAGAATGTTGCTACATTGACTAAGGGCTTGGGTTGTATATGTAATACATATACTATAGGAATTTATAGTATATATACATACATACATATATACATACATATATATATATATATATATATATATATATATATATATATATATATATATATATATATATACACATGTGCGTGTGTGTGTGTATAGTGTTTTAACTTCGTTAACTGTGAAGAGATTAATTGAAAAATTACGAGACAGGATCCGTGGGAGATGCTTACACATTGGTTGTTCAAAAACAAGCCATTCAAATGTCAATATAGAGGCAATGCGTGCGAGTGTCAATGACAATCTAGGAACCTCAATTTGGCGTCGTGAACAAGAATTGTAAATTTCAAGAAGCTCCACATTTATGCAGAACGGTCATGGTAAATTTGACAAACGAGTGCGTATGTGTATGCAAAGCTACGGAGGCCATTTGCCCGATGTGTTATTCCATAAATAACCCTATCATATGCACTTTATGAATCAATAAAAAAATCAAAAGACTAAAAACTGTGTTTTCTATTTAATTCAAATCTTGTTGTGTTTTCTATTTAATTCAAATATATATTAGGGCGATTCACATTGTAATAGAAATCAAATCAATGTCACAAAAAACATTCTCCTAAAAGATTGCCTGTGTTTCTTTATCACATAGAATCATGTGTACCAAAAATTAGACTAGTAGAAGTAATTTTAAGGGTTACCATGTTATTTAAGATTATTTTTAATTTTTAAATTTTTTTAAAATTATATTTCAAGAATATTAATAAACTAATTTATTAATAATGAATATAAATTTCAGGTAATATAAATTATATATTTCTAGAATAGTAGTAGTATATTTCTAGAATAGTAGATGTACCGAAATTCCAGCCAGAATTTGTGTCTTTTAGATCAATTCGCTTCTGAATGGAATTTTAAAAAAATTTTCACTTTTTTTTAAATGACATGTGACACAGGCTGCGTAAATAAATCAAAAAATCATTATCTTATAGAGCAATGTAGAGCAATGAAAAAATACAGGTAAACCTAAGTAAAAAATACAAATGTAATTTTTGCAAATGTATTTGTAGTACTACTTTTTCTGCAAATAAAATTACATTTGTATTTTTTACCTAGGTTTATCTATAGTTCTTCATTGCTCTGTAGGAAAATGATTTTTTGATTTATTTACACAGCCTGTGTCATAAAATAAAAAGTGAAAAAAAAAAATTTAATTCCAGCCAGAAGCAAATTGAACTAAAAGACACAAATTCCGGCCGGAATTCCTAAATAGTAGCCATAATCTACATTTTACAATACATATAACTTCCCTAATATCTAATATCAGAGTATATGGTGACTATGGCTGACAAGGTTAATTTCTCTCCTTATTATCTACTTCTTCTGCATTGAGATGTAAAGTCTTACTTAATATCACTGGGGATCAACAAAAAATGAATAGAATTGCCATCCTTGTGACTGGATGGTGGAGTGGAAAATTGTGTGAAAAGTGAAATGACGTTCCAAAGATTGGTCAAGGTATGGGTGAGCAACAGGCTGATGTTTGTATGAAGACTCTTTAATATTGATGCCCACTCATAGATAGCTAATATTATGAAGAACATCTCAACTGCGATTTTCAATTAAAGGTCAACAACCCAGAGTGATTACTTAAAACTCCTGAATTTGTGCCTGATTTTTCATGGAGGATCAACCACAACATCAGTGTTGAATGTAAATTTTCAAACCTCAGATGCAACACACAATGCACATTTGATGGCGAAAGCTATATACTTTCTAAAAAAGTTTTTTGTTTTAGGATCAATTACTGCAAGGGAAAAAAAGTAACAGTAGACAAGTTATTTTGTGGCATTTATGTATTGACAGTTTTAAAATCAAGCTCCGTTAGCTGAACATTCAATAATGCCAAGCTTTTTCAGCAGACTCAAGAATATCCAAATCATACAATTGTAATTGCTGCAGTAAAAGCTTTTCATCGCCACCTCTGGTATTTTTCTGAAAATTTAGTAGGATTGGCTTTCTTTGATTCCCATGATTATCCAATTGCAAAAACTTGTAACAGAAATCTCTCAAAAGACTTGATGTTGCCACATTTGACTGTCACATTCTATTGTCTTCCGTCATTACACAACTGCAAAATTTAATGAACACACACTGCAGAACTTTTCAATCAAATTTTGAAGATTGGCATGAAATTGTTGAACCATTTTTAATGAAAGAATCTTCAGAGTGGGAAATATATTCAACATATTTTAAAATGAAGCACAAGGTTCATTAGTTCATTGGTTGATTTTCACCAGAAGGAATTTCTAGTCATCTCTGTCTGTTTCTAGTCATCTAGTCTGCTCTGATAAAGATAGTTTATTGATTGTTAAAAAAAACTGTTGATAAAGATAATTTATTTTTGATTGCATAGTTGTAGTATGTATATAGTATGTACAGTAGTAGTAATATATATACATATACTACATACTACTACAAAAACTACATATATGCACACATATGTGTGTATGTATATATATATATATATATATATATATATATATATATATATATGTGTGTGTTTGTTACTGCATTAGGTACTCTGTGAACTATATATGCATATACATTACCTGTACACTAGTTTTATTCAGTAAATCCGAACTTGATTGATAAGCTCCGCATGCTACACCAAGCAAACGATGAACCATTATATCAGGATACCTAAATATAAAAACATTATCTAATACTACATTAAACTGGGGAAAAAAATTTAATTTGCAGTATATTTTGTGTAAAGAATTGTACCATGTGTAATAAAGAATAATTTAAAAAAACAAAAAAAACTTTTAAAAAAGAAAGCTAAATGTAAATGTGCCTGCATATGGTAGAAGTAAAATGTGTATAAATAAATGCATTTACATATGGGAGAATTAAAATGTGTATAAATAAACATGTTTACATATGGGAGAAGTAAAATGTGTATAAATAAACATGCCTACGAATGGGAGATGTAAAATGTGTATATATTGGAGTTGCAAGTCCATAATGCTGGTAATCAGAAAATTTTTCAGTTCCTGAACAAAAGTAAAGAGCTTGAGTCATAGATCTAGTAGAGAGAATTCGAAGCATTATATTTTTGTATGGATCGTCTTCAAAGACAGCAGCATCCAAAGAATTTTGAAGACTTTTTCCACTTGATATATCTATTGGCACATTCTAGAAACAATGATATTTAAAATAACAGTAATGGAAAAATTTGAATAAAAAAATTTCTTAATAATAAATTTTTGTTTACCAAGCTAGCGGCTGACTTGATTAAAGTTTCAAACATTGCAGCAGAAGGCGTTGGATGTTTTCTGAGAACCGAATGCTGAGGAAAATGCTCATATAACTTTTTTGCAACAGAAATATTAGCTAACAACATAAATTCTTCGACTAGAGAATTCGTGTCCCTAAAATATATGTAAATAAAAATAAATATTGTATAAAAAAAAATGATTTTTCGTAGTAATAAGTAAAGACAAAACAAATTTTTAGGAGGAAAAAACTCAAAATTAATCTGAGGATAATTGAAACATATTAGATATTAAATTTTACAAAAAAATGTCAATGACAAATTAAAAAATTATTTATAAAAGCAAAACTTTGAAAAAAAAATCTACTTTTAGTGAAAAAGATATGAAAGTAGCACTTATGTTTAAAATTATTTTCTATTGCTTTCTTAACTTTTTAATCCTTCTCTATTTTCTAACTTTTTAATGACTAACTTAAGTGTCAGGTTTTGGTACACAATAACCCAGTGTTAGGTTTTGGTGTGCATTAACTCCAGTACCAGGTTTTGGTGCACAATAACTCCAGTGTCAGATTTTGGTACACAACAACACAAGTGTCTGATTTATCTTTAAAAACTACAAGTATTAGGTAGAGCAAACAAAAATAATCAGAAAAAAATTTAAACTATTAAAGAGCGAATCTAAATTCATTATAAATATTCCTTACAATTGGACCTCGATATTGTTTTAAATCAATATTTTAAACAGTGTGATATTTTTTAAAGCAAAACACAACACATAATCCAACATCACATTTGGCACAAAATTAACTTTACATGGTTTGTTTGGTTTATTATAATACACCACACATCTTCTTGTAACATTATCTTTGGATACAGTAGTCGGTTATCACACCTGGTTATTAATTAGAATCAATAAGTCAAAATAGGGTTCCTTTGATTGTTGGGCACCCATGTTGCTTAAAAAACGATTCCACTTATTTTGTTATTAAAACAATTTGCATTGCTTTAGTCTAAAGCAAAGAGCATCAAGTTTACAATTCTTTTTGTTGCATCACCTGCCATCTTTTACTAGTTGGAATAACAACATCACCAAGATGGGTATCATCACTTTGATTTCAGAAAATAATTTGTCCATAACATAATAATTATCTCCTTTAGAGGAAATATTTGTGTCATCAATCATATCATTGAAGTCACTATTACTAAAATCTGAAATTTCATCGTCACTTTTGAGCATAAAATCTAAGGCTTAAATTAAATTTTTAGTTTTTTAAAAACCATAAAATCTATTTTTATCACTAAACTTAATAGTTTATAATAGTAATAACAAAAAATATATATTAATCTTGAAATTATATTATAAAATTTTATTATAAAACAGTGTTATTACTATTATTACTATCATTTTTACTATTATTTTTTATTATTATTAAAAATGTGATTTAACTTTCGATATTTTGTTTTATCATATAAATCATATCAACCAATATCATATCAATCATATCAATCAATCATATCAATCATATCAATCAATCATATCAATCATATCAATCATATCATATCAATCATATCAAATCAATCATATCATATCAATCATATCAAATCAATCATATCATATCAATCATATCAAATTATATCAAATCATATCAAATCATATCAAATCATATCAAATCATATCAAATCAATCAATCATATTATATCAAATCATATCAAATCATATCAAATCAATATGTGATTTAATTTTTTATATTTTAGTGATTTAAGTTTTAATATTTAGTTCATAAATAAATCATCAGATAACTAGAAAAATAAAGCATACAGTACAAAAAAACAACCGCAAATCACAACAGTCTAAAGGAATTTAGTAGTGATCAAATATTTTAAATAAAAGAAATTGGCAAACAAGATATAAAATACTTTTATATGCTGTTTAAATCTTATTAAATATTTTATTAAATATTTCCTTTTAAATTGAATATAACTGTTGATGCTCGTAACTCTCCAGCGCAGATATAAAATTTATAACAGAGGAGTTTAAAAACATATAAAAACTAATTTAAACTAATTATAATTTTAAAACAAAATAAAAAAAGATCTAATGACTTATTTTTAAAAAATATTTTTTTTATTATTATTATTAATTAATTAATTAACTTCTAATTTAAATATTTAAAATTTTAAATAAATAGCTTTTTCCCTATAAACAAAAACTGATTTTAGTGTTTCAAACAATGTGCAAATAGCTTTAGTATAACTTTTTAGCACTTTATGTTGAAATAAACACAATAAAAATGTGTTAATTTCAACAATAAAGTGCTTTTGTAGGCTGAAATTCTTGTTTTATTGGATGAAATCCTTGTTTTATTTGATGAAATCCTTGTTTTATTGGATGAAATGCCTGTTTTGATGTATAGAACTCTTCTTATAATGAATGCAATTCAAATTATCTTTCCTGCAACTCAAGTCAATTCAAAAAGGTTAAATATTAAAGTATTTGATAAAAAAATTTAAATATTTAAAAATATTTGAAAAATTTTTGAAAAATAAACCTCAATTCTTTTTTTTGCATGTCAATTGGATCATGGGTTTCACTGTCAATATGAAAACGCACTTCAGGAGATGCTAATGTTAATGCTCTGTAAATAAAGAGAAAATATTAGAACACACTATTTCATACATTTGATGAATGAAAAAAATATATATACCCAAATTCAATTCTTTTGGCCTTTAGTTTTTTAGCTAACTCGTTTAGATTTCGTACTGAGATTGCAATTGGATCTACTCGAGTATTATCATCAATTATCATCTGTGCCTCTGCATATGTTAATGCAGCCTAAAATAATTTGAATGCAAAAACTAAAATTGATGAAGATAATTCAATAAAATGAAGTAACATTTTTACTTATTGCAATAAAACTATGAAAACAACCAATAACCTTTGAACATATTACACTTTTTACAAAGTTGACATTCACTATCTCTGCATCAGGAGTCATCTCCCATATACAAGAGAAGGCAAACCTATATTAAAAAAAGTAATGTTCAAGTTTACACACACAAAAGAATCTTGAAATCATAAAATTGTTTACGATAAAAAATATACCTTTCTTCTTTTTCATGGAGTGAGCATAGATCTGAACTTAGCAATTCAGGTATCATGTCAATTCGCTAAAAATAATTTTAAATTTTCTTTTTGTAAATCTATTAAATGTGTTTAATGCTTGTTTTCTAGAAATTGATGCAGTGGAAATGTATATATATGTATATATATATATATATATATATATATATATATATATATATATATATATATATTATATATATATATATATATATATTTAAACATTTTTTTCAAAATTTTTTTTTTTCTGTTAGCTTAACAAATAGTATTTTTACTTGATCAACAAGATACACAGTAGTTCCTCGTTGTTTAGCTTCTTCATCAAGATGAGTTCCAGGCTTTACAAAATGAGAAACATCAGCTATGTGTACGCCACACTAATAATAAAAATTGTTTTATTAACAAAACTTATTATCTTAATACTTTTATTATAAAACATTTTATTAATAATTTAATAAATAAAATAGCACTTTTATAGAAAAACTAACTTCAAAATTCCCATTTTCTAAAGGTCTCCAGTGCAATGCATCATCAATATCTGTACATCCAGGAGGGTCAATGCTACATATGTTTAATTCACGCAAATCATGACGTGCTAAATAATCCTTAAAAAACAAACATTCTAAAATTGTACTTAATATAAAACTATATATATATATATATATATATATATATATATATATATATATATATATATATATATATATATATATATATATATATATATATATATATATATATATATATATATATATATATATATATATATATATATATATATATATATATATAAGCTTTTGCAAGAGTAAATGAGCAAAAGAGCCAAGAAATAGTTGGAAATACATATGATCAAGCAAGTCACTTATCATTTTGTGTGCGCTATTAATTTTTAGGTGAGCTAGGATAGTTCAATAAGTTTTTTCTTATGGTTATTATTATCTTAAAGACAATTTATATGTAAATTTATTTAATGCCTTTTAAAACACAATTAGTTTTATTTTATATAAATGAAACAATTGCAAAAAAAATGCTTTTCAATTTTTACTAAAATCAAACTTTATTTTTGAATTTTGTACTATCTGTTAAAAAATATTTCTTGAGTATAGAAACAAACTGGAATAAAGACAGATTATAGAAACAAACTGGAATAAAGACAGAGCATACAAACTAACAAAAACAAAAACAAATCTGAAACTGAGCGCAAGAAATTTAAACAGTGATAAAAAACCCATTTTCTCATCATTCATCAAAATCATATTAATTTCTCCTTTTTGTTATTTTGTTTATCAAAACTTATCAAAATATCAAAACATTTTGTGCAAATGTTGATATCGCACACAAAGGATGAGCAACTAGTCCGCCTTTTTAGACTTTTCATTGCTCTTGCAATTTTTTTCTCCAAGCGAATCATAAAAATATAACCATAAATATGATCATCATTGCCATCAGATACAATTATATAAAAATTAATTTTTTTATTCCACTCTATTTTAAAAATTTAACCTGTTCTGTTATACACCATGGCAACTTAGGAAGATCATCCAAAACATGTTGTGAAAAAGGTTGATGAGGTACATCATGTTCTAGAAGCAAGACTTCTTTTTCTGTTGCTTTATTTCCACTCTCACCTAAATCTCTAACATAATGTCCCTAAACATAAAAATTTCTGAATAAGGATATTATATTTCTGAATAAGGATATTATATTTCTTAATAAGGATAATATTTTTTTTAATAAGGATATTATATAGTAATATGTTTTTGTAATCTAGCAAAAAAATTTTGAATAACAAATATAGTAAATATTGTTATCAAAAAAAAAGTACAAAATAAAAATATGTATAAAGAAGTAATTGTTATAATCTAAAATAAAGATAAAATCAATAACATTAAAAAATAGCATTACCAATGGATATCTTGAATTTCTAGGCCAGCAATCTATGCTAACAATTATTTTCTTTTGTTGAAGAAGCTCCCCTTGTCTTGATTCAACCATAATGCGAGGAATTTGTCTATTTGCAGCTATAAACATATGTTTTAAACCCTTAAATAGAAATTATAATTATGTTAAATAAGTTATAAATATGTAAAATTTTATTTATTGTAAAATAATAACTTACTTTTATATTTCCATTCGGTGATAACATACCACAGTAAGGTCTCCAATTTCTTTTTATAATCCCCACAACCTGGAAATTAATATAGTATAACATATAATATGCATACAATTCTTAATAAGATACTGTTGTTGAAGCTTGAGCCATCGAGAAACCGCAGGTAATAATAAATAAAATTTTTGTTTTCCCATTTTTATATTATTTATTTTATTTATAACTTAAATAAAATAAATAATATAAATAATAAATAAAATTTTTGTTTTCCCGTTTTTATATTATTTATTTTATTTATAATTTAAATAAAATAAATAATACAAATAATAAAATTTTTGTTTTCCTGTTTTTATATTATTTATTTTAGTTATAACTTAAATAAATAATATAAATAATAAATAAAATTTTTGTTTTCCCATTTTTATATTATTTATTTTATTTATAACTTAAATGAAATTTAAGTTAATTAATAAGAAAATTTAAATAAAACTTTTTGGTTTTAAGCCGTTTTCATAATAATTATTTTATCTAGAATTAAAACAAAACATTTTTTTGCTGTTTTTATTTTTATTAATTTATAAAAAATTCAAATAAAACTTTTTGTTTTTATGCCGTTTTCATAATAATTATTTTATCTAGAATTAAAACAAAACATTATTTTTGCTGTTTTTATTTTTATCTCTTGATAAGAACTCAAAAAATATTTGTTTTACAGTTTTATTTTAACTATTTTAGTTAAACTTTATCTAATGTAAATTGTTTGCCTTTTTTTGTTTCTTTTTTCTATTTAAATGGCAAATTAAAATAAAATTTTAAAATTGTGCACACCAGCCTAAAAATGACCATCCAGCCTACCCTTTTTAGGCGCCGGCATGTATAAGATATATATATTTATATATACAATATATAATTTAAAATGTTATTAACTCAAAATTAGTGTCTATGATCATGGATGAACTCCCACTCCCACTCGAACATGGGTGCATAAAGTTATGAATAAAAAAATATTTAGGGCTTGTTTAAATTAAAATAAAAAAGCTCAGGGCCTCATGAAAAACTTACTTAATTTTGGACTTTTATTGCCTCTTAAAACAAGTCTCCCATTAACTTGCTGTTAACTTACAGTATGCTTTTATTTTCTATTCACTAGTCCAACATACTTGAATAAAACAAAAAAGACATTTAAATTACCTTTCCTGTTTCTTTGATGTGTTTTTTGACTTGTTTTTTCAGTTCGTCTTCAATCTAATGATCAAGAAAGATTTTTTAACAGATTGTACAATACTCAAAAAAAATGTTTAAACTTTTTTTAAATAAAATATCTTGTCATCAGTTTAAAAAAATAGTAATATATAAAATAATAGTAATACATGCACATCTAATAGCAAATATCTATATTATATAAAAAGTAGATATAATATAATAAAAAATAATATAACAATAATACAAAAAATAAAAAAATAAAAAAAGTAAAACAAAAATTTGATAATTAAACAAAAATTTTATTTTATTTAATAAACTATTTTATATAATAGCTTTTTAACTTATGAACTTAAAAAGGTAATACATTTTATAGTATTTACCTTTTAACACATTTACTATGTTGAGAGTTATTGGAATGTAAAAAAGAGAAAAAGTAAAAAAATTACAAAAAAAACTTAAAAAACTGTAAATTGTAGAGTCAGGAAAACATGAAAATGATATTTAAAGAAAAATATAGATAAATAAAAATAATTTGAACATGAAGAAACAGCTACAGTAAATTGATGCAAATTTGCTAAAAAATGGACAAGTCATACAAATGTTTGGTTGGTGGCACATAAGCTGCTAGCTAGCTTGAACAACATTCATGGTAGTATTTATAGAAAAGATAAAAAGATACAACCTTACAAGGATCAGACAGAGGCGCAAGCTTGGCAGCTAGAATAAGCCTAACTATATATATATGCATTTTTGAACAATGTTGAAAAGAGAAAATGCATCATAGGATGAACCAGCCTAAGTATGATGACAGTATTCCATACAAGGATAGATAAGAGGGGGGCACAACAATTAAGGAGGCCACCCGTTTATTTTATCTTATTTTTAATTTTATTTGAAACTCTCTTAATTTTAAATTCCAAATTACAAACCAAACAAAAAAAAGTTTAAAAAGCTGAGAAACAGTTTTACCACTAGCCTACTACTGCATGCTAATATGGCTTGCATGGGAAATCAGCAGCAAAAGATTTTTAAAAATCTCCCAGAAACATATAACAGGCAGACTTGTTAAATAGTTTAGAGAGCATTGAAATAAACTTTTGAGAACACTTTTGTAAAACTGTAGCAGGAAAAATGTCAAGACCACAAGCTGTAAAAAGGTTTAGGTGAAAAATAGATTTAGCAACTAAAATTTGAGTGATATTGACAGGCCTTCGCGTAAGAGGCCTGTAGTCGCACGCCTTATATGACCATGCATATAATACTTTCTTTTGACAACTTGGCCACGGCAAGTTGTCTTTGCAAGTTTTGACAATTAGCACTTTTAAAAAATGCGACAAAAAAAAAAACAAAGCAAATGTAAATGCGATTTTTAATTTAATTGATTCCATAATTACAATTAAACTGCTACAAAATTTCCTTAGTACTTTATTGCAATTTAATAAAAGGCAATCATTGAAAAAAACAATCAGATTAGAGTTTTAAACAAAATGAGTACAGAAGCTATCAAAAAAAATTATTAAAAAAAAGAATTACAATAATCTTGAAACAATCGCTTCTGGCAACTATTTTTTAACTATCCCAGAGCGCGACATAGCTTTTTTTTTTAATGAACGTTGACTTGAATATCTTTATTCATAGACGAACGTCTAATTTAAGAGATTTATATCAAATAAGGGAGTTTTATTTTCAAATAATTTTTATTCTAGTTAATAAGTTATTAAATACATCAAAGATGCTTGGTAAATTTATTTTATTTTTATTTTTCAAAAAATAATTTTTTTAAACATTTGCAAAGTGTGCATAAATTAATGCACGATAAAAAAAACTTTTTAAAGTGTTTTTAATATGCAAACAAACACTACTTCACTTTAAGGAAAATAAGAAAATTGAAAAAAAAAAGCGCGCAAAATGTTATTTGTAATATAAATTTATAATGAATTTATTTGCTTTAAACTTTCAATGTAATTGCTAATTACAGAAAAGAAACCATGCTTAAACATTATGATCTTCAATAAAAGAAAGCAATCAAAATGTTTAAGCACGGTTTCTTTTGAAGTTTTTGCAAAAGCATTCATTTAAGTAAAATTTTGCATGCTTTTGTGAGCGCATGCAAAAACCATGCTAAAACATAATTACTTTCTTCTATAGCGTACTTGGTTATTTTACTTAAAAGTAAGGGACTGTCCATAAATGATGTCAAAGATTTTTCTCAATTTTTTTGAGAAACCCCCTCCCCCCGCCTCCTAAATTAACATTAAAAAAATGTATAATTTAACCGGAAAAAAACCATTGATTTTTTTCTGGTTAAATTATACATTTATATAGTAGTAGATCTCAGCAAGTTATATTACAGAAAAGTTAATACCTCATCAAATAATAAACAAACTAATCAAAATTTTATTCTATATCTATAATATAAATTCAATCACTCATCATTTTCCCATGGGTTGTTGAAGTGATCTTCAATAATAATGATAATTGTATTTGAAATAATGACAATTGACTTTGCTTTGAAGCACATTTTATATTCCGCTAGGGAGCAAATAACGATTGCTAAATTTATATACATATTGTTGACATTTGTAAACAATTAGATTTTCAGTCAAATAGAAATATAATAATAAAAAGTTGGTAAATTTTTAATATATTTAATGTCTCTGGGAAACTTACATCGAATTCCCCACAAAGCAAATATACCATTTCTATACCACATAGTAGATATAAATACCTTTAAAATCTGCTCATATAAACTTTAATTCTTTTGGTCTACACCCCCCCCCCCCATAGTCAATTTTGGTCAATCTTGTTAGTACCCCCTCCCCTCCTATATTTTCTGGCATCATTTATGGATGGCCCCTAATGCTATTGAAAAAAGCAATTATGTTTTGGCATTTATTTTTAAAAGTCTCTGAAATTAATTGTTTTTTTAAACGCGCTTATTATCAAAACTTGCAAAGAGACGTGGTCAAGTTGTTAAAACAAAGAACTATATGCTTGGTCATATCTGGCGTGCGATTGCACGCCTCTTACGCGAAGGCCTGTATTGATGTCTTTTTAATAATGAAACTGAGCACAAGCTAGGGTCGGAGACAAGACACAAACCAAAAAGTATAAGAAAGTGACTTGGTTATCCAGAAAACAAGTCACAAGGTAGATAACTAACCAGGTAAGAGATTAAGAAAGACAAAAGTTTTTAACTTTTAAACTTAGTTTTTAACAAAAGTTTTTAACTTTAAAACTTAGTTCCATTAGAGTCAGTGGTAATGCCAAGCCACTTAGTGTTAATGCCAAGCCACTTAGTGTGACAAGAATTTTAGTCTAACAATAACCACATTGAAAGATAAATAAAGAAAAAGAGCTTGCTCAATTTAATCAAAAGAAACATCAAAAAGTGTTCAGTCTTGAAAACCATTTCTATTATTTCAAAAAGATAAAGAATGACTCCACCATTCTATCATTTAAAATTAGCTCAATAACCTTAGGGATTTAATCATTTAAAATTACAATCGATGATATTTTTTCAAAATTTTTTCAAACTCTTAAAATATATTCCACAACTATGAAACATATTCCACAACTATGAAACATATTCCACAACTATGAAACATATTCCACAACTATGAAACATATTCCACAACTATGAAACATATTCCACTACTATGAAACATATTCCACTACTGTGAAACATATTCCACTACTATGAAACTTATTTCACAACTATGAAACATATTCCACTACTATGAAACACCATCAAAGGAGTGTTTTACTGGATGTAAAACACTCCTTTGATATCTTTTAGTTGCTATCCAACAATGAAAGAAAATAATTTGTTGCTGAACAGGAAAATTTGAGACAAAAAATACAATTTGTTCCAGATATATACATTTTCATCTAATCTACAATACCAGTGAAGAACCCAGAGTTTATTTTTTCAGCAACGTTGAGGAGGGGGTGGGGGGAGGGGGGAAAGAGAACCGTGTTTTTGATTTCCCCTTCCCCCTCATTCTCCTCTAGTTAAACGAGTGCCGCAACAATAACTTTTAATCATCATTTTCTTAATAATCATTTATGTTTATCTTGTTCAGTTTTATTCTATAATAAGGTGTTGATTTAAAGGCATTTTTTGAATACATGAATATACTGGTGGACTAAGTTACTTTAGTTAAAAGAAAACTATTTTACTTAAGATTTTAATAAACGCTTTTGTTGCATATACCACGCTATCAGTAAATAATTATTGAAAATTGTTTAAAGTATTTTAAGCAGTTATTAATTATATTTTAGTAAGTTTAATTTAAAATAATAATTAAAAATATTTTAAACAATTTGTAATCAATATTTACATTACATAATATATTTACATATATTATATCTCGTAATATTTGTAAAATTAACAAATTAGTTTTACGCCTTGTATTTGAATTAAAAACATAAACATTTAATAAACAAATTCGATAAGCATTTAATAAACGCATTTAATAAACTATTCGAATAAAAACATAAGCATTTAATAAACTTATTTTCTATTATTTTTAATTTAAAATTCTGATTTAAATATTAGTAAATCTGTTCATTTTACTTTTACTAAAAGTTATAATTTTTAAAGTGATTTAAAGGCTCCTTTTAAATTAAAGATAATTAAAGAGATAATTACAGTGAACATAATTTTAAAAATATTCTATTATTTTGATTAAAAACCATATTATATTTTTAAAAACATATTTTAAAAATATATTTTTTTAATTATTAGGAATAATTTAAAAAATTACATTTGAATAAATAAATTACATTTACTATGGGTTTTAAACAGATCTAAATAAAACCTTTATTAAGTTATTGAAACTTTTTTTTTTATAATTTTAAAAAGAATATTGAAAGGAAAAAAGTCTGAAAAAGTTTATACTTCAATTTTTTGTTTTCCTCTTGTAAACTAAAATAGCAACCTTAAGATCAAAAGTTCATTCATTTAAAAATTAAACTTGCGCGATAGTTAAAAAGACTGATGATTTTTACTTTTGTTCATTTATTATCAAAAGCAGATTACACTTAATTGCCAAAAACAAAAATTAATCTTACGCTGAATGGATATTTAAAAACGTTTTAACTTTCAAAAAAGCTTTTACACATCATAATATTACAAAATTTTGCAACGTGGTTTTAAAATTAAGTTTTGTAACAACTTCATTTTTTAAAAAGTTATGTCCAGCTAATAATGGAAGGCAAATTACGTCACATAGTTATGTGAAAAAGCAATTTCTTTTCAATTCTTTTTATTTTCCTGAAGAAAAAATAAGGTAGCTAAATTAAAATGAGAATTATTTATATACTACTGCATTTAAAACTATTTCTTTTTTTTCTATTTTTCATAAAAAATCAAAAGAAAAATTAAAAATCAAAATACCGGTAAAACGGTACTAAAACACGTCTGGGTTCTTCACTGAATACATTTTTATCTAATTTAAACTTAGAAGATTCTAGTTGCATCATTGCATACAATGTTACAACATTAGTTTAATAAATAATATCTAAAATCTTTCTATTAAATCAATTGATAGTTTGAAAAAGTTATGTTAAAAAAATAACTTTAATATATAACCTTTTTATCTTGTACTTCCTCATCTAGCTCTTCATCTTTTTCTTCAAGAATAAGAGACGATGGAGATACCCATTCATTTTCAGGCAACATTTCCACTGCAACAATATCATCTTGAATTGCACGATTTAAATTTTTTAAGCCTTGCAAGAAAATCTGAATAAATAAAAAATTTCTAATATTTTTTTAAACAGGAAAAGAGAGGAGAAGTAGTTTCCAGTTTCCATTTCCTTTTTTAGGGCGAAGTAGTTTCCAGCAGAAAAATATTTGTGTGGATGAAAGTTAAAAAAGTCAGTGGAAGCAAAATTACTCAAACTTGGTTTAAAAGTAAAAAACATATACAGGAATGTATATGTTTTTTACTTCTAAACCAAAAAACATATACTTGGACAGGAATGGCATGTGATCGCACTCTGTAGCTGACCACACTAATATTGTTTTTCTTTACAACTTGACCATGGCTATTTTGATGTTATATTAATTTAAATGCAATAAAAAAAGTATTAGGTTATGAATAACTTTTAATCATTGATCTTTTCTAAAGTTTTTATTTTACGCGAAGGCTTTAAATAAATCCATAAAATTAATATAATGATTGTTTACATAAATGCATGTTACTTAATAAAAAATGTTATATAAAAATTTTAATATTAGTTAATAAAAATCTTTTAAAAAACATATTTTTTGAAAGTTTTTTTTTTTTTTTTTTACGAAAGGAATGAATGAGTTTTAATCTTTAATAATAACTTTTAAATTTATTTCATGAAGTGCTTATTAATAAAGTTGTAATTAAAATGAAATTAAATTGCTTGTTGACAATTTATTTTAATTAAATCCCAGGCGCATTTTTTTTTCTCTCCCTATTTTAACGAGTAAAAAAGTTAAAACCTATTCTTAACTAAACTCATTAATTAGAGTATGAAATTAATAAAAATTACTATTTTAAAAAAACTACAATATTTTTTTAAACAGTTTTTTTTTGTTGTTACACTTTTTTTGAAAAAATAAATGTTGATACTATTTAAAAATATTATATACCACACTTTTTAACAAATTTGATAAAATTTGACCATTTAATAAACAATCATTGGAAGTAATTTGTTACTTGATTTAAAAGCGTTTTGCGTAACTTTAATAAAATGTTTAAAAAAATAAGTATTAATAACATTTATTTCAAACATAATTAAATACGTAACAAAATGTTTCGAGTTTAATTTTTTATTTTTACTTTTGTGCTTATATAATTTCTTTTTCGTAATAGTTTTTTTTTTTCCTTTCTTTTTTTGTTTTTATAAACTTTTTTTCCAAGTTTAATTTTGGCTTCGTGTTTCTACATTCAGCGCATTTCTGGAATGTTTGTCATATAAACAATAGTGGTCAAGTTGTCTAAAAATAAAATAATTTGCGTGGTCAACAATAGCGCTCGATCGCACGCCATTCCTGTCCAAGCCTGATATACATAGTTGTTTTTACAATTAACAGTGCAGCTATATTTAAGAAGCTAGACAAATAGTAAATGCAAAGCAAATATGACAATATGCAATTATTAGTTGTCAAAATTGTTTTTAAATTTAAAAAGAGACTTTTTAAGTTTAAAAAATAAAATTTTGGTGATTACCAAAAGTAATGATGTATTGATAGAGATAAAGATGTTTTGATGGATATGATGATATATTGATAGACATAAAAATGGGTTGATAGGTATAATGATGTATAGATAGATATGATGACACATTAATTAATATAATGATGATATGTGTAAATGTTAGTTTTTAACATAATTTGGTAACTTTGTAACTTACAAAACTAAAATTTAAAAAATATATACCTCATTTTCTCTGCCAGGAACACGAACAGTAGCTTCCATATAATTTTCTCTTTAAAATAATATTTTATGCAATAAAAGGTTATATATATATATATATATATATATATATATATATATATATATATGTTAACCACAGACTTCATAAAATATTTAATAGAAACACAATCAAAATAAGTTATTCCTGCATGCCAAACATAAAATCCATTATCAACTCTCACAATAAAAGCATTTTACATAAGGAGGCAAAAATTAATGAAATGAAATGTAACTGCATTGATAAATCCAAATGTCCAATGAATAACCATTGCCTTTCCAACAACATTGTTTATCAGGCCACCATTTATTCAAACAATTAGTAATACAAAGAAAAAGTATATTTTAGACTCAGCAAAACATCTTTTAAATTTCGGTATGCAAACCGCTTAAAATCCTTTAATGCAATTAGATATAAGAACGATCCAGAGTTATCTAAAGAAGTATGGAAAAAAAAAAGAAAAAAACTTTACACCTTTTGTCAGTTGGAAGATTGTTAAACAATCCAAACCATACAACCCAGCATCAAGAGTTTGCAACCTCTGTTTGAACACGAAGTCTCAAATTTTTATGTATAAAGGAGATAGCCTACTTAATACAAGGAGTGAAATAATCTCAAAGTGTAGGCACATAAATAAATTCCTTATTTCCTCATTTAATACTGAAGATTTATCATGGTTGGTTATACTATTAAAACTTTTAAAATTTTGTTTCCATGGAGTTATTAGAACTCACGCCACGATAATTCTAATTGCAATTTTAACGTTTAATTTTTAATTGTGTAATATATGGCTGATGATTGTCGTTAGGCATAAAACTTAAAGTTCCATAATAAAAGTTTTTTCTTTTTCATTTTTAATTTAATTTATATATATATATATATATATATATATATATATATATATATATATATATATATATATATATATATATATATATATATATATATATATATATATTTATATATGTGTGTATATATATATATACTAAAGTTTACAAAATATATTAGGACAGTGATATGAAGGCTGATATTGTAACAAAAAAAAATATTTTATTTTCCTGAAATTTTGTTTGAATTTAAGGAAGAAAAAAATTTTTTTTTTGTTACAATATTAGCTTATAATATAAGTTACAATATAAGCTTACAATATAAGATTAATCAGTATTTCAAACAGTTTGAAATACGAAATTAATAGATTAATTTTCAAAAGTTAATTGTTAATTGATTAGTTACTAATCAATTAACAATTACCTTTCGAAAAATTAATTTATTAATTTTAATTAATTTTTACAAATAAATTTTTACAGTTTAAAAAACAACTTCTTATGTTTTTATTTCTCTTTTTTTCATCAGATCATAAGTTAGTCCTTTATTTCTTACTGTTGTTGAAGTTATATTTGATATCATTTCTGCCAATTCTTCAGTTTTAGTTTTTTTTTTTTTTATTGGTTTTTCAGTTTTAGTTTTTTTTCTTATTGGTTCTACATTACAAGTAGATTTAATATCAGACTAAGGTGCTGCTTCTACTTCCACATGTAGAAACAAACATATAAAAATATCTCAAGCTAATTTAGCAACTTCATTTTTATTTGGATATTTTAAAAGATTACCTGGTAACTCTGAATCTAATATATGCAAGTAGCATAGTAAACCAGCAATAACATAATTCTTTCAGAGACATTTAATAACTTTCAACCAATCTTAGTATTTTGTAGTAAAAACAAAATATTTTTATCAGATTTGATTAGATCACAGTCTCCTTTTCCCAATGCCATCACATTTAAATCTATAACATGAAGAACCTGAACAATATCAGAAATGTGTTTTATTTCTTTTTCTAATAAAATCAAATCTGTACTGAATATATCTACAAGAGCTTTTCCAATAACAGTCTCCTTTTTAACATACTGACATTATGCGGTAGTGGTGTAGTGGTAGAGCGCTCGCTTCATAAACGAGTGGTTCCGAGTTCGATCCCCACCACATCCCTGGTAGTACCGCGCTCAACTCGTTTCTCTGCGCAGTGGCCTTGTTCATCAAGGTTCGTGTTTCAGAGTTATAGAGTTGAGAGAGGGTTATAGCAACAAATAAGTAGCCTCCTCGTCTGTAGTGGCCTTCTCGGCCTTGAGGAGGTGAATTAAAATAAAAAAAAATAAAAAAGATTAGAAAATTTTTCTTGCTTTAGTATCCTGGCCTAAGCTCTTTTCCTAATTCTGATCTACAAATGTTTTGAATGGTATCATTTTAATGATCATTTTAAGAATGGATCATTTTAAGTGGTGATTTTCTAAACAGCTAGACAATTTTATGAACCTTTGATATAATAATACTATAGTCCTCATTAAATTGCATTTCCTTATTAACAAAACTTTCCTCATTCCAGCATTCTTTATTTTCATCATCGGGGTCGGAACAAGGTTCTTCATTTTCATTTAGCTCTTCCATAATTAGTTCTTCTCCAGTTGTTTCTGTTACTGAAACTTTTTTCTTATAAAGAATATCACATACCGCAAGATCAATTCCATGGCAATAGCAAAGTTGGTAGGTAACTCCCATTTCTCCTCTAATTTTTTTCATGACATATGCACCATCAGAAACACACCCAAAGATATCATTGACCAAATTTAAGCCAAAATCATTTAACTTTTCAATAACAATATTAAATGCTCTTTTTGAAGGCATTTATTCTAATCGTTCCAAGACATGATTTATTCTAATCATTCCGAGACATTGTTCAGGCAAATTTTATTATTTTAAGAAACAATAAAATTTGCCTGAACAATGTACATTATGACACAAATACCTTCTAGTTCCTCCTTAAGTCCACTCATCAAGAGAAATTGAAAACCTTTCTCCAGATATATTTTTGGTGAAGCTCTTGAGCAATTTTTAATTTTATTGAGTTTGTGTTGTTCATAACAGTTGCTTTTATACCATGTCGATCATCAAGGATTTTAAGTCTTGAGCTATCCAGCCTTTTTAATATCTGTTACAAAAGTTACAAAAGAAATATGATCTACAGCTGTTAAATGAGCTAATACTTCTTCAGCTTTGTTACCTGTTTTATTACAGTAGGGAGCAACATTGGCTGTGTATTTTTTGTTTTTTCTGAAACAATTTTGGTCGGAAATATTTTATGTTTGTGCTCTAAATGATATAAGAAACTTGAAGTCGATGAATGGAATTTAATTTCAACTGAACGATGCTTGCATTTGCACAATGATTTCGCTTTGTTTTCAAATGAAAAATGCTTCCAAACATCAAAACAACTTTTTCCAGATGACATTGTAAATGGCATTTAGGCTTTTCTACGACCCAATTTTATTATTTGTTTACATTTTTTTACTGGTACCGGAAAAGTGAAAACAGTTGTTATTGTTTTTAAAAAATGATATTTTGTCATAACAACAAAATGTTAATTAAAAAAAACTAAAACAATTATAGCACTTTTAAGCAAAAAATTATTTGATTAATCGTTTCTTAATTAATTGATCAATGATTAATTTTTATTAATTGATTAATCGTTAATTGTTTGTCACCCCGAGGGTTCATTCCTATTAACTGATAATTTTTTTTTATGTTTTATTTGCTTTGTAGACATTTGAAAAAATAAAAATTTTTAAATTTTTACATATTAAGTTTAAAATAAACTATAAAATTAAACTTGGATTAAATAACTTTGAAACTTTTAACTTTGATTTTTTCTAAATTCTTTGAAGTGAAAGACTTTTAAATAAAATAAAAATATATATTTACTTTATACTTTTATTTTTTCTGGTTTATTTTTTAAGATTTTAATTTTTATAAATTTACTTTATACTTTTATTTTTTCTGGTTTATTTTTTAAGATTTTAATTTTTATAAATTGTTTTTTTTTACTTTTTATTTTCTATTTTCAGTTTATAGTTTGTTTTTTTGAAATTTAACTTTTCTTCTACATTTGTTTGTAGTAAATTTGTTAAACACGCTAACATTTTATAAAATATTATATATATATATATATATATATATATATATATATATATATATATATATATATATATATATATATATATATATATATATATATATATACATATATATACATATATATAAAAAGTAGGCAAAAAAATAAATGGCACAAGCAATTTTTAAAAGTTATTTTTTTTTTAAAATATCTGTTTACTCATGTTTTTTAAAAACTGTAAAAAGTTTAAATGTACATCAAAAGGTACTACTACAGTGGTTGGCCATCACATTAGGACCAGCTATAATTTTTCTAAATATTGTGTAAAAGGGAATTTTTAAGCAAAAAGAAAAATAATGGTGCAATTTAAAGCTTGTTCTTTTATTTATAAAGTTATACTTGAATAAAAATTTTTGAATATTTATTGGTTATTACCAGAGGTAAAAAGTAACGAATTACATTTACTCACGTTACTGTAATTAAGTAGTTATTTTGTAAATTTCTACTTTTAAGTATTTTTTTAAATGTGTATTTTTATTTTACTTCAGTATTTTTTTCTAAAGTATTCTACTTCTCTACATTTGTAATCATATGTGTTACTGAGTAAAAAAATTTATTATGTATTTTTTAACCTCACTAATACTATGATTTCATTTTTTTTTAGTTGATAAAAAAAGTGCCTGTTTTATAATTTTGTCATTTCGAATTTATTATATTTTATTATTATTATTTCAATTTATTTGCATTTAAATAAAAATGCAAAAAGGTGATACAGGTAATTGGAGAATTACTTTTATGTAATACCATGTTTAAAACAATAAACAGTGTCTGAATATTGTATGTTTTTAAATTCGATTTAAATAGAGACATACACCAAATAATCAGGTAAAGAATTCCATATCTTAGTAACTCCTTCACTGAAAAAAAATCTCCTTATATCATTGATGTAAGGTGATATTTTTAGGTGATGTTAATTTTTGGTAATGACATCGAGTCGAATAATAAGTAGGAGCAAGAGTAAAAAACTCAGAAAAAGGCAAATCAACTAAGTTGTCCATAATCTTATAAGTCATTAAAACATCAAATTTTATTCTCTGGCATTTAAGAGAGTCAAGATTGAAGACATCAAGTCTTGAAGCATAACCTTTATATGGAATACAACACCGTTTGCAGACAATTCTTGTATAATGTTTCTAGACCTTTTCTACCCGACGTATATCTTTTATGAGATACGAACTTCACACAGGGATACATGACTCTAAAATTGGTCAAATATAAACTTTATAGGCTCTTATCAAAAGTTGGGAATCATTACTAATGAAAGACTTTAAGAGTAAGTAAGCACAAGAATTTGCTTTTCTAGCAATGTGAGAACAGTGTTTTCAATCCAAGATATTGGGATATTTATTTCTTCCAATATGAAAATTTCATATTGGAAGAAATAAATATCCCAATATCTTGGATTGAATCAATTGATTCGATAGGCGTGTCGATATCCAATAAGTATGAATGTTCTGGTAATAGATTCTTTCCATATTGCAGGTGAAAACACTTTTTGGTAGATATATTGAGTTGACAATTATTTGACCATTCTGAAATTCTCTTTAAAGTATTTACAAGGTTGATATTATTTCCATCTTTTCTCGCTTGATACAACTTGCTGTCGTCTGCAAAAAGCTTGATTCCACAATCCCACTCAATACACAAGGTTATATCGTTTATAAAAATTAAAAATAAAATGGGTCCCAAAACAGTTCCTTGAGGTATTCCACTTTTTACATGAATGCTGTTTGAGTATGAATCATTAATACAAACACGTTGAGAACGATTTGTCAAGAAGTTTGTAACATAATTTAGCAACTCATACTTGATACCGTAACAAAGCAGTTTAAATAGTAACTTGGAGTGAGTCACAGTATCGAAGGCTTTCTCAAAGTCTATATAGATGATATCAACTATCTTTTTATTATTAACAGCAGTGGTCCACTCATTTAATGTTGTCAACATATGTGTACACGAGGATCTACGTTTTAAGAAACCGTACTGATGCACAGAAATGAAATTATTCAGGAGTAAATAACTTGTAATGCTTTCTGTGATAATTGATTCCATAATTTTACAGACAATACATGTCATAGAAATAGGTCTATAATTTGTGGATAACGACGGGTTTCCTTTTTTAAATATTGGACATATTAAATATTGGACATTTTTGGACATTGACATTTCAAACAGAATAGAAAAAGGAATAACAATAACATTTGCAATTGACTTTAAAAGTATCGCAGGATATCCATCAGGGGATTTGGAAGATTTGGGTGGAAGCTTTTGTAGATGAGAAACAACAGAATTGTACAAAAATATAATACTATTTAAAGAATTTCTGTGTTTTGGTAAATCTAAGACTGGTGCAATACCATTGTCAGTAACAAAAACAGAGCCAAAAAAATTGTTCAAAAGTTGCGATTTTTCACAATCATCTGTAATAAGGGAACCATCAGTTTGAAGTAATGGTGCAACAGAATTATAGCATTTGGATTTTTTATTTACAAAAGAGTAAAACTTGGCAATACAGGATTTAACAACTAAATCTTTCTCTCTGGAAATGCAATTTTTAGAACTTCTGCATCATATAAACGGGAGCAGATCTTGAATTTGACAAGAGTAGATGGATTACCTGTTCTTTTGTAATCTCTATAGAGAGTACGTTTTTTGGAGGCTAATTTTCGGATGGCTAGAGGTTGGATATTGTTTTTTCTATTAAAAGTTAACGGTACATGCGATGAGATAGATGAATTTAAAAAATTACAGATAGTTTGCCAGAATGCTTCAACATCTTGATTTTGTTTGGCTAGTAAATACCAGTTTACATTTTGTAAATAATCGTATAATCGTATAATAAAATAATCGTTCTTTAATCATTCTAATTAGAATTTTAAAAGAAAATTGAAACCAAAATTTTACTATGTTTACATTTTGTACATACAAAATGTAAACATAGTAAAGTACAAGTAATATAAAAAACATGAAAACAAGAAGTTATTTTTAATTAATTATATAATTATAGTTTTTATATAATTATGCCTTATTTTAGCAAGATGGAAGAAATAACAAGCTTTAAACTTTAATAAAGATGACTCATTTGAACCGTTTCTTTTCACTTTTTACAACCATAAAAAAATTTTTTAGAGCAAAAAAAATTTTTTTAATCTTTAACCAAACGTAGATTTTTTAATAAAAGTCAACAAACTTGACATTCGCTTTCTGTAGATTTGAAGTAATGAGTAAAGAAATAATAGAGTTGGACAAATCAGGTGCAAACCCAGCTGAATTGGAACTGCAACCAACTTCTTTTGAAGCAAACTTGTAGCCTTATTTAAGCAACCACTTTAACTTAAGTGGAAGAAAGGTGACAGCTTTATCATGCAGTGTAAACTGTGTTTGCCCAAGTTGACTGAAATAGCAGCATATAAAAACAAACCTCAAACCTCCGCAAGCATGTTGAGGTAAATTAATATTAACTGTAATATTAATATTAATTTTCATAATATTAATATATATATTTATGTATACTTTTATAATATTTTAACAATTTTAACATAGAATAATATTTGGTTTTAAAAGATTTCAAGTGAACATTTTAAATTAAATTTATGTTAAATGAATATAAAATTGGTTAAAATAATGACAAATATTTTTTTAAAGAGAAAACATCTATCAAAGATAAAGGCTTTCAGTGACTTTGCAACAGCAAGGAAGCAAAACCTGAAACGACCATAAATTCCAGCAAAGCAAGGAAAAATAAGTGAAATGTTTGCTATGGGTGCAAACAAACATTTGTCACAAGAAAAGGTTGAGAAGCTCATGATTCAATTTATTTGTGATGGTCTTCATCCATTTTCTAGGTTGAACAACCTGCTTTTAGAAAACTTTTACATGCACTGAATCCGCATTGCAAAGTTATATCCAGATTGTCTCTTTGGATCAGAATTGTGATTCTGCCATTCAGTTAAAGAAGACTTTGCTCTTAATCCTCAGTAAAGTATGTTGCAGCAACTACTGATTGCTGGTCTGCACATCACCAAAGTTTTATAGGGGTGACAGCTCATTGGACTGATAAGAAAACCTTGGAAAAGAGATCTGCTACACTTGCTTGCCAGAGATTGAGGGGTTACACACCTTTGATGTCCTTGCAAGCACTCTTGATGACATTCATTGGGAAATGGCAAGCAATGTGGAACAAGACAGATCAGTAATACTTGGCAGCAGAAACTATTAAAGAGAAATGCAAGCTCAAGTGATCTGTTGTTAAAGCAATTGATATTCTTCAGTCTGAGACTAACACACACATGGGCTTGCTCCTGCCAGTGATTTTTCAGTTACAAAAAAAATTCAGCTGCCTTGAGACATCCCCAAAATATGTCTGCCCTTTATTAAAGCAATTCAGAAAGGTGTCCAAAAACGTTTTTAGAATTATGCAAGACCCAGAACTGATTGCTGCAACAATTCTTCTGCCAAAGTTCAAGAACACCTGGACTGATAGGACTGAAATTTTAGGAGCAGGTATGATTTCCTTTTTTTATGTCATAGTGTAATCTGTTTTGTCTACTTTTTAATTAGTGTAATCTGTTTTGTCTACTTAACCATCCATTGTTGTTTAACTGCAGTAAAATGAACCTTTGCATTGCTAAAAATATAATATATATTGTTTTGTTTTTAAATAGGTCTGGTCTATGTGAGATAACACATTGACCAGATGGCCGAAGTGGAGCAGGTTGGGCAAGATTCGTCAAATGAAGATTTCTTCTCATCAATAAAATCGAGAAGGTAGCAAGGTACAAGGGAGGTTGATGGATACTTTGCTTGCAGTTTAAACAAAATGGATTTGTTGAACTCATTTCCACGCATCAAAAAACTTTCTTTTAAACTGAACACTGGTTTTCCTGCGTCTATGTATTCAGCGGTGTTGAACTCTTGTCTATTCAACGGTGTTTTGTCGGCCAACTTTGAAAACCAACTGCTTCTTAAACTTAACAAAAAGTTTATAGTATGAATTTATGCAGAAAAAAATAGACTACATTATTTTTGTTTTTTTATTCGACAGCTTTGTTACCTGACAGGCTGTTAAAAAGTAACTTTTATTCTGAGTACATTTTTAATTTTTTTACTTTTACTTTTACTTTGTTCCTTTTTTGTTAACTGTTATTTTTTTTTAACTTTTAAACTTTTTAACTTTTACTTGAGTAAAATTTTACTCAAGTAACTTTTACTTGTATTTGAGAAAAATTTCACTCAAGTAATAGTACTTTTATTTGAGTACAATTTTTTACTTTTTCCACCCCTGGTTATTACAATAAATTCTATAAAATATATATAAAGTATTAATATTTTGTAAAACCGCCTTTGTTTGCAATAACTGCATCAATGTGTCATGGCATGCTTGCATTGTTTTTTTTTATAGTTTCTGTCAACTCTGGGTTATAGTGCCAGATTCTGATAAGACTTGTTAGTAAGATTTTTTTTTACAATCTCTCACTTTACTATTTCCCAAATATTTTGTATCGGGACAAGAACAGGTGAGTTGCCTGGCCATGGCAATACATCAACTTTTTTGGTTTTAAATAAGCTATAACACTTTTTGCTGTATGGCAAGTTGTGCCATCTTGCATAAATATAATATTTTTGAAATTTTTTGACTTTTTTTGACATTTTTAGACCAATCTGCCATTTGGGAAAACAATTGATTCTCCAGAACTTCTATATACTGGTCCTGCCTCATTGTCTCAACCACTTTGTAGAGACACCCTGCTCCTTGAGCAAATGACAGACCAGACCATTACTGAAGCTGGATGCATGATTGTTTCCACAATGCAGTTAGGATGAAACTTTTTGTTTGTTCTACAACCAACAAAAGCAGTTTTGTCCATCATTACTTGAAAGGTTGACTCATCTTAGAAGCAAATCTAAAATTATGATTATTTCAAATTATAATATAAAATTTTTTAACATAATTTATGAATATGAATGCGAATAAATATACTTTTTCCCAATCTTCAACAGACCAGTGATAACAGTTTTGAGTCCACTCCATTCTTTTTTTTTTCATGAGTGAAGTTAGTTTTAGTTTCTTAGCTGGGCGATGCAACCCTCGGAATTAGGAAAAATGAGGTTGACAATAATTTGCCAACTTCAATCTTTTGGAGGTCGCCATCAGGTTGGCAAAAAAAACTTGAAACAAAGGTCTTATGATAAAACATAGAAACAATGTCGGCAAAAAATTGCCGACTTCAGGTCGGCACTTAGGTCGGCATTGCAGAATGCTGACCTTAATTCTGAGGGCTGATGATGACACATCACAGGGTTCCCACCAGATAAAAAACTTAAAATTCCAGGACTTTCCAGGACATTTGATTTGTTTTCCCAGGACATTTGCTTTATTAATCCCAGGACTTTTCCGGGACTTACAAAAAAATTTATAAAATCTAGGACTTTCCAGGACCTTTTTATAGATACCCCAAAACAACACAATATACGCTACTAAATGTAAATTAATATAGAAATCAAATGTAAATTAAAGAAATACATTACAGCTACATAAATATAGCTACATCACTACAGCTACATAAATAAGTGTAAATTCAAAAAAAATTTGACAAGGAACTATTTTTTATTTAAAAGGAAACTTTTAATGCAATTAATTTCAAAAACATCAGAATCATTTCAAAAACTCATAATATAAATACTGTTTTAGAAAAACAACAAAACTAACACTTTACTCAATAACTATGCGTACAAAAATATGCTTTTAAAATTTCGTTCTAAGTATTTCTTTATTAATATTGATACTATCAGGGGATTCTTTAAAGGAAGACAAATGATCTTCAATAAGACGTAGGGCAATAAGGGATTTTTCTTTAAGATTTATGACAAGAAGTTGTTTATTAATACTAAAGCCACGCTTAATGGAAGATTGTCTATGTGAAAGCACAAAAATCATTTCAAAAACACTCCAAACCTCTTGATAAGCTTTATTTGCTCCAATTTAAAATCTAAAAAGTCAGATAAAAAATGATCGACTATAGTTTTTAATATCAAAATCTTGAAATGATTTTCGATTTGAGCCTACTATTTCTAAAAATTTTAAATAAAATTTTTTCGCAAGTTTGGCAGACTTTGGTGACAAAAATCCATATTTAACTAACTTTTGCCACAGAATTGAAAAATTATTGATACAAGTATTCCTTTTATTTGGATTTGAAACGAAAATTGGGTTAATAGAGAATGCAGTGCATACTATAACAAACTTTAAAGGGGACTTCTCAAGGAGATGTCCCCTTTGAAGAAAAAAACTGGTAAAACAGGATCATGAATCATGGCTTTCAGTCTCTGCCAGCTTTTATTTTTTAAATCAGGTTGTTTACTTTTCTTAAGACTACTGAAACATATTACAAACTTTTTATATCCATCAAGTAGTGATTCAGCCTTTTGAGCATTTTTTATTTTCTCACCACCTATGCCAACAAAACTGCATTGGATAATCAAGTGTCCCAGTGATGTTTCCATAGGCTGCTACTAGGAGAGTCATTGTTTTGCCACAACTTTAAAACTGCCATGAATAATATGGAGACCACAGGTTCAAATATCTATCAGAGGATCAAGTTCTTCCTCTTTTTTCTGCTCTTTTAAATTATCTAGAAAAAGCAAATTTACATTTGATCTGGAAACATTTTACTAAATAATTTACCAGAGTCAGTTAAAGAATTCATTAAATATTTAGAATATGCAATATTAAGGACCCAACAAATTTCAGTTTCAAGTGTAGATGTATTTATTAGAATTTTATTAATTGCTTTTTGGTGTTCTGCTTTATTTCAGCATTCTGACATATACTCATTAACTTAAACATTGTTAGGAGCATTTGGCATCAATGACTTGATATTGTTAGCAGAAGATCTCTCTATGTGCTTTTTACTTTTCATTTGTGAAGTGCAGCTTCTCCCATGTTAGCAATATTAATGTCTTTAGCACAACAACTGCAAATCACAACAGTTTCTGTTTTTTTACGTAACCAATGTTTATATTTTTCTTCAACAAGCCATTTTACTTGAAAAAAACATTTCTTTTTAAGAATCAGATTTTCCATGTAAATTATACATTAGAGGAATTATATTACTATAATTTACTATAATTTTTATTGTAGTTGTACTGTTGTTGTATTGTTTTTCTTTACTTAAAAACAAACAACAAAATATTATCCCATTTTCCAGGACTATTCCAGGATTTCACAGAATAATCAAAAAAAATCCAGGACTTTTCAGGACCACTTTCAAATTCCAGGACTTTCCAGGAATTTCTAAGACCGGTGGGAACCCTGAATCAATCCCTCTTTTTTCAGCCTTCTGCGAATGGTCCGGTCTGACACAACAATAC
>NC_061157.1:55574017-55796517 GCF_022113875.1 Hydra vulgaris
TTAAAAATTATATATTTACAGTAAACATAAACAAACAGCTCAAATATAAAAAGTTTGAGTTTTAGGTATCAATTTATTTTTTTTTTTTTTCAATTTTTTTTTTTTTAGATATTTTTAAAATAATGAAAACATACATTTTTTAAAATTAAAAAAAAACATTGCTAACCTGTAAATGCATTGATTCCTTCCTGTTGTGCTTTTTGTTGATTAAGTTTATCATTTGTCAAAAGCACAACTTTTATTTCATTTCCTTTATTTACATTACTTCCAATGTGCTTGCCTAAATAACTGAAATTCGAAATTTTATAAACCTAAATTAATACAACTAGATATTTTGTTAACTAACTCATAACTATTAAGCAGTCAATGAGCAACAGTTAACTAGTGGCTAAAATAAGCAAGTTACCTAGTGGCTACTCTGATGCATCTATCATTGTAATCATTAGCTGTTTCACCTTTCTGTCGAGATATGAATGTTTTTCTAAATAAAAATTGTATACTTGTTTAACTTACTTACAAAAGTAACATCTATAACCACACAATCCAATAACACAACATCCATACACCCAACACAACACCCATAAAACACCAATAAATGGCCTTACCATCTTCCACTACAATATAAAAATACCATTAAAAAAAACATACATATGATGCTCATTTGAAAAGACATATGCACACTTTTGTTTCATTGCTATAACTTCACGTATTCTTTTGTATGCAGTGTAACTTTGGTGTTTAACCTTTTGAATGATAATAAAAAAAAACTTTTTTATTAAAAAATTTTTCATAAAACATTTCATTAAAAAACTTATTAAAAAAAAACAAAAAACTTTTTTTGAATTAATTTAATAATTAAATTTAATAATAAAATAAAACTTAATCTAATAGAGTTCTCCTTGCAGAATTTTTTTTTAAAATACCTTACTTTTTAAAACACACTATTTTCTATCATTAAAAACTTCAATGAAATTAATTTTTTAAGAATAAATTTGTTTATTTTCTATCATTAAAAATTTTCAAAAACAGTTATTTTTGAAAATTTTAGCAAAATATTATACCAATTCTAAATAAAATTTTAAAGCCCAAATTACTTTTTAGTTAGTATTTTTAGTTAGTATATAGTGCAACTTTTTAGTTAGTATATAGTGCATATCCATCTGCTTCATAATAATATCAAAATTGTAAATAATATACCATAATATACCAGCTGCTTAAAAGGTTTCACTTTTCTAAGCAAAGGCAAGGAGAAGTTACCTTGATTTAGATTTAAAATACTCCCTTAGGACTTTTTGTCAAGTAAACTCAAGCGCTTTCAGAGAGAGAGAGAGAGAGAGAGGAGAGAGAGAGAGAGAGAGAGAGAGAGAGAAAGATTTCATCAACAGTTGTTACATGTCAAAGTATTAACAGTGTCATGTTGTGCATTGAAGGTGTTTCTGTTAGTGATATTGCACTGCATTGTTGAGGCAGCAAAAAGAGTCTTTTGTCTGATCTCTTAAACAAAAATTGATCAGACTATTTATAATTTTCTTTGTGATGGTCTTTGGACTAATGATGATTGTCTCTCTGCTAAAGATTAATCTTTTATAATCTTTTGGATAAAGGCAATTATTAAAACAGGTTTTAAAACAAGCCTAACTATTTTTTCCAAATTACAAATTACTGACACTGAAATAATTTTTCAAACACTGAAATAATTTTGAAAATTCTTTTTTTAAGTAATACTCAAATACCTGTTTTGAGCATCACTTAAAAACAAGTTTCATTAACAACTAGCATAAGAAATTATTTTTGAATATAATGATTTTAAGGTGTAGTAAAAAATAAACAGGAAAAATTAATAAATTAAACGAAAAATAATTATTTTAGATCAACAAAAGAGCAGAAAAAAAAACAAAATATCTGAAAAAAAAAATAAGTAATAAGGTAATGAAAGTAAAAAAAAAGTTAATGAATGAAATAAATAAAAAGAAAAAAAAAAAAGAAAGAAAAAAAAACGATTTAAAATTAAACATCTAAAAAACTATTTAACTATCAAACATCGGCAAAAGGGAAAAAGATCGGCAAATCAAGATTTTTTTATTTTTCACATTTTCCTATAACATTTTTCATATTATCGCTGTTATGCGGTTTTAGTTTTTTGATTTTTTTTCGTCAGTTTTTTAGGATATATGGTTTTATTTTTTTTTTGTAAGTCATTTATTGTTTTTATTTTTTTTAGTTATTGTTTATTTTTTTATAGCCACAATTAAAAAAATCTTTAAAAATTTATATATCACTATATATAAATTTTATATACAGTTACATATTATTTGTTTTTATTTTTATTTTAGCCATTTATTATATATGTTTTATTCTACCATGTTAGTTTGAAAAAGTTTCAAATGTACAATTCTTATTCAGAATATATAATTAGAAAATATAAGAATGTAAGAATTAATTTTGATTTTTTTCACTATTTAATTTTTATTTATTTATTAAACCTAAAAACTAAATAATATCAGTTATTAGGTTTAATAATACTTGAAAATCGATATAAATAAAAATAGTCTGTGATCAGACTAGGGTAGAAAGAAAAATAAAATTGTTGCTTGTTTTTAAATTTTGAATTAAACAAAATTCAAAAAAAAAATTTTGAAAAGAAAAAACATGCTTAACAATTTTACCAATTTAAAAAAACTGTATTTTATCAACTATGTTCACATTTTAAAAAAACTAGATTATTTTAACATAAAATCTAATAATCTCAAAATTATAAGGTTTTTTTAAAAAGTTAAACCCATTTTTAATTAGTAAACAAAAACACTAAAAGAATTGATAAAAACCAAGGGAAACATTTTTTGGGTGAAAAAAAAAATTATAGCAAAAAAAAAAGTTTTTAATTTTAAATATTACCTCTTGTAAAACAGTTTGGAGTAATATAATGTTTTTAAAAACATCATCTTGAATAACATCCATCTAAAAGAATGTTAAACTAATAAAAACAAGTAATAAACAAAGTAATATAAATAAAACAATATATAAAAACATAACAAAATATAAAAAATAAATATAAAGCAACAAAAAAAAACAAGTAGTAAAATATAAAAACTAATGTTAAACATAAATGAGAACATTTAATTATTGATGTTTTAATGGTTTTGATTATTTATGTTGTAAAGATCATTTCTATAGTCATATCATGAAACCCAGTAAAATTATCAGGTAACATGAAACCCAGTAGAAACTGCCTCATGTTCCACTGCTTTGTAGGATTTGCTTTTCTAAGCAAAGGTATAGTTAGATAAAAAAAGTTTTTATAGCAGTTGACACTTTGTGCATCAATAGTCTTTAGCGGGAGAGCAACCCAGTGACGTACAGTTCGATTTGTAAAAAAATGTTCTCTCTCAATACAATGATTTACTCTTTGTTTATCAAAATAAACAAAGAGTAAATCATTGTATTCATTGGAGTCATTCCATGCCGATTGGAACAAGGTCCAACATAGACCCCCTCAGATTTTAATGAAACTTGGTGGGTTTGTAAATATCAATGAAAAAAGCAATTCCTGAAAATTTCAGCATAAAATCTTATGTGGTTCATGAGATATGGTAATTTGAAATTTTTGATTTTTCCACAAAAAAAACTTCAGTAGCAAAAACATGTTTTGTTCATACTTTAAAGCTCTATATTTTAAAAACAAAATTTCAGAAAACCTTCTAGTTTTTTTTATTGTATACAACTCTAGACTTACTTTAATAAATCTTTGACATTAAATTCTTGAATGTCACATTTTTACCATAATGGCTACCTAAAAAACCTAAAAAATTGTTTGCAAATATAAAAAGTTGATTTTTGAGTCAATATACAAAACCTGCAGCTTAAGAAGTGAAAAGACATATTTTTTAAGTTTCTATATATGGAAGGCTTCCAAGTTTTTAGAAATGTACTTATAAAATACAATTCAGTAAAAAATTATAGACTTCTAAAAATGGTTGCGGCTAAAACTTAGGAAAATGTGCCTCCACTTCAAACCACTTAACCTAGGATCAACATTGGTTTTAATAAGATTCTTTTTTTCTTCTAATCTAATAGACTTTTTTACAGTGATTTCAGAAAAAAAAATAGTTGGCACTCATGAGCAAGTTACAAAATCAGAACAATGAAAATTGCCCAAAATGCATTAAAAACAATAAGAACAAAGTTATTGTTGTACCTTAATTTGTATTATATATTGCAATACAAAATATGAATGAGTTTAAAAGTATTTCATAATCAGTACTAGAAATAAGTCTTTAATTAAGTCTGAATTAAACTCAGTTTTTAAATAGCCTTAGTTTTCCTGCCCCCTCCCCCCTCCTGAGTCAAATTGATTTTTAACATGCACATTTTTTCCCAGAACTTCGAAATTTAAAATTTTAAACTTAACTTAAAAATTGTAGTTAAACACTTCTTACATAGTGTATCTGGTTTTATGTCTGATGTATGAAGTGCTTTATGGTCATACACACCACTAAACATACATATATAAAAACTGAAATATACTTTTAATGCTTTCATATAAAACTTATGAGTAGCCTATTAGGTAAAAATGAAAAGAAAGACTTTTAGTCTAATTTACCTTGTATTTATTATTATATAAATTTTATAATATTTGTCCAATATATTCACTATTCCACCTCTCCCCATTAATTTGACTTATTTGATTATCATTTTCAAATTAGGATTACAAATTATACCAAGTTATAAGAGTTATTTGACTTGTCAACACTATGCACAAGTTGATTATGTAATAAAAAATATTATTATGTAATAAACAATCAATATTAACACTGAATCTTTTAAATGAATTTTTGCTAAAAAAATTTAGACTTTCTAAAACTTAGAAGTGGTGTATTCCTATTATAGGTGCTTCAAGTCTCCATTAAGTATGTGTTTGTGAGTACCACCAAAATGCAAAATTTTTAGCATTTCAAATACCAGATATTTCAGACTATAAAGACCTCTTGACATTAGTTGTATGTGACTTAAAAAATCGAGACTGCATGTTGCACAGATACAATAACTGCCCAGATACCAACACACTAAAAGAGTATCTTAATGCTTTGTTTGATAGTCCCAGCATGGAAGATATCACCTATAATCAGTGGCAAAAAGCAAACACGCATGATATAGTTCCAGTAATTCTTCCAGTGTATGATTTTATTGAAAAAGCTTGTCAACAATAAGAGACCACTATTATATAGCCAAAAATCAAGCCGGATATTTGCAGCATCTAAAAATAACATTACCAATTAAACATATTTTTGTATTACTTTACATTGCTGAAAATATAGTTTTTTAATTCAAGATGCAGTACAAGGTTTCTATTGGAACAACAGTCAAGCAACATTGCATCCTTTTGGTATTTACTATATGAAAGAAAATATGATAAAATGTAAAAGTGTTTGTATCATTTCAGATCTTTTGCAAAACAATACAAACTCAGTTCATTGTTCTATTTATGAAGTAATAAAACAGAAGAGTTGTTGCCTTACTTTAACCATTGCATTTATTTTAGTGATGGTGTAGGTTCACAATACAAAAATGAACTAGATCATAAAGTATCTGCAGAATGGCATTTTTTTGCTACATCACATGGAAAGCCTGTTTCTTTAAACACTTTTACTTGGCCACATAAAGAAGATATTCGCTGGGCTCCAATAACGCACGTTTTATGCAAATTTTCATCTTTGAAAATTCAATCAACAAATTGTAAATACTATGAACTATCAGCTCAACAACTTGTAAATGCTATGAACTATCAGCTCAAGAAAAAACTGAATTATTACATTTGTAAAGTAACATAATTGAACAACAACGTAGCAAAACTATTATTATTATTTTGATTTATTTGTTTTAATCATAGTCTTTTAGCAAAAATTCATTTAAAAGATTCAATGTTTATATTGATTGTTTATTACATAATAATATTATTTATTACTTAATCAACTTGTGCATAGTGTTGAGAAGTCAAACAACTCTTATAACTTGGTATAAGTTGTAATCTTAATTTGAAAATGATATCAAATCAATAAGTCAAATTAATGGGGAGAGGTGGAATAGTGAATATATTGGACAAATATTATAAAATTTATAATCATGATAATAAATACTAGGTAAATCAGACTAAAAGTTTTTCTTTTGATTTTTACCTAATAGGTTACTTATAAGTTTTATATGAAAACATTAAAAAGTATATTTCAGTTTATATATGTATGCTTAGTGGTGTGTATGAGCATAAAGGCACTTCATACATCAGACATAAAACCAGACACCAAGTTTCATTAAAAATTGAAGAGGTCCATGTTGGACCTTGGTCCAGTTGGCATGAAATGTCTCATATATATATATATATATATATATATATATATATATATATATATATATATATATATATATATATATATATATATATATATATATATATATATATATATATATATATATATATATATATATATATATATATATATATATATATATATATATATATATATATATATATATATATATATATATATATATATATATATATATATATATATATATATATATATATATATATATATATATATATATATATATATATATATATATATATATATATATATATATATATATATATATATATATATATATATATATATATATATATATATATATATATATATATATATATACTTACTAAAGCGTATTTTTATAAGCATTTGCTCACTTTTTTTGCTTACCTTAACCCATACGGCTTTTTTAGAAAAAAAAGAAAAAAAACGAAGAATAATGAATGAAACAATTGCTGCCCCATCCAAAACCCTCAGTCGATGTAGCAGCACTCCACTGCGAGTCAAGCTACTTGTCAGTCGATGTATGTACTGAAGCCCCCAGCAGCAGGCTATTTCAGTATGACGTCAGATTGCTTACCTTATCACGCAATACTATTTGTATATATATATATATATATATATATATATATATATATATATATATATATATATATATATATATATATATATATATATGTATATATTAGTGGATTTAGAGTTTAGGGATGAGAGTGTGTTTCAATTAAAATTTTGAGAAATAAAGGAGAAGCATCCTTAACTGGAGCCTTGCAGAGGTAAATTTAACAATAAAAAAAATATTCAAAAAATACATTATCTGTTCAAAATACAAATAAAAATGTGCAAAATATCTTTATGCTGCATTTTCTTAGATAAAGATTGTCAATAAAGTAGATATTCAATAAGTAGGTTAAGCAGTTTATACAACTCCAAAAACCTTTATGTAAGACTAAAGCTGACTCTAAAATGCTCAGCTTTCAGTTGGAAAATGGCTCATGAAAGGATTTGTTATACTGCTTTGATCAATTTAGTGCAAAAAAAATAAATAAATTGCTGAATAAACAAAATGCTAAGTGTCTTTGGTAGGCCCTGGACCACAAATATTTAACTGCTGTTTGAAGTGAATCAAATTGAATAACATAATTTATTGCACACAACTTATATGATATTTTGTACTATGAAAATATACTTTGTACTTTGAAAAAAATATGTACTTTGCTACTTTTTGTTGTTCAAAAGCTATAGAAGTTTCTACTGAATATAAATACAATTGTGAACACCCAAGAGAATAATAAGCAATATTATACAACATATAAAAACAAAATATAATAGTTATGTACTAAACACACCCGCAATTCTCCTTCTGATACAATTAAAAGTATACAACTTATATACAATGTAAACATTAATACTAATCGCAACACTGCTTGATCTCTAGATTACAAACTTTGAATGCTTTTCCAGGAACTTTTGTATTTTTGACGATTACCTAAAGGTGTCCGTGGTGAGTTCTTTTGATTTACTTTTTCTAAAGTCAAGTGACTTAAGAGTGGAGCAGACATCTGTCGTGTATCTTGGAAAGCCAAGAATTTTTTACGACTAATTTCACATCTTTTCTGAGTACATTCTTCTAAACGTATGACTGCTTCATCAGATAAAGTGTTCAATTAACTCCAAAATGACAAAGATTATGTAACAACTTTACATGGGCAGTACTGCATGTATATCACCAATTTTTTGAAGCTTCACTACGATTTCCAATTTGTAAACCCATTCTGAAAATTTGCAAGTGAATTTTCGATCCAGAAATCAGAATTGAATTCTCAGAGAAATGCTGTCTGTCAAGAACAACTTTAATACTGCAGTTAATAAGAAATAGTTCAATACTTTCAAAATTCAAAATTTTCAAGAGTAACAGTTATAATAACTGCTATTTGCTTAAACTTTTGATCAACAATCAATTTTAAAATATAAACATTTTTCTCATTATAAAACTAAATAAACTTTCCAAATAACAAATAAAAGCCTATACATTAGAGAAATATAATATATATAAGAATACCTGATGAAGAACAACATTTGTGTCAAGTATTAAGTAATGTGGATAATCACATAAAGTAGAAGGCATTTCTGGATTTGAACTTAAAACAGGAGTTTCATTCTCACATTGGGTGCATCCCTCACTGCCACACCATATATCATCACGTAAGTAATGCTCACGGACTATTTTAATGATGCCACCTTTACGTGTTTTCTTCACAAAAATCTTTGATTTTTGCATCTGTTTAATTAAAATAAAATTTTAATATTTTATAATAAAAACTATTTATGTAAAAAATATTTTTAATTTTTGAAACCTTATCTGCTGAAAGTTTTGTAAAAAGATTTAATAAAAGCCTAAACACAGGACAAAAACTTAATTTTATTCACTATATACTTTTGGAAACTTTATCTAACAAAATTATACATATTATTAATTTCTTTAAAAATTTCTATTAAAAATTTATGTTAAACAATTAAGTTGGGAGTTACAAGAGAAAAAAAAAAAAATATATATATATATATATATATATATATATATATATATATATATATATATATATATATATATATATATATATATATAATATATATATAAAGCAAGAAAACAGCTATTTAGGAAATACTTATAAAGCAAGGAAACAATTAACAGACTTGAAAGGTTGTAGGTTGTATGAGTCAGAAAAACATGAAGATAGGAATGAGTTCTATATATATATATATATATAAATATATTATTTATATATATATATATATATATATATATATATATATATATATATATATATATTTTTTTTTTTTTTTTTCGAACATCGCATTAGCAATAAATTTGTAAAAATTTTAATAAAAATCACAATATTTTTTATTCTTGACATGTTTCGTAGTCTTACTACATTTTCAAAAGATTTAACTTACAATTAAAACTCTGGTAAATAAATTTAAAAACTGAAGACAATACAGAGAAAAAATTAACGGACAAATAAACTTGTTGCAATGGGTTCTCCTTTAGCGCCAATTTTAGCTAATATGTTTATCGGTTTTCATGAACAAACGTGGGTTAATAATTGCTCATCCTCCATACCGATTTTTTATAAACGTTATGTGGATGACATAATAGCAATTTTTAATTCAGAGTTTGAAGCGCAAGTTATGAGCACCAAACAACTTTGTTGGTTAAAACTTACCATTTAATGCAAGCCTGAAGCTGTCACAAAATCAAAATCAAGTGTGACCTGTATTGTGATCAAAAAGTGATGACTTTTAGTCGAGAGTACAATTAAAAAAATAGAACCACTTTAGATATAAAATTGAAAGATTATTAATACGAATTAAAAACAATATAGCACAAATTAAAATAATTAGTGGCATTCTAAATTACTGAAAACAAAACAGAGTGTTGCCCACTACGAATAATATTAGTAGGGTTACAAAGAAATGATTCAATAATTTTAAAAACTTCCCTTGGCACACCATATGAAAAGAGATTATAGAGAAGATCAGCTTGACAGATTTTATTGAAAGCCTTAGATATGTTAAAAGCATTAGCCCATACCTCAACACCTCCATCTAAAGCATGATAGAATCTTGTCTAAAGCAATCACTGGTAGATTGCAAAAATAATAAATACAGGGGAATCTTCAGATTTTTTAAAAATTTGAACCAGAGATGCCATTTTCACATAAACAAAACAACAAAAAATCAGCTAAGTACTTGTTAAATAATTTAAAGTTTATTAAAGAATGTTCTAAAAAATTTTTTAGTAAAACTGTGGAACTTTTTCAGGATTGGATGTAGAAGAATTTACGTGAAAAATAACTTTAGAACTGTCTGGGAAAAAATTAACTATCTGTTTTAAAGATTGAGAAAAGCAAAGATTTTGAGCATTAGTTCTAGTATGGCTAGTGTCACTAAAATCAAGCTATAAATTGTATTGATCATTATGTCCAACAATATTAAATAACAAAAAAGGCTTAATCAATTTATTAAGAGATAGCATGAAAAAGAGTGCAATTTTGGTTTAGAAGAATAACAAAAAAACAAAGAGATAGGTGATTGAATGAAGTTGTGCAGACTGAAACCAAAGGAAAGTTAGAGAACAAGATTTCACAATAATTAGATGGATTGTGATATGTAAGTATATACCAAGACTAAGTATGTGACTTTTTTTTTTTTTTAATTAAATTCACCTCCTCAAGGCCGAGAAGGCCACTACAGACGAGGCTACTTATTTGTGGTTATAACCCTCTCTCAACTCTATAACTCCGAAACACGAACCTTGATGAACAAGGCGCTGCGCGGAGAAACGAGTTGAGCGCGTTACTACTAGGGTCGTGGTGGGGATCAAACTCGAAACCACTCGTTTATGAAGCGAGCGCTCTACCACTACACCACTACCGCATTATAAACTTATAAAGACTTATATTATAAAGACTTTGTAAATCAAATCATGATGAAGCCATATAAGTATTGCTTAAGCAATCCTATTATGACCAATTGAGCTATGATGACCAAATGAGGTAGAAATAAGTTCATAAGGTAACCCATCTTAGTTAAATGTCACTTTTGAGTCTTGTTTATAAATAAATTAGGAAAGTGACTGAGACAGTAATATAATAAAGGGAGTTCCAGCAATTGACTATGAGTTCTAAGATGTAAAGTTGTCTGATTACAGTTGATTTCAGTCTAATATAGGTCAAAAATTAGATCGGACCCAATATGTATCCTTGTGATATCCCAATTAGTATGCACTAAATATACTAATAAAGACACCATCCATGCGCATCATGGCATTGTTAATACTCTCATATTTTTTTGTTGTTGATGAAACCAGCATTTTTGAGAGCAACTGCAGAGTTCAGGAAACCTGATATAATAACCACTGTACTGCATAGCCACTACCAAAAAAGCACAAGAAAAATCTATAAGAAGAGTAAAAAAGATCCACCGCTCATCATTTTATACAGCAAACAATAAAACAGTTTTTTATATGCCTTATAAAATAAAAAGAAGATCTGCTTAAAATATTTCATATCCATAAATCATTTATGGATATTTATACTTTTATTTAATGCCTAAATATTTAATTATACGACTATACAAACACATTTACAAAAAAGACTAAATAATATATTCCCAAATAATAAATTTTAAAAAAAATGTTTTATGCAGATTTTTTTAAAAGATTTTGTAGAGATTAGTAGAATAAATAGCTTAGTTGTTAACAGAAATATAAAAATGTCAATTATAATTATATCTTTAATAAAGATATAATAATATTAGACTATAAGAATATGACTTTAACACATTTTATTTGTTTTAGGCAAAGATATTTGTACATCTTGGTTACAGTATAGTTATAGTATAGTTATATGACAGTAAATTTCAAAGCCATTGTATTTTTCATAAGTCTTAGCCATTATATCTTGGCATATCGATATATAGTTAAAAAGTTATATAAGGTAAACTGACCAATTTCTGACCTCTTTGCCTTTATAATTTAGAAAAATAAATTCGCATCGCAACAAAGATTTAAATAGGTTTTTTAACGATGAATATAATTATATGAAGTTTTTTAAAAAATTAAAGTTAACATGTGCTAAGGTATCAATTTATTAGATGCTAGTTAAAAGACCAATTACTTTTGAACTTAGTTCTGATTGTATATAGAGATTCACAAGTTAAAAGAATTATTGAAATTTTAAAGTTTTAATAATATCATTTCTTTTTAATAATCTTTTTTAATGGTTTGAATGTCATCATAAAAACTTTGAAAAAACCATTGAGTTTACGGAGACAAAAATTAAATATTTGAAGTATGTTTTCGAACCATTGGAAAGACTTCGTATATTTTAAACTGAATATTTTAAAAAATTACTAAGCTGAAATAATATTTTTTTATTTTACAACAGAACAATCGCACTCTTTCATTAAAGATTTTAGTGCTTTTGAAAATCGGCTAGAATTAGGACGTAGTCAGAATTTGGTCAATTCACCCTAGACGTAAAACGAGGATGTGTTTTGAAGTTATAGCAGATAGTAATATTGTTCCAATAGCGTTCAAAAACTTTACATTAGAACGGTGTTGCGTTAAAAAAGTTTTTAAAATGCATATTCTTTTATTTGCAAAAAAATTTTGCGTTAAGCAGAACAAATTTTTATGATTGCTTTTTGATACTTTTATTTTTTTTCTATATATCTGAAATTTTTTTCATTTTTTATAATTATTAAAGCCGATTGCTAAGCCACTTTGCTAAAACTGCTTGCCACTCCTAAAAACGATTGAATAAACTCCTGCTAAACTGATTACTACAACTACCTAGCTTATGCCAGCTGGTATTGCTAGAGGTGCTCGAAAAGTGGAGGAATTTTACACTTGCAAAAAAAGCGCGGAAGTACTTTATTATAAGTTTGATTGATCCGAGATATATCAGCTAAGTTTATTTAAAAATCAAAACCCTCGATTTATTTAGTCAATTCCCTTATTATTTGTGTGTGTGAAAAGTGAAGTGGAATTAAGTATTTCATAACTTCCGTTATAGAGTTACTTTTCAAAATATTTATAACCGCAGCCAAAATGGGGATAAGAGCCAACTTCGACAAAAAGCCAAGGAATGAAAGCCAAATACGTAAAAAAAACCAAATAAAGACTATTCAAAGTATTTTTTAACAATACAACATTGATTAACATTATTTTTTCCATTATAAAAAGAATAACTTGAAAAAAAATTTCAAACTTTCCGTAATCTTTAAACTTTAAAAACATTAAACTTAAATAATCTTTTGAGTTTTATAATGTTTCTAGAAAAACAAGAAGTATAAGAAGTCTAGAGATAGACGTATTTAAAGCAGCACAGGGGTACTTCTGGATATGCTTCAAAAGAAAAGCATTTTAACTCAAAAAGCCAGATTACGTTTCTTTCAATTTTAAAGAAAGCAGACCATGAAGCGGATATTCATCTTGATCTTTGCAAATGCAATTCATTTATTTCAACAATCGATAACTTCGGAGAAACCCCACATGTTATAGATTTTATTTCTCGCGATTATTTATTCTATTAGTTTGAAAAATAATGTTTTAAAAAATTATGAAAAACTCTTTATGCAAAAAATAGTCAGCTTGAAAACCTTTTTCTGCATTGGAACAAATGAACCAAGATTAATAAAAATGAAATTTTATCATCAATTGAATGATGAAGATCTGGATCTATGACTTTGAATGATGAAGATCTGGATCTATGACTTTTTCCATCCTGATTAATAAATCAAATGATGTTTATGAATAAAGAGATTTTCTAGGTTTAACAGCATTGGTATTGACCTTTGGTGTAGATCTGTTTTCTATTTTTGTATCAAAGTTGAATTCCGTTCATTTGTCAATAAAAACTGGATTGGGTAAAGCACGGAAGAAGCTTTTAATGCTATTGAATTTAACAAATCGCTCGGTTTTGTGTTTGAGCAGTTTTTCCTGATTGTATCTTGATATGGTGTGTATGCCTCTGTTTGAATCTTTTTTTTGAAAGTTTGTTTGAATTAATGCAAACAAGTGTTGGCTTTGCTGGCTCGTCAGTGGGAAATGCCTTTTACAATTTTCTGGTTAACTGGTACGAGTTTAAAGTTTATTTCTTATGTGCTGAAGTTCTAGCTCATGCTCACATTAGGTATAGAGTTTCAACATTTTCTAATATGTTGGCTTGACAAGCCTTTTTTTAAACTGTTTTGAAAATTTTTATTTATGCAAACGGGAAGCTGAAAAGCGCAATTTGGCATAAGTACGAAGCGTTGCAAAAACTGGAATAAGTGCAAACTGGCATATGTGCAAATTGGCCGAACAAATTTGCAAACATTAGCATAAGTGCGAATTGGCATAAGTATGAACTGGCAAAAGTGCGAAACAGTTGCAAAAACTCGAAATGAAATTGGAATAAGTGCGCCAAACAAATTTGAAAACATTGGCATATGTGCGAATCGGTATAAGTGCAAACTGGCATAAGTGCAAAGCAGTTACAGACTCTGGCATATATGCAAACTGGCATAAGTGCAAATTGGCATAAGAGCAAAATAACACTTTGCACTTGAGCCATTATTTTCAATTTTATTCGGCGCACTTATGCCAATTCGCACTTATGTCAGTTTGCACTTATGCCAGTCTCTGTAATTGCTTCGCACTTATGCCAGTTCGCACCTATGCCAATTTGCACCTATGCCAGTTCGCACTTGTGCCAGTTTTTGCAACTACTTTGCACTTATGCCAGTTCGCACTTACGGCAGTTCGCATTTATGTTAATGTTTACAAATTCTTTTGGCGCACCTATGCTAATTCGCACTTATGCCAGTTCGAGTTTTTGTAACTGCTTCGCACTTATGTCAGTTCGCACTTACGCCAATTCGCGCTTATTCAGCAAAAATACAACTGAGTTTTAGACCACAGTGTGCAACCGGGGCCATCCTTAGGGGGCGGAGGAGGTGTACTTACAAAAACCTTTTCCGAACATTACTTAACAGATTTAAATTTTTAGTCGGCAACTAGACCTTTTGGCAAATATTAAAGCAACAAGACTTTTTTTTTTTGTGTGTTGGTCTGTAAAAAACACATATAGTCGACTCTCGATATCTCGAACACTAAGGGGACCGGAAAAAAAGTTCGAGAGTTCGAGATATCAAGAAAAGGGTTGAAAATAAATAAAATTGCCCGATTTTCATTAAAACAAGTTATTTTTCTGACAAAAATCATTAACAACAAGAACTACAACTTTTGGAAAAAATTTGTTATCTGATATTGCTTTAAATTATCCATCTTTTCCATCTTCATTAAATTCTCAAGTTTTAGTGCTAGGGATTGTATTTCATTTCCGTATTTTGAGCTGTATAGCGAAGCATTTTGAATCGTTTCAAAAGCAATTTCTAATTGAATATCAGACGGGCGTGGTAAGACTTTGACGTCAATAGCCTCGTCAACGCTATCTTCAACTTCATTATTGTCGTTTTTAAAATTAGGGTCTAAAATCTGAGCAATGATTTTAGCATCAGTAGCAAGTGAACCGGTGGTTACTACATCGCAATCTAATCAAATGTAAGATTCCGCTGAGAGATCTTCTTGGACGGCACGAGGATCTAACTCTCGCAAACGGTTAAGTTCTTCTGTCAAAAATTTAAAAGGATGATCATCATCAGCTTCTTCAATACTCTTGTTTGTTTTGCTGATACCAGCTTTTTTAAAGCAGTTGATGACAGTTTCCTTCGACACAGCATTCCACGAAGAAACAAGATCTTTCATTGCTTGAAGTATAGAAATTTTTGGCATGGGTTCGTTATTATCGACAGCCTTAATACACAAACGCACAATTTTGTGACGACAATGAGCTTTAAGACTTCGTATTACGTCTTGATCCATGGGCTTAAGGACAGATGTGGTGTTAGAGGGGAAAAATATTAGGTTGATGTTGCTTAGCCCTTCAATGTGTGGGTGGGCAGAACAGTTATCCACCAGGAGTGCCACTTTCCTTTCTTTAGCACGTAAAAATGAGTTTCATTACCCATTCTGTAAAAAGGTCTCCGGTCATCCAACTTTTTAGCTGATTTTTATATGTGCAAGGAAGTTGTTTAATGTGCTTAAGACACCGTGGGTTTTAGATTTTCCAATAACACATAAGTAATTTTTCTCCCGTTGCACTCCCTGCTGCTATGCCTGTTAGTCTGACTTTACTATTTTTTTCCCAAAAACATTTGTCTTTGTTTGGTAGGCACTGGTAAAATAGTCCAAACTCATCGGCATTGAAAATGTTTTTAAGTTTGTAATTCAAAAGCAATGTTGGAAATGTAGTTTCATTCCACGAAGCAATCATATTATTCGTCACGGCGGCACTTTCGCCTGAGATTATTTTAAAGCTGATGCCGTTCCTAAAAATAGGAACAGAATAATTGAACTTTAATTACACGTTTAAAAAACTAAATAAATTAAATATAAACAGATACATGTTATTTGTTTATATTAAAATTGAACAAGATTTGACAAAATTTAACTGACCTTTCTTTCCAATTATAAAACCAACAATCAGATGCTTTAAAATCCAACTCTCCTAATGCTTCTGCGAATTTTAGTGCCTTTTCTTTTAGTATGGTACCATCAATTGGTACTTGCTGACTTCTTTTTGCAACGAACCACGTGTATATGGCCTTGTCTACATTCTTGAAATTACCACTACGAAGTTTCTTGCGTTTAGATTTTGTGCCATTTTTTTCCAGTGAGGTTAATAACTTGGTTTTATTTTTAATCCAGGTTGATAATGTGTTCTTTGGGACTCCATACTTTTTGGCAAAGTCTTTGTTAGACATCCCTGCCTCTAGGTTTTTTAATGCCTTGCATTTTTCTATTATAGATTTGTTCGTTTAACGAGTGGCATGTTGTTGCGTTTGACAAAAAGAATAAATTAATATATTAAAGGAAAAATTTTCAGAAATTCGATTCTTAAAAAAAATCGAATTTAAAAATCGAATTAAAAATTTTTTTTTTTCGAAAATTGTAATTTAAAAAAAAATTAAATTTTATTAAAACATTTCTGAAAAAAAAAATGTTGAAAAGTTCGAGATAACGAGAGAAAATTGCTCTGTGGACCGAAAATATTGTTCGAGATACCAAAAAGTTCGAGATATTAAGGTTTGAGATATCGAGAGGATTTTAGCCTAAACTAGTATGTTATGTCCATGGGACCGCTAAAAAAGTTCGAGATACTCAAAAGTTCGAGATATCAAGTATTCGAGATATCGAGAGTCGACTGTATATTAGGGTGCGTCATTTTTCAACAATTTTTTTCAAACTAAATCCCAACCACCTGGATTAGTTGAGCGGTTGGATAAAAATGATTTTCCACTTTAAAGGTCCCCGCTTTTACAATTTGTGCCCCAAAACTCCAACTTTTTTAACCAAAAAGCGGGGACCTTAAACATTAACATAAAACAACAATTTTTTTTCTATGAACTCTAAAAGGCCTAAATATTAATTTGGAATTGGTTGGGAAGTTTACAATAAGAAAATATATACTAATTTAGGTCAAGAAAAATAGCTTAAAATGCACTAACTTTTTAATAATTTTATTTTTTATTTTAAAGTATAATTTTTAAGTATATTTAAATAGAATGACGCTTGCGATCGAATTTAACTCACGTGTGTCACAAACAAAAACAATCTTTCTTTTTCGAACTATTTATTCTAAAAAAATTAGAAAAGATTTAAAAACGAATTCGTGCCATACTATATTTACAAGTTTTTAAAAAGTGTATTGGTTTGACACTGGAAAAATGGGCGGAACGTTCTAATTTTAGGTAATTTTATAGATATATCTATTGACCAATTTTTTTATCACTCAAACTTTCCGTGACAAATTTTATCAAATCCTTGTTTACAAAGATTAATTTGATCCAAAATTTAATTTTAAAATTAATTTCTAACATAGGGACCCCTATAGGGAAAATAATTTCTAACTTAGGAGGGTTAGTGGTGGGCGGCGGAAAGTTCGTTTCTTTCACTCTCCCTCCTCCACCTATTTTAATTTTTTTTACAAAATATTTATGTACCATCTGCCTTAAAGTTTTATTTTTACATATAATTTGATTAGATTTTCATATAGGCGCTGTAAAATAAGCGTTTTAATGAAACAATTTTATTTTGTTGAATATCATGTAGCTGAGATAGTTAAGGTAAAATAATAAATTTTCTGCTAAAAAGTATATATATAACGATATTGTTAAGGTCAACAGTGATAAAGTAGTAATTAATAATCAAGAAAAAATTTTCTTCAAAAACAGTTTGTAAAACTATAACTCAACAATCTTTTCTTCGTGTTTTTGGTGAAAAATCGAATAAATATTCTCCAAACTATGTTTTGTCATCGCAATTTTTTTTTTGCCACTCTCCGTAGTTAGCGCTTTTTTGAATTCCCTGAATTTATCCCTACTATGTTGAACGGCCAACAATAAATCTTGCCTGTCCTCTTCATTGTGAACAGAATTAACAAACTCTGACACAAGCTTAATTGCTCGTTCAGAGCAGTCGTTGACAACATATATTCGGCAAACAAATTCAATGAAAGTTTTAAATTGGTCGATAAAGCCCCAAAAAGATGAAGGACAGTTCAGCCAAGGTTTATTATCGTCTTCGCTCAAATTTAAGAGACTGAAAATAAACCACGAGTTCCTACCAACCAACTGTGACAAGCTAGGTATTTCTCCCGGGTGAAGTCTAGATCTTTCGGAAGGATTGGATTTTCAAACTTCTAATTGTGAGTAGGAACAGGTTGCGAGAAAAGAACTTTTGCAACTTTTTCTTTCTCATCATCTTCTAGTTTTTTATCTGCGAGACATAATGGAATCAAAGTTTGATCCAAATACCACGTATGTCTCTCCATTGATTTCAATACTTCCTCAATTCCCTCTAGTACATCATTAGCTCCTGAATCATAAGATTCCACCCAATGTTTATACTGGACCATCTGCCAGTACGCATTTAAATCTTGATAAGGTGCAGACGAAACTAAAGAGGAACGCACAAACCACACAGTATAAAATATAGAAATAAATTCTGCCATTTTACTGATTTCTTTTTGTAAACAAGCTGTCAATTGGTAGGGCATCTGATTACTTAAAACTTGAATTTTAAGATAATATATAGACTTTGCCATAAAACGAGCATGGGAAACTGATCCGGGAGCATAAATATTAAAGCTTACATCTGGACATAAGTAGGTGAGTGTAAGTTCTACCAGTTCTTTATAATCACCTCTTGGAAATACTAAATTGGTAAGTGCATACTTGCAAAATTAAACAGTTTTTTCGATCTGTTTTTTGAGATACGTTCCTTTACCTGCGGCTTTGTCAAACTTTTTGAACTTTGATTTATCCATAGTTTCCTTTGTTGCGTTCCAATTAGCTTGGAAAACTTTAAACCTCAGATTTTCAGAAGCATAAGTTTTACCAATGTGAACTTTTTCCCAAAAATGTTTACAGTAAAGCTCATAAACATGTCTTCGACATGCAAGCTGTAATATAATTGACCCCTGTGTTTGACAAAACCTAATGTTTGTGCCGGAATATTTTCCTGTATTAGTTGAAGTTGTGTCAAAGCACAGACCCTTTATATAAGTTCTTAGTTTATATTCATTCAAAATGTTTATTAAAGTATCATGATGAGATTTTCAAGTACAATTTTCCATTGGCGGAATGCCAAGAAGTCTTAAATCACCATCGATATTTACAAGAACAGCAAAACGATCTCTTTTTTGTTTTGTACCGTAAGTAATATCCTGCAAGATTTTTCCATCAAAGTGTGCAATTATTGGAAATTTACTTTAACTTGCAGCTTTTATTATATCTTCTCAATATTAAGCTGTACTTGTACTAATTGGTTTCTTTTTTTGCACGTCTGATAGTAGATTCAGAAATCTGTCAAACTGCCCCCAGAAGTAACTACTATGTCAGAGAGCAAGTGTATCATATTTCTAGGTGAAATATTTTTAGAAACACCTGTAATTGCAACTTCTTTTGCAAATCTTTTAGGTAATACTGTTGAAGCACTAGTACCTGATTTTATTTCGTCTGCTGAATAGTCGGAACCCTGACAAGAGGAGACCTCACTTTGTTCTGATGATAAGAACTCAATTTTCTCAGTTTTATTCTCTTGTTGCTCAATAAATGTTAAATATCGCAATCTTCTTTCTTCTATTTTTTTCAGCTTTCGGCAATATGCTAAATCCTTTGAACCAAGTGTCATTTTATGTTTCGTCATTTGATCATTTTAAAATTGCTTATCTGAATTGTATGAATCTAGATTGTTTCCATGTTTCTTCTTCAAAATGGAGCAAATATCATGTTTTCCAATCCAAAAAACTTTCTTAGCATTTTTTTTAAAGATGTTTCTAGCTAATTCTGCTGCGTTGCCTTTTTTATTTTTATTTTTTTTTCAACGTTGCCCATTTTTCAACTAGATCATTTAATAGTTTCCTAGAACATATAATATTTATTTAACTTTTTTCTAATTGCTTTAAAACTTTTTAATGTAGCCTCATATAAGAGAGTGAAAATAGTCAACAAATTAATATAAGCAAAAGTAAAATTCGGTAAAAATAAAAAAACTCTAATTATAGATCATTTAGCAAACCTGATGTGTCAGGTTTGCTAAATGATCTATATTTAGCAAATATAGATCATTTAGCAATCATAATTGTCATGAAATATGCCGCCATCATATCCTCCATCGATCCACGGTTTCTTTATTGCAAAAAGGATGCAGTTCTGAGGACATATTGCTGGTTCAGAGCATGCTGACATCATTTTATCTTGGGAAGCACAACCAATCAAAATTTTGGTGGGAGTATTTTTGTCTAACAGACGCCTGAGTTATTAAGATTAAATTTAGATTTTATATATTCGTTTTGCAAACTGAAATTTAATTACTTGGTTAATATATTTAATGATAATTTCTAACCAGTTTAACGTTTTAATCATACCATAATGAAAATGAAGAATAATGTCCTCATTTGTGGCAAACTGCGTTTCACAAAGTTTTTCTAACACTTTTTTTCTTCAAATATAAATGTCTTTGAAAGTGATCTCGTAATTTTTGGTAGCATATTTAATTTCTTTTAAATCTTCGTTTTATTTTACCTTTAAAGTAAAAGTTATAAATTACAGTTTATAATAACAAAAATATTCTAAGCTTAAGTAAAAGTATGGCACAAATTCGTTTTTTAATCTTTTCTAATTTTTTTTTGAATAAATAGTTCGAAAAAAAAAGATTGTTTTTGTTTGTGACACACGTGAGTTAAATTCGATTGCAAGCGTCATTCTATTTAAATATACTTAAAAATTATACTTTAAAATAAAAAATGAAATTATTAAAAAGTTAGTGCATTTTAAGCTATTTTTCTTGACCTAAATTAGTATATATTTTTTTATGGCGGTTGGGATTTAGTTTGAAAAAATTGCTGAAAAATGACGCACCCTACTGTATATCACCCCCACCCCCCTCCCCTGTGAGACTTTTATTGGAAATGTTTGCAACCGCAAACATGCATCAGGATACTCAGCATTTAATAATCTTGCCGTTTTTGTGTAACGTGACTTTTGTCAGTTCGCTTATATAAAGCACAACAAGATTGTTCACAGTGCGAAATCAACCCAAGATGACCTCAGTTTAATTGATTATTTAACTTAAAGGAATTTGATATTGAGACATTCGATGTGAATGTGTCGTTTTTAATACCACTATTCTTTTAGCAGAGTTTGTTTTGAAATTATTTAATCTCCTTTTTTTTTATACATTCGATTTATGTTAGATTGAACGTTGAGTAAATATTCTTAGAGATTGTGTTAAAATTAAGTACGACAGACTAATTAATACAAGATTTTGTTATTTAATTTTATTGAATATATTTCTAATGATTCAAACTAAGGGTTACTGTGTTTAGGCTAAGTAATGTTTTAAAGACTAATATACATTTTATATAATAGATTGCACGAAGCTATGCAGAATTGCTGTAAACTGTTTGTATCAAAATTTTTTAGCTTTTAAAACTCTGATAGTTGGCCTCATTTTTGTTAATTTTTCCTTTTTTTTTTTCTTATAGTTACTGATTTTTTAAGCTATTAATATTATATTTATATTTTGTCTTTATATTTATTAAAAGGTTGTTACCTTGTACATATCAAAAGTATGCATATATTTCAAAATCTATTGGTTCTATACTTTTATTACTACCTGTTAATTCCATGGTAATACTTTGATGTACATGCTTTATATATATATATATATATATATATATATATATATATATATATATATATATATATATATATATATATATATATATATATATAAATATATATATATATATATATATATATATATATATATATATATATATATATATTATTGTTGTTGTTGTTATTATTATTACAATAACAGTAACAGAATAACATCAAAAAAGGTTTAGTAATCATCATAAGTAAAGTTTTAAGTAATTGTGAAAATAAAAGCTTTTAAAAATATAAAGACATTTGCCTAATAAAAAACAACTAGATATTATCATAAACCCAGACACAAGCTGAACAACTAATTCATTATGAACAAAAAAAAATATTCTACTTTAATATTTAGTTTTTTACAACATGAAACTTGTATAAATAATAGTTTATTAAGCATTACTTTACAAAAAAGTTTCCTTCAAAGTTTATTAATTAGTATGGATAAACTCTTAATCAATAAATTACGTGAGCAAATCATTATGAATAAATAATAGTTTGAATTTAAAAAAAAAGAAAAAAAAAGATGTAATTATGATGATTATACATTGATAAATGAAAATTGAAAAACATTTTTGTCGAGGTAAAGTTGTATGTAAAGAAATTATTTAGCAAAGTACTAGGATTAGAATAGAAAACAATAGTTAAAGCAAATTAAAAAATGATGCTATTGTTAGAGAAGTCTATAAAAGCTGGATGAAAAAATACTTCAAATGAAATCAAAGTAAAACAAGGTTGACTGCTCGTTTTAAAAAATTGCATGATAAAGAGTTTAAATGGAGTAAAAAAAATTGTAAATTGTAAAAATTGGACTAGCAAAATTGATATCTTTTAGTGAAGTGAAATAAGCTGTTTAAAGAGCTCATTCAGAGAAGGTTGATGGTTCTTCTGGTGTTTAGATAACATGTTGAAAACTCTGAAAATGTGGGTAATGTGGATTTCAGATTTTTACAATTCAACTTTACATGAAGATAAAATCTCAAATAATTAGAAAAAAAGGTTAGATGTGAAAGATTTATTAAGGACTCATTTATTTTATATTAGATCTATAAAGATTTATTAAATTTATTTTTATTAGATTTATGTTAATTTAAATTTTTATAGTTGTATTAGATTTATAAAGGAGGCATGTTTAAAACTTTTTAGAAAAGATTGCAAATGACATTACCTTGAAAAGGCTTTTAAAAGAGTATTTGTGTCGCCTTTGAGGTTGTCATAGAATGGATGGTAAAAATTTATGTGGGTATATATGTCAATACAGCAATTAAGACATAAAATGGAGAGGGTGAGAGTTTTAAAATAAATGATGTTCATCAGACTTCAAGGTTCTTTTAGTTCTTTGCTTTTTATTTTTGTTTTAGAGGCATGGTCATAGCAAAGAGATTTTAAAGGATGGGAAGGTGAGAGATGAAAAAAAGGGGTTTGCTGACTATAGACAAAAAAAAAATTTTTTTTAAAAAAGGTCTTTGTTGGCTGGCATTTACAGACTACAAACTAAAAATCCAAATTTGTTGACTTTAGTGTCCAAATTTGGCAATTAATTAAAATAAATTTCTCCTAGGGGGTTTAGACATCCTCTGTGCCCCTTCCTAATTTCCGCATTGTTTAAAAGCTCTTTTTATTAAAAGTTTTTATAAAGAGTTAAGTTTTATTATACCTTAAGAGCTATTCTAAGCAGATTTATAACTAAGAATTTATACTTAATTGACAGAAGAAAATCATTACTCAGTATTATGACAAGATGGAATAAAAGCTAAAGAGCTTAAATAAACATGAGTAAGACGAAAGTAGTCTATGTAAAGTAAAAAATAAGCAAGTAGAAGTAGATAGACAAGAGACGCTATCACTTTAGAACAGCGCCCATTATAGTATTTATAGAAAAGAGAAGCAACATGACGATGTGATAATGGTTGAAGGGTGGCTGCAAGAGCAGGTCCAACTATGTTTAAAATGCTTTTTGCACCTTGTCTAAAAGAGAAAGGGCATCATTCCAAAATTCGCTCAATATATGGCAACACTATTCCATGCAAAGATGGATTGGAAATATATAGAGATAGAGAATAGAATCCAGAGTAAGAAAGTGGCAAACACAATAAAAAGATGCTATCTTAGCAGATGCTAATTTTGAAATGGATTTGATATATGGTTTTCAAGAAAGATTAGAAATAGGAGTTAATCCTAGAAGATGAAAGGTAGATGACTCATTAAGTTCATTATTGTTCATAAATATAGGAAGATCTAGATTATTGCGATAACAATTGGGTGAAAAAAAGTTGAAATTTATCTGAGTTAAAGTTCACAAACCACTGAGAGCCCCATGCTGTAGCAAAAGTGAGATCCTTTTCAAGCTCCAATGCCCCCCCTCCCCAAGCAATCAAAGAGTGTTCTTATCAAGACAAGAATAAATGGTAGCATCACCAGCAAACAACACCATCATTTCTGTGAGACTGTTAATGTAAATTTTAAAAAGTATAGGGCCAAGGATAAAAACTTGAGGAACCCCTGAAGTTTTAGAAAATGAAAAAGAATGCTGTTCATCAAGGCCAGCATTTATACTGCAATTGGTAAGGAATGATTCAATAGTCTTAATGATGTTACTTGAGAAGACCAGCATGACAAACTTTATTAAAAGCTTTAGAAATGTTGAGAGCGATTGCCTTAAGCCCTCTACATCTATCTAATGCACAATAAAACCTATCAGTTATTACCATTAACAAATTAGCAGTAGAACGAGAAGATCGAAATTCATATTGATTATCAGAAAGTAAGTTATTAGATTCAAGACAAAAGATTATGTGTTAAATAAAGGCTTAAAAACCTTGCTTATGATAGTAAGAAGACTAATGGAATGGTAGTTAGACAAGTCAGAATTTGCTCTCCAGAATTTTCGAAATTAGGGATAACATTTGCTGCTTTCCACCAGGCTGGAAAACAAGCACTTGTTTATTCTAACTCTAATTTTTTTAGAATTTTTTTAACTTCTAAATTTTTCAACTCTATTATTTGTTTAGTGTGTAAGCAAAAGTGCTCCTAATGTTTTTTGTGGATTGAAAGAGGCATCAGGAGCTAAAGTCAGGTGTTTGTAAGGTGTTCTAAGTTCAAAACTAAAGGTACAAAAAGTAAGGTGTTCCAAGTTCATAGAGAACTTCTCTACTTCTAACAGTAAAAGCTGCATTATTAAATTTTAAAATAATGTTATACACCACATGTTTTAGAGTGTATGGCAGTAAAACATAGGCTATCAAGGTTAATGATGTCCAGAAACTAATGAGAAATGATTAGATGTATGTGTGATGTTGATATTTTTTATTAATTATTTATTAATTAAAAAATTTGAAAAAAAAGAAAATCTGATATGGTGTTATAAGAAATATTAATAAGGTTTGGGCATGTAGAGGTGATGATGATGATGATGATGATGATGATGATGATGATGATGATGATGATGATGATGATGATGATGATGATGATGATGATGATGATGATGATGATGATGATGATGATGATGATAAAAGTATTTCTATTTTTATGCTTTTATATTTGTAATTTCTTTTACAGGAATTTTTTATTAACTTTATTCATTTATAGTTTTATTTACAATCACCTTATGACAATGTACTTATTAAAAATAAAATTATTTATTGTAAAATTTTTTATTTTTTTTTATTGGAAAGATTCTACAAGACTTATTGTCTTTTCATTATTTTTTTTATCTCCTAATTTAAATCATTTGATATAATTATTTATTTTAGAGTTATTTGTTTAATTTAGTTTAAAGATATAATTGTTTATTTTAGAGTTATCTATTTTATCGTGGCTATTTTATCGTGTTTTTTTTTTTGTTATATAATTTGATATTAAAACATGAGCGCTTTAAAATATGTTTTAATATTTCTTTTTTACACTGATAAATAAAATATTGTAATTTTTTAGTGAAATGCAAAATTTGTCATTTTTTCATAGAAATGCAGAACTCAATGCCATTCGATGGAGTAAAAGTTGATCCTGATAATCCATTTGATAAGATTGTGTTTTTGGAAAATGCAATTATTCAAGACGGCTTTAATATTGGTTTTAGTGAGGGTGAGAAAACTGCTATAGAAGAAGGTTTTCTTCTTGGAATTAATAAAGGAAAAGAGATTGGTAAAGAAATTGGGTTTTACAAAGGCTTAGTTACCACATTTCTGCTGCTCACAGAAGATGACTTGAAGGGCAAAACATTAAAGATAATATCTAAGTTTAAAAAACAGTTAGACGAGTTTTCTTTTGATCCTCAAAACGAAAGCATAAACGACAATCTAGACGAAATAAGATCAAAGTTTAAACAGATATCTTCAATTTTGAAAATAAATTTTGAACAAAACCTTATTCTCTCTAAACTCTCGTTTTGAATATCTTGTAAAATATCTTTTTCTAATATTTATATTATTTTTGATTTTTGTATTTCGATTCTTATTTTTTGTTATGTTTTAATCATTAAGAATTTCTTTTTTTTAAATGAAGTAACATTTTATTCTTCTAAACAGAGCTGTGTTGACACTTGCGAAATCATCGATAGCTATCGATAGCTTTGAAGCCATCGATAGCTATCGTTAGCTTCAAAACCATTGATAGCTTCAAAATCATTGACAGCTATCGGTAGCTTTTAATGAAATTAAAATTAAAACCTTTCAAAATTTTTTTAGTTACAAAAATGTACAACAGCAACAGTGGAGTTTTTGTCTACTATTGTTGCCATTTTTCTTTTCTTTTTCATCTTTTTACTATTAATAAATTTTACCTGTTTAAGCCTAAACTATAATTGCAATAATGAAAAAGAGAAAAACAATCGCAACAGTAGTAGACATAAGAACAATCACAACAGTAGTAGACATAAGTCACTGGTTTTGCGTTTTCGTAGTTAAACTGGTTGTAGTGAAAAACAAATTTGCTAATAATCAAGGTCCTTATTTACAACATTTTCGTAACTTTTGCGTAGCTGAGCAAAATATACGAAAAATGTTAGCGAATAATTTTTTTGTAACTGTTTGGTATTCATAAACTTTTCACGCAAATATTTTATCACTTTCTTGAAAATTTTATTTAAATGGTTTGTGAGTTACGCCGAACGTAATTCAGTAAAAGGCAAACGTAACTTTTCTTGTTTAAAGTTTGCTAAACATTTTTTTAAAAAATGATAATATTTTTTAAAATTTCTGAAAAATTCAAGAGATGTTGTACGCAGAATGTTATGCAAAACCTTACGCAAGAATTGTGAAAATGAGCGTATCTTTTAACCAATTTTTGACTAAGTAAAGTGTTGTGAACCGGTGTCGCGTTAAATAAGTAGATCGTTAAATAAGTAGACAGTCAGTTCTGCGCAAGCGTGACGCATGCGCAAATACGGTGTAAAGTTTCCGTTAGGTAAGTCAAATTTATAGTTAAATAAGTAGCCTTGTTTACGTTAGGTATAAACTTAAAAAACAAAAATAATAATATTTTTAAATTTTTTAAAGCTTTATAATTAAATTACCAGTCTATAATTACTCAGTTAAAGATGCTTAGCAGTATGTCGCTGGTGGAATAATAAATTATTATAATAAAAAATGTCAACTTTGTGGTAGGTGTATATAAAAGTTAAACTTTTATATAATTTATGTTTAAGAGTTTATGATTATTGTGTATATACACAATAAAAATCCCAAAACAACTGTAGTTTTTGAGATGCTGAGACATAGTACAAAATTAACTTCAGAAACATACAATATTATAAAATATGTATTTTATATCATTGTATGTTTCTTAAGTTAATTTTGTACTATATCTCAACATCTCAAAACCTACAGTTGTTTTGGGACTTCCATTTTATGCATTGACTTATTTGTCAATTTTGCCTAAAACTGTTAGTTAATTTTGCTGTATATTTAAGTGTTGCAATAATTAAACTGTTTTTAATAAATATTTTTAGTAATATTTTAAGTATTACTAAAAATATTTATTAAAAACAGTTTAAGATTAAATTAACTGTAAATTTATTATGGATTTGAACCTAATTTTCATAAAGTGACCCAAGGTACAGTCCAAAAAAAGCTTACTTTTCTAGGGCCACTACTTTTTAAACCCTTCTACTTGATGGAATTTTATTAGTATAAGTCAATATATTTATACAAAGTAATTAGTATAGAGATATGATTGTATCAGTTTCGCCTTTTTTACACAAACTTCCCCTAGACTTTTAGACGTAGACCTCTTGCTTTAATAAAACTTGGAAAAAAATGTATTATTAAAATTACTGATTGTTAAAGTAAATATACTGAAAAAATAACAATTTATGTAACTACTTTATTTTATAGATTTTTGATACTCTTCAAAAAATTCTAAAATTTTAGATTATTTGATATAGTCTGCTTATTTTCATCAATCCAATCAACAAGAAAAAGGTTCAGAGTTTAAACTGGTAATGGTATTACCAGTTAACAAAATGCTTTGAAATTAACAAAGTGCTTTGAAAAAAGCTATTTGTTAATGATAGTATCATTGTAAAAATGGGCTGTCAAAGTTCAAATGTTTCTAAAGTTTTCTTTAAAGTCTTTCAATACAGTCTAAAGACAAGGTCTTAGATATTTTGAGAGACTCATCTGGCTGGCCAGATAACACCTTGATTGATATAGCACAAAGTTTGTTTTTATATCAGTTTTCTAAAATATTTAGATTTCCAAGTTTAAAATATCTGAGATTTTTTGCATTTTTACTTGTTTTAATTCAAGTGGTTTTTCAGAAAGTTATATTGGGTGTTTCTAAGTAATTTGTCCTGATGTTGTTTCACATTGAAAGTGTGTTCAGTTTTATGATTCACTCTTTAATAGTTTAAGTTGATGTGCCATTGTTAGTGCATAGAGTTGTACATGAAAATGATTGTGATTTTTTTTTTAAAAGGAAATGCGACGGTATGATGGTGCAACAGTATATTTGTGTAGCAGTATCAACCTAAGTTTGATTATATAAAAAGGTAATGAAATGAGCTAGCATTACCTGAAATATATTGAGAATGGAACATTAGAGATGTTACCTTTTGTTACTATGTTATACTTTCATAAAAGATGTGCCTTTAGTACTATTATTGTTGTGAATGTATCTTATTATTACTGCTGTTTTTGTTTTTGTTTTTATGACTTATTTGAATATTTAAATTCAATAATTATATGTAAATACATTTTTATTTTATTGTTGGTTTGTTTATGTTTGTTATTGTTTATGTTGTTTTTTTTTATTGTTGGTATTGTTTATGTATGTTTTAGTTAATATTTAAAAAGTTCATTACTTATTTTATTTTTGTAAGTGTCTTATAGATGTGTAAAGTTATACAATTGGCTAATTTAGGTCAACTAGTGCTTGTTCTTTATTTTGTTACTGGCATGATTTGTTTTGCTCACTTTGTAGTTTTTTTTTTCTTACTGTCATCAGTTATTCATTTTATCAACAAGGGTTATTGATATAAGATATTGTTAATAGGTACAGTTATTAAAGACAATTCTTTATTTACTTACATTTGTTGCGGTTGCAGTTAACTATAGCTGCTATTACAACTATACCAAAAGTAGTATTTAAGAATATGGCTAATTTTTAATTATAATGACATATTTGATCAATTTTTTTATAGAATATTGTGAAAGTATAGACTATTCTGGCATGTTGATACCATGGCTGTTTTAACATTTATATGATTTATAAATTCAAATCCTTCTGGCACACTTTTAGAGTTCATTTTATAAATCAATTTATTGAAATATATTGATCAATGCATTTAATAAGTACTCTTCTGGTACAAAAGCAGGTACTTTTATTTTTTTTTTTTTTATTCGTTACGATTTTATGATACTATTTATATTTTACTATATTTCTATACTATATAGGCTTGTAATTCCATGTGGAAAAATCGAATTTCTTCCAAAAATGCCCAAGTTTCAACCAAGTTGATATTTTTTAAAAGAACTTAAAAACCATGTTATTTTATTTTGCTATTTATATTGTGTAAAGATATTTTGATCTTATTTTTAAAATAAAGTTTTAGTGTAGCATGAAGTGTGTCGTTTCTTTAATGTCGTTTTTATTTAAAACATTACATAGTAAGAAATAGTAAACTAAGTTTAGGTAACATTTTATTATTATTGTGCTATACATACACCGCTAAAATCTTCGAATAATACCTGTCTAGGTTGTTATTCAACGGTAGTACAGTAATGGTGAGCGCTCGCCTCATAATCGAGAAGTTCTGAGTTCGATCACCACCACGTCCCTGGTACTACCGCACTCAACTTGTTTCTCCGCGTAGCGGTTTTGTATGTATGTATGTATATATATATATATACATACATACATTTTGTATGTATGTATGTATATATATATATATATATATATATATATATATATATATATATATATATATATATATATATATATATATATATATATATATATATATATATATATATATATATTAGGGTGTGACATTCGCCCCCTATATTCTAAAAAAGATCTGTTCATATTCTTAAAACCTTCTATTGGTTCTCACAAACAACTTTGTTAAATTTTTTCAAAATTTTATTAGATTTAGGGGGAGCACCATTGACACCCTTGAACACTTACCAGGTCCTTAATATTATATTAAAAAATCATTTTTCAAAAATATGTCATGTTGGGTCTCAAAAGAAGTAAAATATAAAAAATTTTAAAATAATAATATTATAAATTATTATTTTAGAGTTTTTTTTTGCAGAAAAATGACCTATTTTAACCTAAAAATGAAAAAAGTGTATTTTTCTGATAATTATTCCAAAAAAAAATCTTAAATAATAATTTTTTTATAAAATGATTGTTATTTTTAAAATTTTTATATAATTTCGCTTCTTTTGAGACCCAACTTGTTATATTGTTGAAAAACTTTTTTTTATATAATATTAGGGACCTTGTAAGTGTTCAAGGATCTGATGCTCCCGCTAAATCAAATAAAATTTGGAAAAAACTTAATAAAGTTGCTTATGAGAACCAATAAAAAGTTTTAAAAATATAAACAGATCTTTTTTAGAATATAGGGGGCGGATGTCACACCCTAATATATATATATATATATATATATATATATATATATATATATATATATATATATATATATATATATATATATATATATATATATATATGTGTATATATATATGTATATATATATATATATATATATATATATATATATATATATATATATATATATATATATATATATATATATATATATATATATATATATATATATATATATATATATATATATATATATAGTACTGGAAAAATTATTATGGATTTTTCAGTTTTTAAACAAAAATCAAGTTTTTTACTTTAAAAACAATCATAACATAAAAATAAAGTTACAGATTATATATTCCAGGTATATCAAAGTTAATACTTGGTTTGACCACCTTTGGTAGCTTTCAATGCTTTTACTCTCTTGGACATGCCTATGATTAAATCACGTGATAACTTTGTGATTTTTTCGCTGTGGAACCAGAAATGGATTAACCTCTCTATAAGCTGTGCTTTTGTAGTAATTGGAACTTTGTGTATTTTTTCCTTTAAAATGTTCCATAAATTCTTAATTGGGTTCATATCTGGTGAATTCCCAGGCCATTCGACTACAGAGAATCCATTGACTCGGAACCATCTTATTGACAACTTGCCCGTTTGGCAAGGAGCACAATCTTGTTGAAATATAAAATCTTTATTAGTGAGCCTAAAAAAATAGAGGTGTTGGAGAAATGTTTGATCCCTCAAGTCTCTGACCTGAGGGACCAAACATTTCTCCAACACCTTTATTTTTTTTTATTTTTTGAGAACTTAAACTTAAAATTTGTAAAGTTCAAATACATACAAAGCGCACCATCTACTACAGAGAGTAAAACAAATTGACACAGACTCAAATTAACATATTTCAGAATTTACAGTTAAATTTCAGAAACTTTTCTTGTCTTGCTCTTAAATGACCCTAAAATTAAAAAAATCAGATCTAAATAGATTTTATTTGAAAATAAAATAGTCCCATTACAATATATATAAATGTCATTAAAACAAAAGCATCATAGACCACTGAAAACTTTTTAGTTGTCTCAACTAATGGAATTTAGTGACAATTCTAAAAATCCATTATAATTTTTCCAGCACTGTTTATATATATATATATATATATATATATATATATATATATATATATATATATATATATATATATATATATATATATATATATATATAGATAGATCCAAAAAGCCAACTTTAAAAAGAAAAAGTTTAGATGGTTGATTTCACGTAAGAAATTTAGCGAGTTGATTTTACGTATCCATTTACAAATCGACTGATTGTAAGTAATAAATGAGATAAGCTATTATTGGCAAACAATAGCTATTTTTGACCTTATGTGACGTTATATTAAATAGTGCAAAAGCGTTAAAGGTTAAATTTTTTAAATAAATAACACTTCTGTTGACTTAAATTAAATTGCGTCAATTATGAAGTAAATTGTTATCAATATTATCTGACAAAATTATTAAAATCAATAGCACTATGAAAATAACATTTTTATCTTAGATGCACAAATAGTCTGGAAATTTACAATTTGAAAAACATTTTAAACTCAACACTAATATTGTTGAAAACATTTTCAAAACAATTCGATTAACTTAGTACTTTAGGATTTGTTAATTTACTTTAGACGAATAACTTACAATATTTATTTACTACTTTAAATAGTTTTCCTATAAAAGAAAAATTAAATTGCTATACATTTGACAGATAGATTTTTTAAACTTTTTTATCGATTATATAAAAAAAATACAAAATTTTAAATAACTTTTCCTCAAATATCCATACTTTTTTGTATAATTTTTTTTCTATAAAAACAAAAATTTAATGATATGATTACTAAAAAAGTTTATTAGATAGTTATTATCAAAAATATGCATGCTAATTCTAAACTAGCATATCTCTTTTTCATGCAAATGATACAATTAAATTTTTTGTTAAGATAGCACTAAAAACCAACGCTTTTGCGTATTATATTAAAAAAAAATTTATCTTCCATCGTTATTATATAACCGTACCATAAATGAATCTTCGATCTATAATGAAAAAATGGTGATTTCGATTTTGATTTTAAGCACATCCAAAAGAATGTGTTTAAAATCAAAATAATTTTTCATTTTTGCTTGTTGAATTTTCCGTCATTCTTTAACGAGGTTGTTGATAATTGTGTTAATCAAATAATATCTTGTTTTTTAAATAATATTTTGTTATAATATTTGCAACTGCTACAACCTGCTACAACCTGTTCTCTGACACCTTTTCCTCTATCAATAAAATGTAGGACTGCAGAGTATACTGCTTTCAAAACCGTCTTCGGTGAAATAATCAGATTTTAGGCATACAAACTAATTAAGACATTAATCAATTTGCAAATAATTATGATAACTTTATTTTAAAAAGTCAGTCTTTTTTCATATAAATCTAAATCAGGTTTTGAGTTTTTAAAAAACTACAGACCTAGAAAGTTCAGCGCATGTGCCTATATATAAATATAGATAACACATATCTTTAACACTAAAATCAAACGTAACAGACACTATATCTATATATCTATATATTTATATATCTATATATCTATATATCTATATATCTATATATCTAAATATCTATATATCTATATATCTATATATCTATATATCTATATATATATATATATATATATATATATATATATATATATATATATATATATATATATATATATATATATATATATATATATATATATATATATATATATATATATATATATATATATATATATATATATATATATATATATATATATATATATATATATATATATATATATATATATATATATATATATATATATATATATATATATATATATATATATATATATGTATATATATATATATATATATATATATAGTGAAGTCCTCTAACCCACTAGCCACCGCACTGATCTCATATAATGTACAAACGTAATTTTAAAAGTTAATTAGTTTTTTTTTTATATATATATATGTAAAATGTAATGTAAATCTTATATATATAAGATTTACATTCCAAAAAAATAAAAAAAGATTTTAAATATGAAATGAACCGCCAATTATAAAAAACTAATTACTTATGTGTTAACTAGTGGGCGGTATCAGAGTGGTAATTGCCTAATGTTTGAATTAGTGGGCGGTAATTTTATTTTTGTGCCAATTTTTACTTGACATCTCTTTTTAAGAATTTTCTAAAAGCCTGTAACTGCAGATTAAGTTATTCAATACTTTTATATTCATGTCATTTTTTTTTATGCAATGTTCTTTTTACGTTTTTATTAAAATCAAGATTTTTAACACTAGTGGTCCATTAGACCATTTTGTATACTTATTTGACCTACTTTAAAAGTTAACTAATAAAAAAAATTGTTCATGTTCTTTTAAATATATATATTTAAAAGAACAAGAACAATTTTTTTATTAGTTTAACTTTTAAAGTAGACACTATAATAATGATATCTCATTCTAAATAAGTATTATCAGTAAAGGTTATAATAAAATTACTAAATCGTCAATGTCAAAAAATAAACTATGAAGAGGAAGAATGTTTGGAAGAGTAGAATGAGAGTTTTGTGTTTACACAATCATAGTCTAACTTGTTTTTCAACGTGTTTACTGGAGACGTGAGATAACGTTGACGTTTCTTACGTTTCCGGTAAACACGTAGAAGCCAGATTATGACAGAAGAGTGTAAGCATATTAAAAAAAGAAGCTTGTAAATTTGGATGCAAATACGTATAATAAATTTCACTGTTTACTTATGGCAAAGTTTTCGCTGTGAGAAAAATTTCTCCGCATTAGCTTTTGATTTTTTTATTCTTTCATAAGGGGTCGTCCATAAATTGTCACGCAATTTTTGACTAATTTTGACCTCCCCCCCCCCTCGTCACAAAATTGTAATACTTAAGAATCAAGTTTTGTATGAGTCGTCACAAAATCACCAACCCCTCCCCCCCCCCCCCCCCTACAGCGTGACGTAATTTATGGACGAGCCCTAAGAAGTTTTTGGTTAGTTAATTAAAGTAGTAAAAATTGCGTTTATTAAACAAAATTATTCAATTACACTAACAATAGTTTTATAAAATGTTATATAATAATATGTTGAAAAACTATGCTTCACTTCCGATTTCAGTTAGAAATTAAAGTTTATTTAAAAACTAAAAAATTATATAAAAAATTAATTTTTAAATCATTTTATTACTTCTTTGTTTTTAATTTTTAGATATTAAAAGATTTTGATTTTTTCTTAAGAATTTTTAATAAATTCATTTAAAATTGAATCGTAATGACAAATTTAAAAAAATTTTTGCTCCCTTAAATAAAATAAATTTAAATGACACATTTAATACGTTATTACGCGACAGATTCTAATAAGATATCGTTCAATTTGATTACAAAATAATTTAATTATCTTTCATTTAAAAAACAATGCTTTTAAAAAAAAAATTTATCATATTTGAACTTCAATAATCTCTGGACAGTTCATATTTTATTTGTAAGTTGCTATTAAAGAGAATTTGGTGTATGTTTTTTTGTTTTCACCTGACAACTATTGTTTGTTTATGTGTCGTTACTTTGTAATATTAAACTAACATATTTGTTTATTCTTTAGTTTTGCTTCAACAACTTTGTGAATAACGCTAGTTTATTACAAAAAAATAATTTGTAGTAACAACAATGGCAAGAAAAGTTGATGCTAAATCAGAAATAGATGTAAGTAAATTTTTTAAATTAGTAATATGATGTAAAATGATGATTTCACAAATTGTTTATACATAAGTTTTAGATTATTGATCATGGAATAACTATGAATTATTTTGTTTGATGTATAGAATTTTGTTAATGCCGCAATATCCGACTGTATAAGATACTGTTAATAATGCAATGCCCGCTTCTTCATTGTGTTCCTATAAAAAATCGTTTGTTCTTTGTTAAATCAAAACGTCAAGCACTATAATATAATAGTATAAAACAATATTCAAATATTTATATTATTGCATTGAATAATTTAAGCTATATTTATATGCAGAAACTTTTTTTCTTTTAATTTGAAAATAGAACTATATAGTTCCATTTTTATTTTTCAATATTTTATCAGCACTTAAACATTTAGAAAAGATAAAAAAAAGCTAAAATCCAATAAAATGGGTTTTTAATCCATGCGATAATTTTTGATGTCGGTTTGAAAAAAATTACCAGCAAAAAAATACTAACACCGTTGCATAATTTGTCTCTTTTTTTTGATAAATAAACCTACTAAGTTGAAGTTGCATTTAACAATGTTTTACTTATATTTAATACTCTTGCGTTTAAAAACATGGATTCAAAATTGCGCTCTATATAAAAATATCGGCACACAAATGTTTAAATAATTGTTTAAGAATAGACAAAATATTTAAATAAACAGCACATTCTAAATGATGATGAAATGTATGCAATGTTTTAGCTACATGGCTGTCCTAATTTGATGTCTTAAATAAACTCCTCAAAATCTAACTATATTTGTTTGTCACTTAAACAATTACATTTGCAATAGTAAAGAATTTTATTTTATTATGACGTTACACATTTTGACACACTTTTTTTTTGTTATCGCTTTTTATTCATGACTAAACAAGATATAACAAGTGTTTAGACCACTACTTGTCTATGCACTTTTACTAAATTAGGGTCAAAGCAATTTGGGTGCGTGCGCGCATGAGTACGTAAGCGTTTATATTTACTATATTCTGTTGGTAAAGTAGTAATTTGATAAAATTGTTTGTCAAAAAATTCCTGTTCAGTAAAAACAAACATAATTATAAATAGAAGTATTGTTTTTTCCTTTCTGTATCCAAATTACTCAAAGAAAAAAAAAAACAATCAGTAAAATAAATAAACATAAGCTATAAGTGTAAATAAGTAATAAAAAAGAACGTAAAAAAATTTAATTAATTACATTAACCCATATTTCAATTGAATTAAATTAAGATTAAAAGTACGCATGCGCAAAGTAAGTTTAAAAGATTAAATAAAATTCAGCAATAACAATAAAGAATAAAAAACAAACATGGCACTTATTAGTGAAAGACGAGTGATTGGTGGCAATGAGTTAATTGTCCAGAAAACTGTTGGGGTACGAAGATATATAGAATTATAATAGTTATTACATGTTAAAACTTTTAAAATTTTTATGTTAAGTGAGAAAGTTTTGCTTGATTATTTTTCTTAAAAATTAAAAAAAATAAAGTTTCAAGACAAGTTAAGTTAAATTTTTTTAAAAAAAAAAAAAAAAAGAAAATTAACAAGAAGCGTATAGAAATAAATGTCATCAAAGTAATCTTTATTAAAATATTTTATTATATTTTAAAATTAATCTGTTTAAAGTAGTTGTTAAAAAATCGTTTTTGTTAATATTGGTTGTTTGCCATAGCATAAATTGGCACATGAGCGTGACCAAGGCGCAGCATGCCTTAAATGTGGGCCAGCTTGTGAAGGACTAGATTTACATTTTTGGAGGTAATTTATATTATTATGATTAATCTTTGAATTGGTATTTTGAGAACCAAGTTCTTTTTTTGCATTGTAAGTTTACATTATGTATTAATAATTCATAATTTGTATACAGTGAAATACATTGATTGACACAAAAAAATATATACATATATCAACTGAGGCTTATGCTGAATAAATATTTTCTTAATTTTCTAAATTTAATCCAAACAAAAAATAAATAGAAAAGGAAGTAAAATAATGAAAAAAAAATTTTGTCGTTATAATAATTGTCTTTTATTTAGGGATATTGCCTTCCCTCTTTCAAACCCTCATTTAATATATGTTATAAAACCCTACAAATGTGTGTTTTAGTAAAATATCTATAATATTTTGTGCCTAACTATATATTCATTTATTGAGATAATGCAGTAATAATTTTTGTACATACATATATACATACACACACACACACACACCACACACACACACACACACACACACACACACACACACACACACACACACACACACACACACACACACACACACATATATATATATATATATATATATATATATATATATATACATATATATATATATATATATATGTATTATATATATATATATATATATATATATATATATATATATATATATATATATATATATATATATATATATAGGCCCTGCGGAAGGCGAGTTTCACCCAGGCACCAAGGTTTCAAAGGTGCCAATTTTATAATTTTAGTCCGCTAGTTGGGTAGATTTCAGTTTTGACGACCTTTTTTTTTTTAGAAGCCAGTTGGGTACTTTAAAGCAATAAAATATTTTTTCATCCACCTTCGGAATATATATATATATATATATATATATATATATATATATATATATATATATATATATATATATATATATATATATATATATATATATATATATATATATATATATATATATATATATATATATATATATATATACACATATATTTATATATATGTAATTTTTTTTTTTTATAGAAAAATTTGTCGTAACTGTAATTGCAAACTTGAAGATCATGATCTCAAAAATGAAGAAGAAACACATCAAAACATTGTTGCTGTTCTTTTGGCTGATCGTGGCATTTCAAAGCTGGGTAAATTAGAGATTAATGTAAAGCATGAAGATCATTTAGAGAATCATCCTTTAATTAAAAAAAATGTCCAAAAAAACTTTATTCAAGTGCCTAAAGCTTCTGCATCTGTTGTAAGTTTTAAAAGTAAAGCTTTGTTTGACTTTCAAGTATTTTGTATTTTTGAATTTATAGCTAATACAAAGTTTTTTTATGTTATATTTGTTATATATATATATATATATATATATATATATATATATATATATATATATATATATATATATATATATATATATATATATATATAAATATATATATATATATATATATATATATATATATATATATATACAGGAGCTATTCTAGACTGTATTCAACAGCGTCAACTGCATTTAGGCACGGATTTCGGCGCCGCCCAAATTTGAAATTAAGGACTCTTTTTTTTTTTCTTACAGCAATTGTTTTTTTGTTTTTTTTTGCATAAAAGTTTCTACTTTGGGCAATATTTCTGGCAAATTTTACCGGTACAAGGGGTACTGTCACCCAAATTATTTTCTTAGAATAGCCCCTGATATCTACTTATATATATATATATATATATATATATATATATATATATATATATATATATATATATATATATATATATATATATATATATATATATATATATATATATATATATATATATATATATATATATATATACAGTGTGTGAAATTAACCTCAGCACTTGGCATTTACCAAGGTTTTTGCTGAGGGCTTTGTAATATTGTGACAAATTGTCAGTTTATCAAATTAAGCCACTGCAAAGTGTGATAACTTGTGTTTTGGAGATGGGAACATCTATTTTCTTTTTAATTTTTATAGTAATTAACTAACATAAAGTTGATAAAAAAGTTATTAGATAATATAATATAAAAGTTATAAGATAATATAGATAATGAAAAAACTATAAGAGAAATCATAACTAAAACCAAATATAGCATTGTGTTATAAAAATTGTTTTTCATTCAATTTCATTCATGAAATTATAAAAAAATAGTTTGTTAAAAAAGCTAAACTTTATATCTAAAATTATCAAGGTTAATGGTACTTTTGGAGTCATGTCCTTAGCATTTGTTTGCTGAGGCCAAAGAATTTTGCACATTGTATATATATATAGAAATTAAAAATGCTAGTTCTTAAAATATAACTTCTTTGACGTTCTGTAGTTCTGTAGTTTCATCAAGAAGAATTCTTGATGAAACTGCAAAATGAGAAACAGATTGTTGAAGAAAATTAGATAAGGGTTTTTACTAATTTATTATAGCTCTGTTTTTTATAAACATCTATATGTAAAATACACCAACATAGTTTACATATATATACATATGTATATATATATATATATATATATATATATATATATATATATATATATATATATATATATATATATATATATATATATATATATATATATATGTATGTATGTATGTATGTATATATGTATGTATGTATGTATATATGTATGTATATATGTATACAGTATGTTTATATATGTATACAGTGCTCGAAGTGGGGTGGGATGCCATCCCGTCACTTTTTTATAAACTATAAACCATCCTGCCACCTTTTTATAAATCTCTATGTAACAATGATTAGGAGGGATGGTATTTTTAGTTTTTTAATTTACCGAATACCATCCCATTACTTCTTTTTCTCAACTTTGAACACTATATATATATATATATATATATATATATATATATATATATGTATAAGCATCTATATGTAAAATACACCAACATAGTTTACATATATATACATATGTATATATATATATATATATATATATATATATATATATATATATATATATATATATATATATATATATATATATATATATATATATATATGTATAAGCATCTATATGTAAAATACACCAACATAGTTTACATATATATACATATGTATATATATATATATATATATATATATATATATATATATATATATATATATATATATATATATATATATATATATATACATGTATGTATGTATATATGTATGTATGTATATGTATGTATGAATATGTATGTATATATATGTGTGTAAATATTTTAATCTTTAGAGTATAATCTGCAGGTTTTTTAAAAAATTATTTGACTTAGTGAGATGTTTAAAATAACTAATACATAGATAACTAAAATACTTTTATTATAGTTATCAAAATTTTTGGATGCAATTCCAAAAGATAAAGCTGCACACCATGGTGAAGTGGGAGAACAGTATCGAAGTAAACAGCTTGCAAATCAGTTACCTGCGCATGATTTTGACCCATCATTTTGTGACAATCTTACTGATGCTGAAAAAGATAAAATGAAAGCTTTTAATGAAGAGAGAAATGAAAATGCAACTGGCCAAGGAGAGATCAAAGAGAAAACACCAAAAGTGGTTACACAGTGGGTAAAAAGTGTTTTGTGTTTCTTTGTTTTTTTTTTTGTTTTGTTTTTGACAATACACAAAAGTGTGCAATGTTATAGTAACTCAAAAAAATAAACATGAAATAAAATATATATATATATATATATATATATATATATATATATATATATATATATATATATATATATATATATATATATATATATATATATACAATAATTAAAGAAATAAAGTTTTTTAGGTATGTGAGCGATGTAAACTGCATTTGCATGCTGGAGAAATTGCAATTTTTGCAGAACGTGCAGGAGAAGATAAATGTTGGCATCCAAAATGCTTTGTTTGTGCAACTTGCTCAGAAATGTTGGTAGATCTCATTTACTTTTACAAAGATAATGCTATTTACTGTGGTCGCCATCATGCTGAGTTGACCAGGGTTAGATGTGCAGCTTGTGATGAGGTTTGTTTTTTTTTCTTTAAATTGAATTCAAATTTTATTTTCATTTGGTTTAACTTTGTGTACTACTTATTTAGCTCATATTTACAAAAGAGTATACCCAAGCAGAAGATCGTAACTGGCATTTGAAGCATTTCTGTTGCTTTTCTTGTGATAAAGAATTAGGTGGACAAAAATATGTGGCTCGTGAGGAGAAACCTTATTGCATGGATTGTTATGATAAATTGTTTGCAAAGGTATGCGCAGGTTGCAATAAAAAAATCCCTGCTGATGGAAAAAGGATCTCTTACAAAGAAGCCCACTGGCATGCATCCGAAAATTGTTTTAAATGTATTACTTGTTCGAAATCAATGTTAGGCGAACAGTTTATCTATAAAGATAACAAGGTTTTCTGTTCTGCTCAATGTATTAAAAAATAATTTTTTATATCTTTTGTTTTAGTTTTAGTTTTTTATATTTTTCTATTTTGATTGTAGTAGTTTGCATTGTTTTAATTTATGTTACAACTTTGATATATTATCTTTTTTGATCATGTTTTTTAAATGAAGTCTAAAAATTTTAAAACGGGTATTAGTATTTAAGAGAGATATCTTTACAAATCCATTTTTGATTACTTTTTTTTAATTATTGTTTTTCAATTATTAGTTCACAATATGGAGAACTAATAGTTAAAAGTGAAGCTTTTTTTATAGCTACCTTGTCAGAGATAAAGTTTCTGACAAGGTAGCTAGCTATTTACGAGTTACTATCGAAGATAAAATTATAGGTTTAAGAGTTTAAAAATTAATGGTCACATTAATCTTTTATGTAGTAAATTTTGTCATAGTTAGAGTTAGTTAGAGTTTCTTTAACAGGTTTAGTAAAATTAATTTTGTCATAGAGTTTCTTCAACAGGTTTGGTAAAATTAAGTGCAATTAGCGCTTTATATAATAATTCAGACTTTTCTTTTTTTTCCTTTTTGTGAGACCGCCATTGTTAAAGATATTTTAAAATAATTTGTGATGTTGAATCCTATAGACTTGATGAGGTAGTAAAGCTTTTGGTACAGCAGATATGGCGGAAGGTTTATAATGATGACTTTGGAATTAATGTACTTAAGAGTACCATAAAAAAAGTACCTTTCAGTAAATACAATTCTCATCCTCGTTTATAAAATATTTTATGAGAAAATGATTTTCTTATATTTGATACTGTCATTTTATCTAATTGTACGATGACAATTTCGCAAATATAAATCATATCTTTGTATACTCATTAAATGGTTTGAAATCGAGGCAGTTTTTTTATAAGAAATCTTGAAATTTAATTTTAAAATTATAAGAAATTTTGAAATTTAAATTTAAAAAGAAATTTAAAGCTTTTTTACTTCAATGAGTCGTAAAAGTCTACTTTATACTGAGAGAGCGCAAAGCCTAAATTTTGGAAGCAACATACACTTCCTGAACTTAAATTTTATCATAAACTTAATTATTCTAGACTATAATGTTAATTTTTACACTGCTAAATAGACGCAGCGCCATAATGCTTCTTTTTTAGACTGTTACGCTATGTTATTTCAAAACTTTTAAAAAAGTTTTGCCGCGAACGCGGCAAATATATGAAACTATTAAACTACCAAGATAAAATTAAAATTTTAAGTTCACTTAAAAACATAAAAGGAAGTGGAATATATATAAATGAAGACTTTGCTAAAGAGACGATGGAAGAGAGAAAGAAACTTTAGGAAGAAGTCAAAAACCAAGGTAAATACACAACAATTAAATTTAATAAAGTTTTTTGTCGCGAATTTAGGAAATAAGAAAATTTTTGCGTATAATTAAGAAAAAGTTCTACGGAAGTTTTATTCTCTTGACTAATAGCTAAACAAACAATCGACTACGAAATGCAACACTTTAATGTTTTCAAATCGGCTAATAACTTTTTACTAAATAACTCAATTAAATGATCGCGAATTAAAAATTCCGTAAAAGTTTCTGGTCTTCAAATTTTGTTTTTCTTGAAAACCATTTTTGCGCCACAGTTTTACAATAAACTAAAATTTTAAAGACATTTTTTAGATAAGTTAGTGGACAAAAAAATATTTTTTTGTCCACTAACTTATCTAAAAAAGAAAAAAGAAAGGTCCTCGTTTTCCGACATTTGCCGACTACCAACGATAATTCTAATTTTGCCGACTCTAGTGTCCAATTTGCTGACTAATAACATTCGTAGGGGGGGTAGACACCCCTACGCCCCCCCTCCCCCACCATCTAGGAATGGCACTGATTAGGGACTTTTAAAAATGAATTAAAATTATTAAATAATAACTTTACGGTGATGCACACATAAATATAAGAAGTATAATTAAGAATATTGAAAAACTTAAATATTTTCTTATAGAATGTAATTATTTGTTCATTATGATTTGCTTAACAGAAACTTGGTGTTCTGACAAATCATCCAGAATAAATTCAAACCTGTTAATTCCAAACTACAAACTATTATCGTATAAGCGAAAAGTTCGTATGAGCAAAAACGAAGTGGTGGAATTATGACATATATTCATAATGATCTTACGACTAAAATTAGAGACGATCTTTCTGTTTCTGATGCCGATGGTGAGGTCTTTACAATTGAAATAATAAACAAAAAATTAAAAAATATACTAGTGCCCACCTGTTACAGACTACCTGAAGGTGATATAAAAAACTTTTCAAATCACCTAAAACAAATATTTCTAAAAATAACAAAGAGCACAAAATATCATTCTGTATTGGTGACATAAATATAAATTGTCTAAAATACAATGAAGATGCTGTTACCAAAACTTTCTTTGACGATATGTTTCAACACAACATCTTATACTTCCTATAATAAACAAACCAACCCAGGTAACATTAAATTCAATCACTGCAATTGACAACATATTGACTAATTCATTTTATGATTCTTTATTAAAAGCAGGTGTAATCAAAACGATCACTTTTCGGTATACTTTTACTTTTTTCAAAATACAAAAAATAATAACTCTAAAATCAAAGTCTATAAACGAAAAATTAATAATCTTACTACTCAACAGTTTAAAGACTCACTATTTGTAGTGAGGTGGGACAGGATTTACCAAGAATGCAACCTTTGGCATACCAACTCTGCTTATAATGAATTTATAGAAATATTCTTAAAGCACTCTGATTATCACTTCCCTATAATAGAACAAGAATTAAAAGTAAAATACTTACATAGATTACTAGAGGTATGAAAAAATCTTCAAAACAAAAAAACTTTACATAAAGTATTTAAAAAACTCAAATGGAAAAAATCTAAATACTTACAAACAATACAAAATTTTATTTGAAAAAATAAAAAAAAGTTAAAAAATAAAAAATGCAACTGGTGACATTTAAAATAACATAGAGTACTATAAAAGAAATAATTGGGAACAAAAAAGTTAAATCAAATAGTTTACCTGCTTAAATCGTCATAGACATAATAGAGTACAGTAACAAAAATACTATTGCTGAAAAATTCAACGAATTTTTTTGTTAACATTGGCCCTAATCTTGCCTCAAAAATTAGATCTCCTAATAACTCATTTGAATCATACCTAAGTGATACCCAGAGCGAACTAAAACACAAAGAACTAAACTACCAAGAACTTAATGTTGCTCTAAATTCTTTAAAACTAAATAAAACTCCAGGTATAGATGATATCTGTAGTAGGATAGTGGCAAATGTCTTTAGAGCGATAAAAAAAACCTATACTTAAAATTTTTAAGTCTTTGATTAAAACAGGAGTTGTACCGGACAAGTTAAAAATAGGTTTTTTTGTTTTTTTTTTAATTTTGTTCTTTAATTTTACAACTTTGTGGTTTAATAAATATTCGTTAACAATGTATATATATATATATATATATATATATATATATATATATATATATATATATATATATATATATATATATATATATATATACATATATATATATATGATCGTTATTAAGAAATAAAAGAACGTGGGAACTCGTAGAAGACCGTAAGGTCTTGTCGTCGAGAACCGCTAAAAAATTTACGTGTTAATATTTCGTATTAATAAAATATTCTCAACTTTTAATAGGAATATATACTTAACATACTTGAAGATAACAAGTAATTAAGAATTAAGAATTGAAAACATTAACAAATTTAAAGAAAAAAAGAAAAAGAAAAAGGGTTCCGTTATAAATACATAGATGCGTTATACAGTTTTAAGATACCTTTAACAAAATTGTTAAACTTTTTGTTAAAGGTTTTGTTACACAGTTTTAAAGTACCTTTAACAAAAGTGTTAAATAACTATTTACAAATTGTTAAATTATAAATTTTATTAATGCAGTTATTAATGCAAATATAAAGTTAAAAAAAAAACCAAAAATTAAAAGAATATAGATATAATCTAATAAAAAAATTACTTTTTTAAGTTTTTGTTTGAAAGAGTGATAGCTAACTTCTTGAGAAAAGTCAAAATATTTTAAAACTATTTTATTCCAAAGTAATGCTCCTCAAAATGAAATACAGTACTTTCCAGAATTTTTTGATAAGCTGATTGACGAATGTCATTATTATTTCGTAAAATGTACTTAGTTTTTTCTTTTTTGTTATACAAATTATGAAATGGTACAGGAGAAATATTGTTTTTACATTTAACCATAAAACATATAACGTTAAAAATATTAAGCTCATATAAATTTAAAACTTTCATTTCAATTAATAGAGGCTTGTCATGAGTAAATCGATCCTTAAAATTAATAAGGCGTGCAACATGTTTCTGTTGACGATAAAGAGGTTCCAGTTAACTTTTATTAGTACTACCCCACGCAATGTTCGCATCGTTTATGTGACAATGAATGAGCGAATAATATAGTTTAAGTAATGTATGTTTATTTAAAAAACTCCTTGCTTTGTACAAAATTCCTATGCTTTTTGATATTTTATTACTCAAAATTTTTATGAATTTGACTTTTCCATGACAAGTTTTCATCAATATAAATACCAAGAAAGTTTGTAACTGTTACTTTTTTTAGAAGTATATTATCAATAAAAAGCAGTGGCATCTCATTTGGTATAAAATTTTTTGTGTGATTTGGATGGAAAAAAATCCATTTTGTTTTATCAATATTAAGAGACAGTTTATTTGTCTTAAACCAATCAGAAACTCTTACTAGTTCATTATTGATATTCTGAAATAACAATGTAATATCATTGTGAGATAAAAATAAGTTCGTGTCATCTGCAAACATAATCGTCATTAAATTTGAGGCTTTATGGTGATCGTTGATGTAAATAAGAAAAAATAATCTAATATTGATCCCTGAGAAACTCCACAGGTAATATCAAGCAAGTTTACTGGTGAAACTACATCAACGTATACAAATTGCTTTCAATTATTTAAATAGCTTTTTAACCAATTTAAAACACTTCCGTTTATACCGTAAATCTTTAGTTTATTTAAAAGAATATTGTGGTCTATTGTATCGAAAGCTTTAGCTAAGTCGATAAAAACCCCAGCTGTTTATTGGTAGTTTTCAAAAGAGTTAGTAATACTTCTCGTAAACTGGAAAACTGCGTATTCTGTCAAGTTATTTTTTTTGGATCCATATTGATTGCTATATATTAAATTGTTTACAGATAAATGATTATAAATTCTGTTGTATAAGATTTTCTCCAAGACTTTTGAAAATGCACATAGAATAGAAATGGGACGATAGTTGCTAACATTAGTTAAATCACCTCCCTTAAATATAGGAATCGCCTTTGCTATTTTTAGTTGGTTGGAAAAATTCCTTGCCTAATAGAACAAGAAAAAATCTTAAAAAGTACATCTTTTATGATTTCATATGATTTAATAACAATATTTACATTGATATCATCCGCACCTGCTGATTTGTTGGGTTATAGCATTTTAAAAGCGCATTCAAACTCTTCAAAAGTTAGTTCAAACGAATTAAATTGTGATTTATTAGGGATAAATAGATTACTTATTGGATTAATTGCTTGAGGAACTTTTTGGGATAAATTTGGTCCAACAGAAACAAAATATTTATTCAGCTCGTTAGCTTTATCATACAAAAATTTATCATTTGATTTGATGGTTTTAGGCAATGTGAGTGTGTTCATTTTAAAACTGCCTGTGATTTCCTTTATAACTTCCCATGTGCGCTTAGAATTTAATTTATATTTCTCAGTAAATCATTGTAATAATTTTTTTTAAGATTTTTTCTTTGACGTTTGAATTGTTTGGTATAACTTTTATATATAGCTTTACTTTTATCTGTTTTTAGTTTTAGGAATTTAATGTACAATTTTTGTTTGATTTTGGATGATTTTCTTAACCCTTTAGTAATCCATGGGGATTTTATACTTTTTAATTTACAATGTATTTTGATTTTTGGAAAATTAACATCATATATCAAAAAAAGTTTAAAAAATTTGTTGCAAGCCAGGTTAAATCATCTAAATGTGCCCCAATGAAGAAAAGACAATTGCTCTTTAAATAGTTCCAAATTCTTTTCATTGAAAATACGTTTAACAAAAGTTTGATTTGTATTTGGTGGCGTTTCCATTTTATTATTAATGGAAAAGAAAACAGGGAAGTGATCATAAATGACACTTTTAATTATGCCCTTTTTAAGAGATTCGTTAAATAAATTAGTTGTTATTATATTATCAATCAGGGAAGATGTTGATTGAGTTATTCTGGTCGGTTTGGTGATTAGTGGAACCGCACCATTTTCAAAAATGTCGTTATAAAAACTTTTAATGTTGGGTTTTACGTGATATTTTAATAATATTTTTACCTTTTTTAATAATTAATTCAATTGATAAAACCTCTTTATTGCTATCAGAGATGCTTATGTCAAGCCTGGTTAACAATAAAGCTAAAGTATTACCAATATTTAAAACAGGTGAACCATATCTAATTAATAAGATATGGTTATTTTATGGTTATCTTAAGATATGGTTATATGGTTAGAGCTATCTCGGTACTACCTACCTTTTCTAAGCTTCTCGAAAGAGTAATCTATAACAGATTGTATGAGTATTTAATCCAAAATAAAATCCTAAATAAAAAGCAATTTGGTTTCCAAAAACAATATTCTACTGAACACGCAATCTTAGATCTAGTTAACAATATAAGCGACTCTTTTGATAAAAAACAGGATGTTTTAGGCATCTTTACAGACCTGTCAAAAGCGTTTGATACTGTAAATCAGAATATCTTACTTAAAAAAATGGAAAGCTATGGATTAAAAAACATAACTTTTAACTGGTTCAAAAACTATTTAAGCAACAGAAAACAAGATGTTTTTTCAGATAACTATAAACGCTCAAAACTACTAAGAGTTGAGTGCAGTGTTTCCAAAGTTCCATTCTTGGACCTCTTCTGTTTTTTCTATATGATAACGACCATACAAAAGCCTTGGAAAAAAACTTGATGTAATTGTGTTTGCTGATAACACAAACTTATTTTATTCCTCGAACTCAATCAAAGACCTTTATGAATGTATGAACAACAAGCTTAAAAGATTAAATATGTGGTTGAAATTAAATAAGTTATCACTAAATACACAAAAAACAAAATACATATTGTTTCATTTCAAAAAAACAAAAAAATAATATACCAACTATCCTTCCCTCACTAAAAATAGGAAAGGTAAACATTGAAAGAACAGAAACAACTAAATTTCTTGGGATACTTATTGACGAAAATATATCTTGGAGAGCCCATATAAGTACAATAAACACCAAAATTTCAAAAAATGTTGGGATACTCTACAAAGTTAAACCTATGTTGTCCCAATATAATCTGAAATCGCTTTATTTTTCTTACATCCAAAGTTATCTCACGTTCGCTAATGTTACATGGGCAAGTACACACAAATCCAAACTGAGTACTGTTTATATAAGTCAAAAACATGCATCAAGATTAGTTTATAATAAAGATAAACTCACCCATGCTGAACCTTTACTAAAAACCTTGAATGCACTAAATGTTTACCAAATCAACATCTACCAAAATGTACTATTTATGCTTAAATACTAACTTGGACTAGTCCCATCGCATTTTTTACATAACTTCTTTCAAGTAAACTCTAGTAGATATATAACAAGAGCAACAGGCAACTGTTCACACTGCCTAAAAGAACAACAAAGTTCTCACGGTTTTCTATTTCCTACCGGGGTCCGTCCCTATATAACAAAATAATATACAAAAATATAGAACTTAAAGTGTTAAACAATCCTGCCAGCTTGAAAAATAAATTAAAACACCTCATACTTAATATCAACAATTATATCGACATGTATTAAACTTATACATTAAAATTAAAAATTATACTAAAATATTGTATCATGTGTATCATTGACTGTATATTGTTTAATAACTTTTGACTACATATAAAAATGAAATAGACTTTATTTAACGATTTAAAGAGGTACTCGATGATAAGTCTTCATAGACTTCGACGAGTTTACCTTTACAACAGCATGTATATATCTGAAGTAACCAAAAAATTTCTTGTTTAATTTTTTTACTTTTCTTATTTTTATTCTTTTATTTTTAAAAAATACTGGCAGTTTTTATGATAAGAAACTCTATTAATTTACGCTATACTTAGTTATACTTGTTAAACCACTTTTTATTATGATATGTTATACGTGGTATTATTATGTTATGTTTTTTACGTTGCATTATATTGTGTCATGTTGTTATAACGTAACGATGCGTAAATTTTTTGAAGTTGTAAAAAAAAAAAAATAAATAAAAATGTTAAAGTATTGCAAAATACTTTAGGCAAAGTAGTCAGTAGTTTTTAAAATTTAACAAAGTTACAGAAAAGCAATTTGCTTACTATGCGTTTTCCCTGATTACGTGACCAAAAGATAAATTTATGTTTTTTACAATTTAAAAAAAAAAATCTTACTTGTAAATTGAAAACTCATATAGGCAAAATTATAATAAAACAAAAATACTGATAAAATATTATGGTTTTATAATTTGCAAAACTCAAAAATTTTTAAAAAGTTGCCCAGTCGTACCTTTTTCTCGTATTTAAAAAAATGTATGCGTACCTGATTCCTTTAGTTTACCAAAAATATTGCTTTCTATATCTGAATTGTCAGAATTCTCAACAAAGGTGAGATATTTAGCTATAGTATATGCAAAAATAAAGCTTGGCTCTGAGATTTTGTCTACTATGATTGTATTGAAACTGTATTATTTTTTATTACATTTGTTTAGAAAATAATAAAATGTTTTAATGTTCAAATAAATACTAAAATAAAGAAATGTGTTCGAGAAAATGCAAAGTTATTAATATAAAAAAAAGTTGCTGCAGAGTAAAATGTTTTTAAAAAGTATTGTCAACAAGACAGTTCCTGATATAGTGGTCCCGCACTAGTCCTGTATAGACTGTCGCGCTGGACCGGCTTCGGCTGCCAACGCTGGTGAAGCTCCGTTTTGCTCTAAGGATTTTTCATGGACCAGCCGTGGCTAGCCAGCGATGGCAAAACAGTGCGGGACAAGAACTGGCAGATCAACGATTAGCCATTTTTACATACATATTTTACATACGTATTATACCGTACCATCGTGATTTTGTATTTGTTAACTAACTGGGTCGCGCATTGGATTGTTATGGATTTTTATCGGGCAATCCTATTTAAAGTCCCTATATTTTACTTTTAGACCTTGTCTTCTTAATTATTTAAAGTTGTTTTTAGCATAATCGACTGTAATTTTTTGGTTTAAAATTGGCGTATTTTTCATTACTTTAAAGATAATAAAATGTATTAAACACATGATTATTGACAATTTTAATTATTATGAATAAATTTGAAAAACAGGCTTTAATTTTAAAATATATTTACGCAATTATAATTTAAAAATTTGATTCATAACCATTCGATAATGGCGCTTTTCTGCGATTCATATCCAATCGTCATCATGATTCGTAATAAATTTCTGCTTCAATTTGTAATGTTATTGTCTTCTTTAGTGCTTGCATCCGTTTTAACTTTAATAAAATAAAAACAAACATAAGCACAACTTATTAATTTATTACATATATACTTATACAATATAGTATACAATATAGTAACAACATATATACAAAATGGTCACAACTTATAAACAACATGGTTATCATGTTACAATAACAATTATTTTTATTGACGAAAAGGTTCAATCCATTAACAACAAAATTAAGGATCTTTTTATAACTTTGTGAACTTAAATGTAATGAATATCACAATGAAAATTTACAATTACAACCAAATGCAAGATTTTTACAAATATATTTATTAAAACATCTGGTACTTGTATTATTATGGACCAAAACTCCATTAAATATTTCATGTCTTGAGATTTGACATTTCATGATATTTAATTTAATTCACAGCAGATTCTAAATAAAGTTTATGACACGCAATTTATCATTTTATTATAAATAGATAAGTTTAAAATGTTGCCACAGTATAATTACAGTTTAAAGCATTTTAAACATTTTTTTATTAAAAATCTGTTTAGGCGGTTCTCGATGACAAGATCTTATAATCTTCTGCGAGTATCTGCGTTCTTACTGTAAAATCAACAAAATTTGTAACTCTTATTGTATGTATTTTATTGATTCTTTTATTGTAAAAGTTATTTTGAATAAACAAAAAATAAATAAAAATATATAAATTAAAATTAAAATGCCTTTCAATCTTCCTAAATATTTTTATACACAGAAACTATTTTATAAAACACAGTAAATCTAGTCATTAGTATAGTAAAAATGAGGGGAAAAAACTTTTCCTTCACTTAAACACTGAAAACAGAAATATTAATAACTTATTTGATTAAGTGTAAACTTACCAAATTTAAATGAACTATTTAACTTGAGATTCGGCATTATTGTGACAACATTACGATTATTGCCACGGCTTCATTAATATTTGCTTCATTTATGTGTCCGCACATTAATCATCACAAACAATCTCTAAAAACAAAACATTAATACTATTAAACCTAATATCATCACAAGAATAAAAAAGTTTATTTTATTTAATTGATTTTTCAATTGTTACTATTGATTATTCTTTTAATTATTATTGATTGCTTTTTGTTTTTTTAATAAAGTGTTGTTTTAATTTCACATGTATTTGCGTATTTCATTCTCCCCGAATGTCAGTGTAGATTAGAATAAATTTTTTTTTAATCAAATAAAGTTTCATAAAAAAACTTAAAAAAAAGTTATTTGATTTTTATATATTTAAATACAGCTCAATATTCTCTACAACTTTAAAAAAAAAAATTAAAAATCTTTTTTCGTAAAAAATAAATAATTAAAATCCTTAACTATTCCATTTGACCCCATTTTACTCTATATGATAGTAAAAACTTTATTTCTAGATGTATAATATTATTTCTAAATGTATGTATGTATACTTTTATTTCTAGATGTATAATATTATTAGATGTATAATATTAATAATTTAAGTCATGCTTTGAAACCGCAACCTACAAATAAGATTAAGATTACTAAGTATTAATAATTTTTTTTTTCGAAAACTTGGTTAATTGTAACCAAAATACAATAGTTAAAAATATAACAAAATTATTAAGAACAATATTTAACGTAAAGTATTATTTAGTTGTGCGGCCGTGGCGCAGTATTTAGAGCGCCTGCTTTATGAAACGAGCTCTGGGACATATGTTCGCGTCACGGTAAGAAAGGAGGCGTGAACTTCCTGGTTAAATGCACTTCCGCGGTGCTTCCTGGTTAAATGCACTTTCGCGGTGCCAGTCAAATGTATTTATATCTAATAATGAAATTAATCAACTACACGGAGGTATAAATATGAAGCTGATAAAAATAAATAATCGATTCAGAGTTAACAACCTCTCAATAAACGTAAATAAAACTCAGCATAAGTTATTTTGTTAAAAAACACACACAAAAAAACTGGCCGCTTAAGTTACTTGATCTCTTTATAAATAAAAAACAAGAATTTATAAAGGAATTTATAAAATTAAAGAGTTTTTAAAGAATTATGGAAATCAAAAATAAACAAAACAATTGGAATGATGTACTAAATTAGTTCATTCATTAATAATTAAAGTTTTTAGCTTAATTCATTGCTACATTAACAAGCAGCCGTAACGCAGTGGTTAGCGCGGTTGCCTCAGAAACTAGATATCCGTGGTTTAATGCCACCTCTGGGCAAGTTTTACAACATTGGTAAGGAGGGAGGCGTGAACTTCCTTTCAAATGATCTTCCGTAGTGCTCTGTAATAAGGCCGGAAGGACTTCTTAGGGCACCTAAAATAATGTTAAAAAAAAAAAACTATGACAGTATTGCATGACCTAGCACACAACCCGCTAAACCTCAAAGTATATTTTTAATGCAAAAACATGCTTGCAGAACCAAACGGAAAAAACCAGGGTTTGGAAAAATTTGTATGCGCAGATGCTCGCTGATAAATTATGCGCATACATTCGCATAGTTGTGCGCATACTTATACGCAATGTGAAATTAAAAACCGTTAAATTGTTTTGATTAGACAGACAGACAAAAGAACGAACTTTAATCCTAGTTTTCATGAAATTTTTAATTAATTAAGTTAATTAGACGTTTTTCCTTAAGGTGGCAGTACACCAATAAAAGTAAAAAAAAATTTTTTTTTTTACTTTCATTATTTAACCAATATAATCATCGCAGATTTCGAATTTTTAGTTGATTTAACCAAATAAAAAAAGCTTCACGTGTTAAAACCTGTTTATAATGTATCGGTTTAAAATAATTTTTATTTTCCCCTAGCAACGTTTTGTTTATTCCGTTGTTATGCGCTTCAGAAACAAGTTAAAACCATAAAATACTTACCTTTCCAACTATTTTAAGTGCAAAGTTGTAGACTGCAACGACTTCTTGTTAATTAGTTCAGCATGGTGGCTTTATTGACGTAATTCGCTTCTTGTTTCAAGCTGCATTCAAACTTTATTATTTATGCTGTAGTATATTTTTTATCTTTTTACAATAAAAAGAATATGGGTGGATCAAAAAGAAAACAATTATCAAGCAGAATATACAATACTAAAAAAGCAAAATTTCGTGGAAACAGATATACAAAGATTCCTTCTTCAGAAACGAAAACTTTATCTTTTGTTGAATCTGCTACACATTCTGCTTCTTCAAAAAAATTAAATATTGCTGATAGAGATTTTTCAAGATTTTCAAAGTACAGATTTTAACTTTATTATGAAATTTAGTCTGTTTGAAAACGTTATATTGTTACTTAAATGCCCAAATTTGTGAAGATAATTTTTTTTTTTAATGTTTGATTCGTCAAAAAAGTATGGTTTGAGTATTGGTTTAAAAATATGTTGTAACAGTTGCAATTGGAAAACTGAGTTTTTTTCATCTGCTACATTTTGTAAAAAGAATTTTCTTGAACAACAAGAGCCTAGTAAAAGCAAATGTAGTGGGCAAAAACCATTTGATATTAACACACGTGTCATTGTGGCTTTTCGTGAAATGGGTAACGGGTTATCGTCATTAGAAAAATTTTGTGGAATAATGAATATGAAACCACCTATGAACAAAAAAAGCTTCAATAAAACTTTACATAACTTGTTAGATGTTTATCAAAATTTAGTTGACCAGAACATGAAAAATGAATCTTTGAATCTTTGATGCAAATTCCAGGCTGATAAAATAACTGAAAAAAAAACATACAAAGAAAATATTTGTATTCCTGCTGCTGTGAGGGATTTTATAAAACCAATATTTATAGATCTTGGTAATGATGTTCTTTTAGAAAAGTGTTTGCACGGCAAAACACAGAATCCTAATGAGGCGCTGAATCAATTGATTTGGAAGCGGTGTCCCAAAGATATATTTGTAGAAAGAACTGCTTTGTGTGTTGGAGTAGCATCAGCTGTCCTATACTTTAATAATGGACTACAATTTTTAGAGACGTTATTTGATAAGCTTGAAATAACAGTAGGTTGCAATTTACATAACTTTTGTCTTATAAATGACTCTAAGCGCATTTCTAAAGCAGAAAAACAATGCACAAGTATAGTGAAATTGAGACGCAAGAAACTAAGAGCTATACAAAAAGGTTTTTGTGATCAAAACGAAACATTAGAAGGTGCAGTTTATGGAAGTGGGGAGTTTTGAACAATTTTTTTTTGTTTTTATTTTTAAATTGAGTTTTTCTCAAAATCATGTTTTATACTCTGGCGACGGAGATATTTTTCAAACCGATAACCAATTTGATCTGAAATTTGGCACACTTGTTTGGAACACATGTATTTGCAACCTCTACTAGAATTATGTTTACAGCTAATTGTGTTCTACTTTTGTGAGTGGTTTTGTGTTCTCAAATAACACCAAAACTTCCAAATATGACTAAAATGCAAATATTTTGACTTTTTTTGGTCAAAATCCAAAACTTTTAGTGTATGTTGTTGTTGCATAAGTAAAGAATCACAAGCCAAAATTTCAGTTCAAATTTATTTACGGTTGCTGAAAAAACCCTGTCGCCAGTTATTCGTTTTTAGGCTTTTGTCTGTAAATAATTATGCGCATAATTAATTTTTTTAACTTTTTAAATTTTTACTTATATTTTAATCATATAATATATGTTATGCACTATTAATAATTGAAAAAAAAATTAAATTGCAAGATTTTTTTTTAATGGTATACTACCACCTTAAAGAGAAAGACAATGGAAAACTTTACAATAAAAACATACTTGTAAAACCTCGATACAGTAAAGAGAACTGGAACTTGCTTTGCCTGCCAAAAGACAGTTCAATGGGCAAAAGATCGCGTCGCAGCGCATAAACGAACATCCTGTCCAAACGCTAGTGAAGACGAGAAACGATTGTTTTCAAAACAAAAAGCTGAATCAACTTCAACAACGACATCATAATCTCAGCCAAAACATAAGTAAGTAATCGACAATGTAATGAATCCTAAAGAATCAAAAAAAAAATCGATATGAAATGAGCAAATTTCTTTTTTCGAACTAAAATATTTCTTCGTCTCGTTGAATCTGAAGCTTTTAAGGATTCGGTCAAAGTACTTAATCTATTGTATGCATCATTGATACCGTGCGCGAAAACGCTCTCATGTTCGCTTCTTGATAAAAAGTATGCAGAATGCTCCGCTAAATTGGAAGAAAATTCTCGAATCATCTGTAAATTTAACGCTCGTCAGTGATGGTTGGACAAAGAATGGTTGCAATCATATATTGAATTTTGTATCAAGGCACCAAATATAAAACTGTTTTTTTACACTTCATCAACACATCGAGCATAATTCAAGCGCTGCAGCTGTAGCTGGTGCTATCATAAAAGTAATCGAGACTCTCGGCCCACAAAAGCTCAGAAGCATTATCACTGACGTCACTCAAGTAATAAAAGCTTCTTGGAAATTAATTAAAGAAAAATTTCCACACATCTGAACATATTTTTTTACTAATTTATTATTAAAAAAAAATATTTTATCCATAAAATGAAAAAAAATTGATCAGACTCAATTTTTTTGATTTGTGGAGAAATTTGTGGAGATAAAACAAAATAATTGTAACCTCGCGCTATGGCTGTGCAGCACATGGTATGAATCTTGTCGTTATGGACATTTTGAGTCCTAATTAAAGTTCAAAGACCATCAAAGAAGCTAAACCATCAAGTTTGTGAAGAATTATCACATTGTTAAAGCAAAGTTTGATGAAAAGAGAATCGCTGCTAATATTCCTCGCTCACTCACAATGCGTGTTTTGACTTGATGGCTTAGTCAATTTAATTCAATGAACGACCTTTATATGGCAAAGTATGTTTTGATTCGAGTTGCGGGTGAGGAAAATGCACCTTTGAAAGAAGTTGCTCCAAAAATAAAATCGGCCACTGTTTTGACGCTAATTAAATCAAATGTTTTCTGAGATTTGGCAAAACTCGTGAAAGATATTGAATATCCTTCTAACATTATTGGAAGACTTGAAAATGATGATGCTTCAATATCCTTGGTGTACTATTGTTTTGGTGAAATGTACAAGATATACGCAAATGAGGAAATTGTTCAGGAAATGGTTATGAAGCGCATTAAATTCCTTATCACCTCAAATATGGGAATTGCCTGTATGCTGACACCAAAGTATGCTGCAAAAGGATTCTAATTTGGTGAGGATAATACTGATATAACATAATAACATAATAACAAATAACATCTACGAAGCATTTTATAAAACATTGTTTTCCGTTTACGACGCTAATTTTCCAATTGTTGAAAAAATAATAAAAATTAACAAAAGCTCGAAAAATCCCTGGATTACGAAGGGATTGAAAAAATCGTCAAAAATTAAACAGAAGTTGTATATTAAATATTTAAAAACAAAAACATCTGCTAGCGAAAAAATATACAAAAACTACAAATATCTATTTGAAAAAATACATAAAAACTTAAAAAGAAATTACTACTCAGAACTAATTAATAAATTTAAAAACGATTTGAAACGCACATGGCAAATTATGAAAGAAATTACTGGAAAACAAAAATCGTGCTTAGGTTTTCTGCCGCAGATGAATAAAGTTGATAACATAAGTTTATATGACCCAAGAGCCATATCCCGTGAATTTAATAATTTTTTTATTGGGATAGGTCCTTCCTTATCAAATAGGATTTCAAATACGACGGCTTTTTTTAATGATTTTCTCGTACCTATGGATAATTGCATTTGCTCTGATGAGTTATCTTCAGAATTATCTTTTGAGGAATTTGAAGTAGCTTTGAGTTCTGTGAAAAGAAACAAAGCAACAGGAGCAGATGAAATTAATGGAAACGTAATTATAGATTGTTTCGATATATTAAAACATATTCTTTTTAAAGTTTTTAGAGCTTCTATAAATCAAGGAATTTTTCCAGAACAATTAAAAGTTGCAAAAGTTACTCCTATCTTTAAAGAAGGTGACAGATCAAATATTAGCAACTATCGACCCATTTCTGTTCTTTCGGTATTTTCAAAAATTTTAGAAAGAATAATGTCTAATAGAATATACAAACATCTCAACAAAAATAACTTACTGTACAACAAACAATTTGGTTTTAAAAAAGATAACTCAACAGAGCATGCAATAATCCAGTTTGTGCATGAAATTTCAAAATCTTTTGAAAAATCACAGTACTTGTTAGGTATCTTCATTGACCTATCAAAAGCTTTCGACACGGTAGATCATCACATTCTGCTTCAAAAACTTGAATATTATGGAATTAATGGTATTGCCTTAAAATGGTTTAGAAGCTATTTAACAAAAAGAAAACAGTTTGTAATTAGTAACGACGGCTATCAAAATAATTGTCTTGATATCGTCTGCGGTGTTCCTCAGGGTTCAATCCTCGGGCCCCTACTTTTCTTGATATACATAAATGATCTGAATAAAGCTTCTAACCTTATAAGCATTATGTACGCAGATGATACCAATCTATTCCTCTCAAACAGTAATATATACGAACTCTTTACTACTATGAATAAAGAATTAAAACATATATCAAACTGGTTTAAATGTAATAAGCTAACTTTAAATATTAATAAAACCAAATGGACTCTATTCCATTCGCATGCAAAAAAGAGATCTTTACCAATAAATTTGCCGCAACTTTTTATTGACGAAATTGAAATAAAAAATGATTCCGTTACAAAATTCTTAGGTGTTTATCTCGATGAAAACATCTCCTGGAATCAACATATTAATTATATATCTACTAAAATTTCAAAAAACATTGGGATTCTATATAAAGCTCGTAACTACCTAAATAAAAATTGCTTAAAACAACTTTATTACTCTTTTATCCACAGTTACATAAATTATGCCAACACTGCTTGGGGGAGTACTGTAAAAAGTAAGTTAAAACTTCTTTATCGTCGTCAAAAGCATGCGATCCGCATAATTAACTATGCCGATCGTTTTACACACACAAAACCTCTTTTTACTGAAATGAGATTGTTAAATTTATTTGAACTCAATGTATTTAAAGTTTTATGTTTTGTATATCTATGGAGAAATAATCAATCCCCTACCGTTTTTAATAATACTTTCAAACTCAAACCTAACAACAAATACGACATGAGAAACAAACTTTTTAAAAGAACCATTTTGTCACACAAAATTTAATCAATTTTGCATTGCTTATCGTGGACCCCACCTATGGAATAATATAGTTTTGCAGAATTTTGATTTACCAACTTCCTTTTACCTTTTCAAGCTCAATCTAAAAAAATGTATTATTTCACTTGATAATATACTCAGATACTTCTAATATTTTGAAAATTGTTATACAACTTGAATTCAGTACTTTCTTTATTTTAATTTTTACTTTATTTTTTAGTATCTTATACTGGTATTTATTTTGCTTGTTTGTGCTTTATAAGGTTCTGATGACAAGATCTTGTGATCTTCTTTCAGATCCTAGCTTATGTTTCATTGTAAGCAGTTTATGTATGTGCGCATCTACGCATTTGTATGTGTATATATGCTTATATTTATATATGTATGTCCGTGTTTTTTCTTATTTTAATTTAGTTGATAAATGTTGTAACACGAATTTAATTGTAACACGATATAAATGGCATATATAATTGTACTTTGACATTTTAATGTAAGCAAAATTAAAAAAAAAAAAAAAAAAAAAAAAAAAATCAGTTTAATTTCAGAATAAGCCTTCAAAACAAATCCAACAGTTGCTAAGACAGTTGAAAATGAAATGATTGAATTTGTTGGAGAAATGACAATACTGACAGAAAAAATAAATAAGACAATTTTCAAAATAAGCGCAAAGAATTATTGGAAGATTGTTGGTCGTCAGAAATATCCAGCAGTCTTTGAAGTTGCAAAATCTATTGTTGAAAGGCTCACACTGCTTTAAATTACAATATATGTAAATTACAAATATATAAAAAAATATAATAAATATATAAAAATATAACATCACTATAGAGAGCCTAAGATATGGAACAACTTTAAAAATAACTATTTTAAAATGGTGAAACCAGTTTAAAACCAGTTTTAAATAAAAAGATGAACTTTGAAATCAAATGACAGCTTTGAATTTAATTTGTACATTATTTAATCAAACGTAATTTTATATATTTTTATTAATTTTATCATCATTTATTCTTTATATCTAACGCATAGAGTTAACATAATGATCCTAAAAAATTACTTCTATTTAATTGCTTCTATTTTATTTTTACTTTATTTTTCTTAGTTTAATGTACTTTACACTTGTTAAAACCCACATAACGACTCTATAAAAAGATTGTGTTGGCTCTGGTCATTCCTTTTATTTTGAGGCTGTTTATATAAAACTATTTTTATGTTTTATTTAAGTTTCTTGTAATATATACTTTTTAATTGTATGAACAGAAAAATTTATAATATTTAAAAGAATAAAAAAAGCTAAATTTGAGCTGAGCAATAATAAAAAAAAAATAAAAAAAATTGAATGTTCTTGTTAGTCAGAAATTTAAAGTATCTAAAGCATCTTCATATAGTTACTGTACGGTATGGAGAAACTTATTCACAGTCCTATAAAAATATATATAAAAAGAAACAGTCACTAAAACCTAAGAACAAGAAACCATAAAATAGGAAGCATTTTACTTCTCAGCCTTTACTTCTCAAAAATAGTCTTTACTACTCTCAAAATAGTCTTAACTTCTCAACCCTAATCGAAGTTACTCCAAATAAATTTGAGCTAAATTGAGGATCTAGAGCTTTGATCACAAAATTATTTAAAAAGATTATCAAAATATTTTGTTGAAATTTTAGCATATAGTAGGACATGTTTTTATTTTAAGAGACCGTTCACAATTTATGTCATCAGTTTTTCATCATTTTTCAGCCTTCATTTACCATTAATCATAAAGAGGACTTCCTCCGCCTATAATCATAAAGAAGAAAAAGATTTTATGTTATTAATAAACGTACCTTTAATAATGTATTTTATTATAATAACCTTACAATTACTCTATTTCATAAAAAATAAAGCTAAAAGAACTCGCTTTTGTAAATCTTAACTTTTTAAAAAGAGTCATTTCACACTGTGTAAAAATCTTTGCATGACCATCTCAGATTTTCATATAATTTTGTCAGTGTGTTGTTAAACATGTATCATGAGATTTTTTTTTTCAAATAACTTATTTTATCACTAAATAAACATTTTACAAAGTTTTCTCCTATAACTTTCATATATCTATAAATATATTTATATGTATTAATCTATAAATATAAAGTAAATTTGAAAGAGTGACAGAAGCAAGTAAAAAACTACAGTCTTAAAATTAAATCTTTATGATACCCAATTATAAAATAAGTTTTCTCGTGGAATAACTCTTTTAAATTCATTTTATGTTTATAGATTAATAAATATAAATATATTTATAGATGTGCGGAAGTTATAGGAGAAATCTTTGTAAAATGTTTATTTAGTGACAAAATAAGTCATAATAATTTGAAGAAAAAAAAAATCTCTTGATACATGTTTAACAACATACTGACAAATTGAATCAAAATCTGAGATGGACATGCAAAGACTTTTACACACAGTGTGAAATGACTCTTTTTAAAAAGTTATTACCACGTGATAATATTATCAAGTGAGATTATTAACAATGTTAAAACGCATTAAAAATAATAGTCATAATTAGTCATAAAATATACGTTATAATCCCATAAATGATTATAGAATAAAAACTATTTGTATTATAATATAATAACCTTTTTTTTATTATGGTATTAAATTATTTTTGCTTTAATTATTACTATTTATTTAATCCTTAAAAATATGATAATATGTTGGCGTCAGTTAAGTCAAATATGGACTGTTTGACTGTTGCATTAAAATAATTAAGTGATATCATTTGATTGCTAGAAGTTTGTTAGATTTTCAAATTACAACATTGTTCAGACAACAAAAAAGATTCTCAGAATACAACATTGCTGAGACAACAAGATTGCTAGATTCTCAGATTAAAATAATTACTGTTTGGAATTTTATAGGATTTTTTTGATAAGCCAAACTTTAATATAATTCTGTTGCTAAAATGTTCTGGGCTCTTTTTTTATTTTTATATTTATGTTATAAAACGCTACAATATCACAAAAACAAGGTTTCTGAGTAAATCAACGGTGTAGGTTACGAAATTTTTTTTTGGGAGTTTTATATCATGTCTACACATTTGACTATGGTTCTCCAACTGGCGTCAATTTAATACCGTTAATTTTATTGGTTCTTTATAGGACCCTATCACTAACTGCAAAGTATTTTTATATTTTTCAATATATGCATTTCTTTACGATTTTTTTACTAAACTTAAAGATCAGGGATCACTGAGCCCTATTTTATCTGGATAGGCCAAAAAACTTTTTTATTTTTGTATTACTTTTTACACTATATTTTTTAAATTTGGAAAAAAAAGAGATGGGGGAGGGCTGGGGAGGTTTTTCAAGATTTTTTATTTTAAAGCTGCTTCAAACTTGGATTTGGTGAAAAGATGTTGAAAAATTTTGAAAAATGGTGAAAAGATGTGTTAGCCTATATTTAAAATAGCTTCAAATTTAAAATTAATGTTTGGAAAAACTATTGATGGTACATTTTAATATAAATCTGTTGCAGAACTTACTCGATCTGATATGAATGCAATAACATACACTACTACCGATACTCTACAAGTATCCATGCTCTAATGTATTTACAATACACCAAAGATCATTGTGCATACATGCACCTAAACTGCCAGGACTTTGATGAGACAATAAAACTAAATTTATTGTCATTTTAGATACAACTGACACAAACTTGATGTTTATTTAGTAGAATAAACTTGTAATTATTAAGAGCACTTACAACTGTGTTTCTTGTATTAATACGTTACTCTTGATTGCTTTTTACGCTGTCCACTTCATCTCTGGCAGCATAAAGATAAATCAAAATCATATAAATTTAAGGTAATTAAAATTTGACTTTGAATTACCCATTGAAGACTCGCTTATGCTGCTAAACATATCCCTTACGGAAATATTCCATAACTATTTCATGGAAAACCCATGGAATTCTATAAGTAAACAACGGTTTTTCCATGGAAAGCGGAAATTATATGGAATTTTCATGGGTGTATTTTTATAAAAATTGAAATCTTTTTGAATTTCTATGGGTAAACCATGTTTTTTTTTTTCATAGCTCATGCTGCACCATGGGTTTTACAAATGCGCTTTTAAAGATGCTGTCGTAACTCGTAGAGTTACAATCATTTGCAACTTGAGTATATAATATTTTCTGCATTCTTCTATTTTTCTGTATTTAATAAGACTATAATTCATTTTTATAATGCATTACATTCAATATGATTCAAACTAATCATACAGACATAAACAACTAAACATTTTTGCAATAGCTAGAATATGATTAATGTATGCATTTTATAATGCATCATATTATGATATTTTCAGAGATGTTGATCTCGAGACGTAAATCTTGGTCTCGAGACGTCTCAAGACTCATTTAACTGTCTTGGTCTTAGTCTCGGTATTGAATCAAATTTGTCTTGGTCTTGGAATTTACTATCTTTACGTATCTGGATATTATCATATTATGACGCATTATAAAATGCATATGTTTACTTATTATATATATATATATATATATATATATATATATATATATATATATATATATATATATATATATATATATATATATATATATATATATATATATATATATATATATATATAATTATATACTTTTTGTGCATATACTTATTCTAGCTATTGCCAATAGCTTTGTTTAATTTGCATAAATTGCAATACCATAGCAAGTACATCAAGTGAATCAGTTTGATTTTTAATTTTTATTTGGTTTACTACAAATATTTTAGTCTTAATGGATATTAGATAACTAGTGTATTAGATAAGGTGAGATAAGCAGTGTATCGTATAAGATTAGAAAACTAATATACAAAAGATAACTTTTGCTATCTTTTTTAATTTTTTTTTAATGGCTTTAGTTTGCATAAAAATGCTTGAAGTTAAATTGTAATTGGTAAATGATTATTAAGTATTAAAAAACTTTATTTTATGATGAATGTTTTATTAATTTTTAGCTCTGTTAAGTTGTTTTTGTCTTTTTGTTGACGCGACCATTCAAGTTATTATGTTTTTTCTTTACTATTAAATAGCAGAATTATTAGAATATGTAAATGATGTAATAGTTTGTGTATAAAACTTTTATTTTTACTTTATTATTTTATTTAAATTAATACATTATAAGCCGACAGGTTTGGCTGGCAATATAAATAATGTTGTTCATCAATTATATCATTTATAACAATGTCAGTTTTGATATGCATTTAATATTTTTAAAAGTAGTTCAAAAGCTGTCCAGAAAAGATATAAGCGTAATCTTTGGGATTCAACTTGTAATGATGTTCTAAGAACAACTTATTTGAAGCAGGAAAACTACGGTAATGTTTTAAAAATATCAGAATGGGAAGTTAATTAATGCACAAGAGATTACTAACAGTTAGATATAAGCATATAAAAGCAATGTTTATAAATAATACACTATTACTTATTATTATACAATTAATTTTATTTGTTTATATTTAACTAATGTGAAGTGCTTGTCTTAAGAATAATAAATTAGTTTATGAACACACTTGAATATTTGTTATGTTTTTACATTATTATACTTAGTTAGTTACATATTTAATATATTTATTATGTTTTAAACAGTAAAGTAAAAATTTAATATATAAATATATAAATTTTTAATTTTAATAGTGTCCTTCTATTTTAATAAGCCCTTTTATTTTAACTTTATCATTTTATTTAAATTATAAGCTGGCAAGTTTGGCACATAGTAGGAGAAAATCGAGCTTTTTTTTGCCAAAATTATTTTCGTAGTTTTTTTTTATTAGAATAGCTATATTTATATATAAAATGCATAAATAAAGTAATAAACATGTAAAAAATATATTAAACAAATTAAATTTTGGTGAAAAATAGGAAATATTTTTAATGGACGAGACAACTTTTAAAACATCAAAAGTATTACTTTTCAATGCATGTATTTGTCATAAAAAAACTTTTTTAGATTTATATTTACAGAAATTATATATTATAATAGTAATGAAAGATTTTGTAGGTATTATTTGTGTGCAAACATCTTTTTTACATGTTCAGTATTTCATTAGAATTACTGAACCATTAATTCAGTAATTCTAATCAAATAACTGACCATTAATTCAGTAATTCTAATCAAATGACCTTTTTTATTGCAAAAAGTAGCAAAATATTTATGATGTATGGCTATTTATATACATTTAGCATGAGATTTACATAATCAAATCTTTTGATAATATTGGAAAATGGTTTATCTGATACCTAATAGTTAAGGTTAATTTCTCTATTTTAGATTCATAAAACTAATGATTTCATTTACGTTAAATTGTTTTTAAAAGTCTGAGGAAAAAAAAGCATTGTTAATTAAAATAGTATACTTTAAAATGAAAGTCAATAAAGTTAATTTAAAACAATAGTAGAGAAAATAAGTTGATAAATAAAAAATGTAAAATAGTGTTATGGAACACATGTCAAATTCACGTGTAAATTATCGTATAAAATAACGCTTAAATTAATATTTAATTTTTTTTAACTAGATATTTCCTCTAATGAACATGCCTTCACCATTATAACAAATTTTCACCGTGCAATGCCGACATTGATTTTTTGGTATTTTGGCACACTCTGTCCTATTGTGTAGCGATAGAAATGTTTCACATCTCTCGGATAGATCGGTTGAAGAAGAAGTGAGCTTTTTTTAAATTACGATTTATAAGCAATAGTATATTTGTTGCTGTCTTTTTCTATATAAATGTTACCAACATACACGTAACATTTATGTATGTGCATAAATTTTTTTACTTTATCTTTATCATTTTATTTGAATTACTACATTATAAGCAAGAAAGTTTGACTGAAAATACAAATAATGTTGTACATCATGCAGATAGCTTGGGCATGCAACATACAAGTAACATTTATATATGTATTAGTTTGCATAAATCTTTTTATTTTAACTTTATCATTTTATTTAAATTACATTTTAGGTATGAATGTTTGACTGGAAATATAAATGATGTTGTACATCATGCAGATAGCTTGGGCGAAAAAAAAGTAATTATCTTATAATTATTATTTGTAAACAATGACATATTCATAACTGTTTTTTTTCTATATAAATGTTACCCATCATTTGGCAACATTTATATAGAACATTCAAAAGGTTGTGTGTTAATGCGTAATTATAAAGTAATTTATAATAGATAATAAATATAAGTATAAATAAATTAGTAAATAAAGAAAATTAGTTAGTATTTGTATACTAATTGTATAATGTATTGCCTAGATTGGTGAAATGGACAATGATACAAACTGTGGCGAAAACATTAATAAATATCAAAACGTGATCAGTAATTTGTTTGACGATTACCTGGTTCTGCAATTTCAGTTGGCTGCAATTAAAGTTGGTTTTTTCCATGGATGGAAAAACCAATGGAATTTCCATAAATATTTAGAACAATTTTTCATGAAAAAGTCATGATTTTCCATGGAAAACCCATGGTTTTTTCATGAAAAATACATGACTTTTTCATGGAAAAATGTGTTCAAAATACCAATGGAAACTCCATGGGTTTTCCATGGGTTTTTTCACAGATTTTCCATAGATAAATTCCGTAAAGGATCTAGCGCAACAAACGAGTTATTTTCAGAAAAATCCATCGAAAATCATCAATTCATTTGATTTTAGTTCATTTTTCAATAATCGCAAATAATAGATTTGTTTTTTTATAATAAAATGACACTTAGATAAAACGGATACTTTTAAAACTATTTAACTATGAAATTCTCTGTTTTTTTGCTGCTAGTAATTTACAATTTCTTTTTAATCATTTGCTTAAAAGTTATATTTTTATTAGATTTAAAGTCATTAAACTGCTCTTTGAAATAAACCTTTAACATTACAACCTACAAAAGCAGATCAAAATCTATGCCGATGACAGCAAAATCATAGGAGTTATCGATAATGATGATGATATAAAATCTTTACAAACAGACATAGACAGCACAGTAGCCTGGTCACTCGAGTGGCAAATGAGTCTAAATCTAGATAAATGCAAAGCAATACATGTTGGAAAAGCTAAAAATAAATCTACGCAACTGTATACGATGACAGGCAGAAATGGAATTGCACATAATCTAGAAACAACTACACTTGAGCGAGACCTAGGAGTTCTAGTATCCAACGACTTGAAAGTTTGTCAACAAGTCGAATCAGCTTCAGAAAGGGCTAACAGCATGTTAGGTAGACTCAAAAAAGCTTTCCGCAGTCGAGAGTTAGTACTATGGAAACCCTATACACAACGTACGTGAAACCGCGCTTGGAATTCGCAATTCAAGCGTGTTCTCCCCATCTCAGGAAAGATATCGAAAAACTCGAACAAGTTTAGCACAGGGCAACTAAACTCATCACAGAAATCAAAAATGATTTGTACGAAACTCGTCTTCACAAATTCGGTATTACAACACTAGAACCCGTAGGACAAGGGGAGATCTCATTCAAAATTTCAGAATACAAAACGGGTTCGAAGTAGTTTCGTTTTTTCATAAACAACAACTTGCACTATCTCTATCAACGTACAATTTACGTGGCCATAACCAACGATTGGAAAGACAAAACGTGAATAATTGTGAAGAAAGAGCTCATTTCTTCACTAACAGAGTAGTAAACCCTTGGAACGCACTCGCGCCGAATGCGATCAGGGCTCAATCCGTAAATGCCTTTTAAGATCATATAGATGGAAAAAGAGCATCTTTGGTCATTTTATTAAATGACCTTTCAGCATCGAGGGGATTGGTTATCACCTTTTCATAAAATATTATGACATTTTTTTTAAAAACAAAAACTCTACTAATCAATTGTTATTTTACTTGAATATTTTATTTCTGAAATAAAACAAATTCAAATTCATTTCAGTCCTTGAACGTTTATCACAACGATAAAGCTTACATTACTTAGACTCAATACTACAAATCATATTTTCAATCTAACATTTATAGTTCACCGTAAATGGTCTACTAATTAACATTAGGTTTATGATCTGGTAAATAGTGCATACAAAAACGCAATAAGTACCTAAAGAACAAACAAAATTTTTTCGAAAATCCAACTTCGATTCCATTTATGAAATATCTAACTATCATAATTTCATTTTGAATTTTTTAAACTTATTTTGCCTGGTAAGCAATTTTAATTCCATGTTCAAAATGGTATTTTTTTTTAACTCATGTGGTAGACATTTTCCGCTTTATGGAATTTTTCCATAGCATTTAGACCCTACAAAATTACCGTGGTAACCATTTACTCTGCCCTGATAAAAAGATGCTTTGGCGAATACTTACCCATTAATTTACCTATTTGTTGAAAAATCATGTTTGAATCCTATGAATATTCTTTTATGTCATTTAACACCTCAGCCAATATTGTTATTATTGGTGACTTTAATGCTCATCACACTAAATGGTTTGGTTTTAACACCACTGACCCTGCTGGCACAAATGCTCATAACTTCTGTATTTCTCAATCTCTTACTCAGATTGTCAACTTTATGACAACCCTAATCACTTAACTTTGCTTCTTAATTTGTGTCTCGTCTCTGACCCTAGCTTATGTTTATTTACTCCATTAGGTGGTTCCGACCATGCAACAGTCTCTATAAATCTTTTATCTCGTACTTCTTCAACGGAATCACCCTATTATCGTACTATTTACGACTACCGTAAAGCTGACTGAGATTCTTTTTGAAGCTTTCTTCGTAATAATTATTGTGTTGATGATGATGATGTCTTTTCCGCAGATAAACACGCCAGTTTTTCTTCCTTCTTGTTGACTGGGGTCAACAAGAAGGAAGAAGAGCTGCCTGGATCAAGTCAAGCTTCAGTCTATTCTATAGTCTTCACCTTTATGTGCTTTATCTAATTATAGTCATTTTTTTCATCTTTTTCAAAAAAGACACTCTTAAAAACAAACCTTAAGTTCTTGGAGAACTTTAAAAAACCTTCAACAGTGTCATTTACAAAGATAAGTCGAACATTCCATCTCGAATTCATGGTCTGATCTTATAACCTCTCCCAAGGTAAGACAATCTATTTGCTAAGAACTTTATTTCAAATTTGACCCTTGAATCTAATCGCCATACTCTTACTGTCATTCCAGATAAACAGGTTAACCAATAGTTAGACATGCTAAATGCTTGTAATTTAGATAAATTTCATGTTATAGATATTTAAAATTGTTTTTCAAATCTTTTTTCAATACCCTCTAAACTATTTAATAAGTGCTTGACTGAATTTTATTTGCGTGCTGGAAAATGGCATCTATGTTTCTAATTTTTAAATACTCTAGCAAAAATTATGACTCCTCCAACGTCCGATTAATCTTCCCTCTATCATTTACCTTTGAATCTTTGATCAAAAAATTTCTAGCATCCCTTCTTGAGAATAATAACGTACTCTCTGACAATCAATATGGTTTTAGATTTTCTCGTACTATGGCTGATATGCTCGAAAAACTTTTAAACGTTTTCTATTAATTCTAACCTTAATAGTGATTGCTTGCAGCCTTGTTGGGACCAAAGTAGATTATAAAAAAAAAGATTTACAAAATTTCCAGTGCATTAACCTGTGATGTTTTATTTATTTTGTAAAAACCACTCTATTTTAACAGATTAGGAACTTTCGTTTTAAAAGTTAAAACCATAAAACTTTTATATTTTTATAACCTTGTTATTTAATAAAACTACAAATTTTTTTCTGAATTTAATAAGAATAAATAAAACCTAGTTTAATAGCTTATACTTTTTAATAAAGAAATTCTATTTCCAGGTTTTAAGTTATGCGTGTTTAGTAATGACGGTGTTAACCAAGTGTGGTAATGTAACGCTATAATATTATGTCCGGTTGCATTGAAATCTAATGCATATACAAAAGACTATTTTAAAATGAAATTAATTTGTTATAACATTAAACTTAGCAGACCGGTTTATAAAGGTATTTATTCATATTATTCTTAGAATAACATGTAGTTGCTAATTTTTATAAGCTCGAGCAAAATATCTAAATTTGGTAAATATATATATATATATATATATATATATATATATATATATATATATATATATATATATATATATATATATATATATATATATATATATATATATATATATATATATATATATATATATATATATATAAGTACCTAAACAGTTAACCATCTGACAAGTAAATAAAACAAACTTTTTTAATCATAGAATTGGTAAAATTTTAATTGTTCGGATTGTTTTAAATGTCGATTTTAAAAGAGAAAATATCTAATTAAAACTAAATTGTTTTTTTAATACTATTGCGTATATAAAATATAAAGAATGCAAATAGGATAAAATAAATAATAAATAAATAAATACAAAGTTTTATTTATATAACAAAATATTTTAAAATAAATAACTAGTTGTCTAAAGAGTTTTATGTGTTATATTGTATATTTTACATTTGCATTAACAAACTAATAATAAATAAAGTTAAACACTGACACACACACACATATTTATACAAAATTAAATATATATTTCTAGAATCAGGTTGGGAAATAACAACATTTGCTTTTATCTGCTGCCGATGAACAGCACTTTCTATCTTTTTGAAACCAGACATCGCATTTTAAACTCCTTGGACCGTATAAATCATAGGAAGTGGAATGTCTGCGTAAGATTTTAGAATTTGAAGCAGAAAAATTTTGTCGAAGCTTTCTAACGCAATTTGTAGAAGAAATGCGTACATTTTTTGCTGAGTCCGTATAATCTATGTTTATGGTTGGTTTACGCTTATGACCTTCTTTTCTGTACTTTGCTCTTCTATTTTGGAACCACACCTTTCACATAAAATAAAAAATCATTTTTTTAAAAATCATCAAGTAAGTTATCAATTTTTCCGGAAAAAAAAAGTCTTTATTAAAGAAAAGAAAGTTTTAACTAGAGATAAGTTTATGAAAAAAAATTGTATTATCAATTTTTTGAAAGTATTCCTCAAAAAAAAAAGCTATAATATAAACCAGAAGCACTTACGGAGTGCAAATTATTCGTTACAACTGGCATTAAAAGAGAAAAGTTTTATTTAAAACAGCAACTTTTTTTGTATTACTCGGTGTAGTTAAGACGATTTACAAAATATTCGAATACTTTTATTTGGAATTAGCATGGTTTTGTCAGCATATTATGCCCAAACAAGATCTTTAAATGTTATAATTTTTTTTTGCTTGAAGTTTTTATAATGTTTAAAGAAACTTTTCTTTTTTTATATAATTTTCAAAATCCTTTTACTACCCGTAATTATGTATCTAAAGAACACTATTTTGTAGTCTTTAGATCAATTCCGCTCATCGGCATTAACATGAATTTTGTTTCTTTTAAAACAGTTCCTTAAATTACTACTGATCCTAGTTCTAATCGGTGCTGACGTATATTAACTATATATAGTTGTCAAAACACTATATTTCTATCAATTTTCACAAGAAATTACGACCAAGAAAGAGCTTATAATTATGGAAAATTGCCAACAAAACGATGAGAACAGATCATATTGTTAAACTATAATGTTCATTTCACCTAAAAAACGTATTAATATAAAATCTTATTTAAATTTGAACGAGCGATTGTGATTTTAAGATGATTTTTTTAAAAAAAAAAGATTCCACGATCTGGGTTTTTTCGCTACAAACATTTTTATTTTATGGTAGCGCAAAATTTATCATTTTAATTTTTTTCGTCTTTTCATAATTCACAGACCAGACTATTTAACGGAAGTATCTCGTAGTCAACAAAATATCACAGAGACGCTATATTATTTTTAAGGTGCCTTAACTACACCAAGTATTTAAAAATATTTAAAACTGAAATAACTAAAAGAATAAATAAAAAATAAATAAATAAAAGTTAAACAAATAAATAAAAGTTAAAACTAAAATAATTAAAATAATATTTACAAAAAAAACAGTCATTCTAAAATCATAGCGTTTTTCTGAACGTAGAAAAAAATGTTCATTTTTAGCATTAAATTATATTACACTTATTTGAGAAGATCCAGTCAGCACCTGACATCAAATTATTATCAAAATGATGTAAAACGTCAAAACGTACCATAAACATCGATTTGTCATCACTGAGAAAATTTAAAAACAAATTAACTTGAAAAACTTTTTAATTTTTTTTTATTTATGTTTAGATGTTTAATTTATTTTATTTATGTTTAGATGCAAGAAAAAACTATTTTTTTATTTAATGGGATTAGGGTGTCGTATTTGCTTCAGCTCAAATGCGCCCGACTTTAATGGTTTAGCTTAAATACGCCTAAATGTAATTCAAACGGTTTTAGTTTTCAATCATTTTCTAATTTTCAATAATCTAATCTTAATATTTTTCATAAAGGAATAAAAAAACCTACCTTTATGACGTATTGCGATAAATTTATCTTCGAACTCAGTTTGTTGATATACAAAAGTGTCGGGTAGCGTTCTTTCTGGAACTCGCATTCTAAAAAATCTCTTTGACACAGAGTTATTGATGTTCTTGGCCTTCGCCCACATTTGTCTTCTTCCATTTCGATTGAAGAAAGAGAACAAAAAGAATTTGGAGATTCTCGACAAAATTTTAGTTCATTTGAAACCTCAGTCCTTTCTAAACAATATTTTTTGCACTTACTTTTCTAACCAAACAATACTATTTAACTTGAAAAATTGCAATAAGTTTTTTTTTATTTTGATATATCAAATAAATAAAAAAATGACCAGTGAATTAAATAAACGTTTTAAACCTTACCAACATGATAAAACACTCCTGGTGTTTTTGATTCAATGTCGTTACTTGAACGTAAAATTTCATCAATTGTAAAACCTCTCATTTGAACTGTACTTAGTTATTGCAAGCTTCTCGATATATTTCTTTGATATATTTTTTTAGTTAACCTGTGCGCCTATTTATGTATTCGCATCATTAATTAGCGTAACTTAACATAATTGCAAAAAACTAGAAGATATTTCGGTTTTTTTTAATTAATAGATCAATACTGAGTGTGAATTGCAAGCATTCAAATGAGATTCTTTTGTTTCCCAACAAAAACGACAAAAAGGAAACCAGTAATGAATGAAACACGGCGCTTAAATTAAACTGAGTTAAGGATAAATTGTTAAACGCCTGTTTATATTAGCAAATTAATGACATTGTTAAAATAATAAAATAAACGAGTTTCTATTTTCGTTAATTTTTTTTTTTTTTTTTTTTTTGTATGGTTAATTTAAAAAAAAAAATTTTAAACTATAATTTTATTTTATTCTTATTTATGTTCGACTTATGTTCGAACTTTATTTTGATATCCATTAATATTTATTAGGTTTTTTGCAAATTTCTAATGTAATATTGGACTGAAACAAATGTGATAGCTATCCAGCCGATAATTAGTTCATTTTGTTTTTAGTTGTTATTGAACACATTATACATGTAGATTTTTTTAGATAATGTTTTATGTTTAATTATTTTTGAATATACTTTTTTAGCTATTAAGCTTACGTGATAATAATATTTGTATTAGCGAGCAAAATTTATAATCAAAAAGTAAAAAAAATTTGATTAAATTTTTGTATGTATTAGTGTCGAATTGCAATCTTGAACAAACAACGTAACTGTTGTTAACATTGAGTATAAATGACGTTTTATTTCCCATGTTTGCTTTCATTAACCGCGAGATAAATTGAAACATATACCGATATCCTTTAGTAGTTTCTAGATCAATGTAGTTCTAACATAATCAATCAATTTGTTAAAAAACAACTTTTGTTTGACAAAGAGGTGTTAATTTTATGATTTAAATTTGGTATTAATAGAATGCCTGTTTTCATTCTTTTTGTAACCGAGTAGAAGTTCAATTTATAAAAAGTTCGATTGTCAAATGTAGTATTTTTTTTGTTCTTCACGACTTCATTATTAATATATGTGAACAAATTCCAAAAATTAGGTTTTATTATTTTTGATACAAAGTATCGAAAACTTATATGAAAATATTCTAAATGAATAATATTATCGTAATATTGTAACAAAATTATTAATGCGCGACATATTAATTAAAAGTGTTATTTCTTTGTATGTTGAATTATGGTAATGGCGTTTTGCCAATTAGTGACAGTTTTTTTATATCAATATTCTATATATATATATATATATATATATATATATATATATATATATATATATATATATATATATATATATATATATATATATATATATAAAGAATATTGAAATAAAAAAAAACTGACACTAATTAGCAAAACACCATTACCATTAATATATATATATATATATATATATATATATATATATATATATATATATATATATATATATATATATATATATATATATATATATATATATATATATATATATATATATATATATATATATATTAATGGTAATGGTGTTTTGCTAATTATATATATATATATTGAAGCAGCCGTGGCGCAGTGGTAGCGCACTTGCTACAGAAACGTAAGATCCCTGGTTCAAACCCCACATCTGGACAAGTTTTGCGACATCGGTTGGGAAGGAGGCGTGAACTTCCTATTAAATGCTCTTCCGCGGTGCTCTGTGATAAGCCCGTGAGGACTTCTTGGGGCACCTTAATCAATTTAAAAATATATATATATATATATATATATATATATATATATTATATATATATATATATATATATATAAATATGTATATATATATACATATATACATATATACACACACACCCACAGTGGGTTGCCAAATTAATAGAGATTTGGATATAATGAATAAACACATAAGTTGTAGTTATTATTATTGTTTTTTTTTTACCGTTTTTATTATAAGAGAGCTTTTTTTAGAATAATAAACAAGATAGGGTAAACCACCCAGTGATCAACGGCTCTAGTCGTCATTTTGTCACTAAAAAATATGCTGAGAAAAAACTAATTAATGTAATGTGCCAAATTAGTCTCTAAAATGATCGCTTATCTTTTCTTTATATATCGCGACATTAGAATTATCTTGTTCTATCTCCACTTTCTGAAAAAGTTGAGTTAATGATAGTGTTGTGTACCTCAAAATATTGTCTTTCTACTGAATTGAAATCTAAGTTATAAGTAAAAAAGTTGCGGAAAAAACATAAGTTATAAAAAAAATTTATAGGCCGTCTCCTAAAGTTTTTATACTTTAAATCGTTTTATCTCAAAACTAAAAAATGTGGAGATAGAACAAGATAATTCTAACGTCGCGATATGTAGGAAGTTCCGTAAACGTAAAAATAAACACGCCCGATTATTTGGAGCAAAAAAGATCCGCGACTCTTAGGAATAATATTTAACTTTTAAGAATGCATGACAAATGTAATTTTTTTAACTAAAAATTTTTTGTATCTAAAAACATTTTGTATGTAAAAATATTTTGTATGTAATAAAATCAGAATTTTGAGATCAAAGTTCTGCATTATGGCGCACACTGTATATTTCGTACGTTCGCCCACACCTAGAATTCACCGTTTTTAACTCAAGACATAGCCAAACTCGAGCAAGTTCAACACCGAGCCACAAAACATATTGCCACCCTTAAACATAGTCTTTGAGTATACATTTCGTTTACTCAAAGACTATCAAGCCTTAAACTGACAACACTAACTGAACGACGTAAAAGAGAGACTTTATCGAGCAACATAAAATCATGAGCAAAATCGATAAAGTTAACTTTCAGGTCCCTCAACTTCAACCAAACACGGAATCTTCAAAGTATAGTTTTCGGCCGCGTGGACATACTAAACAACTAAAAGCACAACTTGTCCGAAACTGCGCTGAAAGAAACAACTTCTTCACCAACCGTGTTGTAAAATTATGGAATTCATTAACCCAAAATGCGGTGGACGCAAAGAACTTGAACAATTTCAAACACGAACCTTCCCTGCTCCGGCATCTTCTCTTTATCTGAAATTGAAAAACTGTATTTTCATAACAGAGAGGCCTGGTGTGCCGCTCTTTGATATCAATTTGTAAATTTTTTTTACCATGAATAAACCAAACCAAAAAAAAAGTTATTGTATGTAAAAAAAGTTTTGTTTGTAATAATTTGTTGAATCTAAATATGGTCTTATCAAAAAATTCAATATAGTGAAAATTATAAACCAAAGGGAAAAGCTAAGGCGCGTTCATTTTTTAAAGATGATTTGTTAAACCCATGAGAAACGGTAATACCTGAAAACTACGAATCCTTTAAAACTTGAACCAAAACTTGTTCAAACTAAACATAATATACCCTATTTAGACATTATTTCAGTAACAGAATCCATTGCGTTAAAACTAGAGTATCGCAACAAAATAGAGAGTTCGCAAGACTTATGGAGAAATACGTTGAGGCAACGTATAATGTTTAAACCGCAAAAAAACAGCATTTTAGATAATAACCAAAAACAAGCAATAAAAAAAATTAAAGAGGACAAAAACATTGATATATACTATTTTGATAAAGGAGCGGGTTTTGTTAAAATGGAACACAACAAGCCAAAATTTGCTAAGAAATTGGACAAAATTTGCTAAGAAATTGGACAAACAAAAATAATTAAAAAGAACTTGACCATTAAATTTGCCAATAAAATTAGTACTATCAAAATTGAATAAAAAAGTGCAATTTACTAAAAAAGAATATAAGTCTATAACCAAGCAACCCAATATCGCCACGTATGTATGGCGTAATTAAAGGACACAAACCAGAAAAATCATATACGATTAGTAGTTTCAACCATCAGGACATCTTGTCATGGAATATCACGGTATTTAATAAATATAACTCAACCAATTTTAAATAAAATCATAACAAAGTTAAAGGAACAGCTAAACTTTGGAGTATATCAAACGATGAAATACAGATGTCTTACGACGTTGTCAAGTTATATCTATCAATCCATCTGAGAGAGACCAAAAAAATTTTTCTTGATAATGTTAGAGCTCTTCCCAAGTTAATAATAAACTAACAAAAATAAACTAACAAAAATAAACGTTTCAGAAATAAAATCACTGACAGAGCTCTCAGATATTCGGTCTAAAAAAGACGTCTTTTAAGCTTGCAAAAAAACGTCTACTACGTTTAAAAGACGTATTAAAAATGTCTTTTTTAGACCAAATGTTTGCTTGGCTGTGTTTATATAAAAGTTATTTTTTATGGAGTGAAGAAGTTCACGAGCTTTTAGATTCAGGTTCTATAGGATTTTCACTCATGGTAATACTTGCCGGAGATTTCCTGTGATTTTTCAAAAATAAACAGTTGACATAACGCTTCATTCTAATCCACCGCTAGAAATAGAACCATTTTGAGGTAGGTTGATGATAGCCACGCAAAATCTACTAACAAAGATAATATCATCCATTTTCAACAAATATTAAACATTCAACATCATTCCATTAAATACACAATCTAATTGGAAGATGAAAACAAAAGATTAAATTTTTAAATATATATCCAAATAACCAACAATCGTAAATGCAATTATGATTTTAACATTTATCAAAAAGAAGCAATAACAAAGTCAAACCACGATCCAAAAATCTTAGAAAGAATATTTAAGGTTCATAAAGCTTTACCAATTTGCTCTAAAAAATTTTAAATAAAGAAATCGATTTCCTAATAGATTTGTTTGCTGAAAATGGATACGAAAAGAAAAAATGAAAAAACCTTGCAAATGTTGTTATAAAAAAATGACACTCAAACAATGAAATAGTTTTATCTAATAATGAAGCAACCATGCCAACGATATAACTATCTTGATCCCAATATTATTATCAAAAATTCGAAAAATCTTTAAAAAAAGCAGGTTACAAGACATTCTTTAAATCTAGTGCAAATCTTAAATCACGCAACAAAATAAAACTACTATCAGATAACTATCCCGGAGTATACCTAATAGAATGCGGGTGTAGACAAAAATACTTTGGCAAAACAAAAATGAAAATACCAACAAGAACAAAACAACACCATAAATTTATTTATTTTAGTATTATTTATATATATTTGAGTATTATTTATATATATTATTTACTAATATTTAAAGAAAAATGGGATTAATCTGCTATTGGGCATCGTAAAAACAAATGTCCATGCAATACAAAACGGGGGCAAGTAAAAACGTTGAAAGTAGAACCTAAACAATTTGAATGAAAAGTTCGAGAGCCAATTGAAATTCAGTTTAACAAGTGCGGACCTAAGAACGTTGGCATGAATTTAGATGATGTTCAATATGTAAAAACGCAATTCTGGAGCCACATTATATATTTACGTAACATTAAAGAACCTTATTCTACGTAAACTTTAAAAAAGCCATTAAAAAGTGGTTACCGTTTGTTTGTAATTGTGGTTACCGTTTATTTGTAATTAAAGCATGAGATAAAAAAATAAGAAAAGAAAATCTTTTCAAAAATATTAAAAACAAATTGTTTTTAATATTTTTGAAAATTACAAATTTCTTTAATTTTTTTTTAAATTTGATATTGTGGTTTATCCTCCTCCGGCTAGTTGCCATTACCAAGAGGCAACATTACCAAGGTACCTCAAAGACAGGTTCGGCTCCCCAAGGAGCGTCATAACCCGCTCTACGGATCAAGAGTAAAGTGAGTTTAAAAAGAACGAAGATATGTTAGAGTGAAAGACAGAAGTAGTCGTGTTAGAAAGACAGCATAGAGAAAGCGGACAGTATTGCATTCGATGTTAGGAGGTGCATTAAGTAGAATTAGGGACTTTTTAATTTTAACAACTTGAAGTAAAAAAAATTTTTTAGTTTCAAGACTTTATTTCTAGAAAATAATTGTACATTACTGTAAATGGCGCCCATTAATTTTTGGTCAACTGTTATTGCCATTTTCTTGCTAATGGTTGTTATTTGATTAAAGACCCTAGTTTTATCTTCTTTTTTTTTTAACATATTTGCAGAAATATCAAACTTTTAATGTATATAAAAATCTTTATTTTTAATATATATTTTTCAAGCTTTTATTAACATCATTATCATCATCATCTTTGTCATAGCATTATTATCCTTATCATCTCATCATCTTTTTATTCTCATCATCGAAGTAAAAAATAGTTCAACAAACAAAATTATTTGAACTTTTTGCGATAAAAATAAATCTGATATAAATTTTCTCTAAAAATTGCTTTTCTATTCTTAAGCAATTTTTCTAAAGAATTTTGAACAGCTTTGAGTGAAGACTTTGTTTCTAATAAAGATGTTGTTCTATCTGTTGTAGTTATTTTATTTAATATTAGCAAGTCAATTGTCATTCATAAAATTTATTAAACATTTTTCATTTATCAAGTTTATTAAAATTTATTAAATGTTATTCATAAAATTTATTACTTCTTATTTATAATACAGAATATCTTCAAGAGTATTTTAAAAGTCTTACAAAAGACGACGTTAGAATTTATAGAAAATCTATAATGAAACAAAATATGGAAAGTTTTTTAATTTTATTTGCAAATATATTCAATTGGTTTATTATCAACCAGAGAACTAACAAAAACCGCATGATTTTTTACACCTGTTTTTTGCGTAGTTGCTTTCGCAGAAAACAAAACCTGATAACGATGAACAAAATGGAGAATTGTCTTTGCAAGTTGGACTACAAAATCCACATGTTTTTGGACACAGCATAGACATTCTTACTGGGGAGCTGTTGCAACGACCCATAAAATATCCAATTATACACTCTCCGTTTAAAGATGACCATTGATTGTCTGCACATACGACTAAAATAAAGCTTGTATCGTAAATATTTTTGTCAAGAAAAGCTCATATTAAATATAATTTTATAAATTTTATATTAAGAAAATAATCGAGAAAATGAAATTGTTCTTAAATAAAAATAAATTTTAACCTTTATCTGTATTAGAAGTGATTTTACTATTTTCGTTGATTTTTTTATCAATATCGTTGCTATCGTTTGTTTTCTTACACCTATTATCAAACAAATTCATTATTAAAACTCAAAACTGTAAAATAAAACTATCATTGTTATCAAGGCAGTCCCTAACGGGGTGTAGGGGATCCCCCCCCTTCCCAAAGCTGTCATATAAGCATTTGAGTTGGCACATTGAGCAAGTTTTGAACTATAGTTGGCAAATTGCAAATATTGAGGACCTTTTTTTTTTCTGTGTCTCTAGTTGGCAAAAAATACATACAACACCCTCCTCCCCTTCCATGGAAAACCTCTTCGGGTCGGCCCTGATTATTATTATCTTCTTACCAAATTACTCATGTTAATTGTATTACACCGTCGACTGGTATCAATTAGTATAACAATAAAGCCTCAATTTTACCAGTAAAACTACAAAAATTGCAACTGGTAACAACTAGTGGTATAAATGATTGAAAAAATAATTTAAAAAAAGATAGAAGTCATTCGAGAAACCTGTATAATTTATTAAGTTGAATTTTATCAATGTCACTTAATTTTTCTCTTTGACCAAAACTTTTCCATGGATATTTTTTATGAGTTATTGTTGATTGACCATTTTTTGAAAACGCATTATTTTCATAATGCATTATCGAATCTGGATCATAATCTTCTCCAAGTGTATCTCCGTCTTCGTAACGATACTTTCGAAATTGAGTTCGAGCATCTAAAAAATTTGAATGTTTACTTTGTAACATACTTTTAAACTTTATTACTCATTAGAATGGTTAAACGACAGGAGGTGCATGGAAATGTAACAATCCTACCCCAACCCCACGCACAATGTATATTTTTAACAAAACTTAAAGTTAAAAGTTTAACAAACCCAATATCTGTTTTAGAATTTACTTTTTTAATTAAAACTTTAAATCTACGCCACAGTTAAGAGGTAAATGTGGTGTAACCCATACTTTTTCCATGAGAAGCTAGGTAGACAAAAATAAAAAATGTTTTATGTGTGTTTTCTTCTGTTAATGCCTAGTATTTTTTTTTTCTTTCTTTAACAATGTCTTAGTTTAATAGTCCTAAGTTAAATTCTTTTAATTTCCTTTTTTTTCTGTTTAACACTTTTATATCTATTTGTTTTTCACATTTAAAGTTAATCACAACTAACGCTTTAATAAAAAATATTCGCTTTTTAATTAAACTATTTGTTAAATGTTTAAAAAATAATTTAATTAAAATAAAAAAAAAAACTCTGTAAAAATAAAATACAAAGTCATAACAGTAAAATAAACCTTCTGATATGTGAGAGCTATGTATAGTTACATGATCATCTCTATCTGGTCTTGATTGTTCGTGAAAAAATCCAAGTAAATGCATTATTTCGTGAAGTGAAATTCCTTTCCGATAACAACCTTGTCCCAGGGAAAGCTCTTGCTCACCGCCATCTTTGCCGATCATTGAATAGCATCTGCAGTTTTAGAAAATTAAAAGCTGAAAAATGTTTGAAACAAGAAAAAAAGTTAAAAGTTTAAAATTAATGCTGTTTACCCTGCTCCTGTGATAACTCTGACATAATCTTTTTCATGCGTCCTTGGAACAAATCTTACACACGATACTTTTTGGATCTCTCTTACTGCTTCTTCGAACGCCATTTTAGTTTGGTAGCCTTTAAAACAATATTTATGTTAAGTCATGCTTTTTAATTTTTACTGAAAACATTTTTTATGGCACATAAATGGTTGTTTTGGTGAAATGAAGGTTTAAAGACTGATAAGGAACGCAAATTTTCTACGGACCCGTTAAGTAAACTTCCAGTATTCGAGATACATGAAACTGGAAAGGGCTTAAAAATTTAAAAGATCGGCATGTAACTTTGGTGTTTTTAAGTTTAATAAAATCTTTAAATGGTTAATTGATATGATCAGAAAGATGAAGCAAAAATATATAGAGAAAATTAAGAACTGTGAGAAAAAATATTTATGGACGAAAATTAGGAAACGGATAAATAAAAAAATAATCATTATTTGATTAACTTGAGTAGTTCCAATATATACAAACATAACAATGGTAATAAAAAGAAAAAGAAGAAGAAAAAATTTTAGAGAAAAAACTTTTATTTATATCTAAAGAGTAGCAAGACACTAAACTAATGATAATAATAACTACAAAAGTAATATTGTGTGAGGAAAGTAGAAGACTTTTTAAAGTTGTATATTTAAAGATATTTACATTAAAAAGTAAATAAATTAAAGCGTAAGAATCTTTCAGAAAATTTGTAAAAATAACAAATCATAAATTGATTAAAATCTTCATTAGTTAAATTATATATATTAGATTAAATCCATTCCTTTATTGGCTTAAATTTAAACTTTTAATTTTGATTTTAAATTCGATTTTTAATTTTTTATTTCTTTTATTTCATTCAAATCTTTTACATTTAAAACTTTCTCATTTAAATTAAATTAATTTTACTTTTACTCAGTGACATAGCTACCATAGAAACAAAGCTACCATAGAAACATAGCTACCATATAGAAAGAGTAGGCAATGCCTAGGGGCCTACACAGACGGGGCCATTTTTCTCTAAGTTACCACGGTTTTTTTCAGGCAAAAAGACAACCACACAAAAAAAAAATATTTTGATGAGTTGGCCTCAGGTTATCGCGTTGAAGACAAGGAGCAATTATTCAAAGTTGATGTATATTATTTTGTTTGGACAAAATTAATACTCAGACTAAGCAACGTTTTATAGGGATGCAAACAATTAAAAACTGTTTTGGATTTCTTGAACCAAAAACATTGTTATTTTACCAGAAGCAGAACTTTCAAAATTATTCGCCAACCAATACACAGAAATGATATCCTCTGAGTTTCAAATGCAGTTTCTACACGCAATTTCTCTAATAAAAAAAGAATAAAATGAAAAAAATGTCTATAAAAACTTTTTCAGAATTGCTTCTCAAAAGGTATAACTGCTTACAAAAGTGAATTTTCTGAAATCTTTACTGCTTTTATGTTGTTCTTTACACTTCCAGTTACAGTAGCCACTGTTGAACGATAGTTTAGTGAATTGAAAATTATAAAGGATTATAAAAGAAATTCTATTGGCCAAAGCAGGTTACGGAATCAACGATATTCTAAACTTATTACTTTTAAGTTGTAATATTGTATTTTCATGAACGACTAGCTCACAAACTTTTCAGCCTATTGAGTCATTTATTTTTAATTTTAATTTGTTAATTTGTTCAAATATTTTATTGATTTTTAACAAGAAACAAATGTAAAACTACGAATACAAAATTACGAACACAATTTTACTTTTATAAATTACATTATACCGAGTTAGGTCATGTGGGTGGGGACTAGGGAACCACCACGGATTGTTACCTATGGACCCAAAATTTCTAGCTACGTTACTGCTTTTACTTCATCTCTTTACTTTTAATTTTTTTGCTTTTTTTTATAAATTGATTTGGTTGCGGTTTTTATTAAAATTTTGGTAGTTCTCTGGTAGCTAAAAAAACAATTGAATATATTTGCAAATAAAATTATAACTTTCCAGATTTTGTTTCATTATAACAACTATTTATTTATTTACTTTTATATTATTTTAAAACATCAAAAAATATGATTTCTCTCAACGCTTATAATTTTTTTATTATTATAGAAGTTTTCGCTGGATTTTAGATACCAGTTTCTTCAGCTTGTTAAATGTTACAGTAATTAGTAAACCGTTATAATTTAAATTAAAACGTTGCTATTGACGTCAGCGGTTGAATGGCTTCTTTTTCGCTGAAATTTAAAAAATGGCGTCCAAAACTTATTTTTTACGTATTGACCCTCATCGAGATTAATCCCGCCATTTTTTGCAGAACACATGTTTTTTTGTATTTCTAGGGCCCTAACTTTTCTTTCAAATTTTTTATTTTCTACTTTCAATGTTTTGTTTGTTCCCAAATAATTTCTTTTTTGCAAAATGTTTTATGCAGAGCTAATGCAGATTGATGCTGCTTATTTTCATCAATGCTTTTTTGGTGTTGATCCATTCGTGTGTTTACTTTCACTTTTGTTTCGCCTACATACACTTTTGAACAGTTGCATTTGATTATATATGTTCCTGGTTGACTGTTATTAGGTAATTTTGATTTATTTTTTGATGTTAACAGGGATCTTAAGTTTGGGTTTGATTTGAATACCGCCCTGTAACCAGCTTTTCGGAATATTTTCCTAAGTTTTGGCGAGAGACCGGGTACCCATGGTAAGGAAACTACAGGATAATTATTGATTTCAGATGGAATTCTAATTTTATTTTGTCTTTTGTGTTGAAACTGATGCGCAATATTCATCATTTGAGTTTTATCGTAACCATTTTCAATAAACACGTCGATTAGAAAACTTATTTCATTTTGCAAGTAAGACTTACTACAGATTGAATAAGCTCGGTGGAGAAATCCTTTAAAAATAGAGTTCAAGATATTTGGATCATGATTTGAGTGTGGCTTAATTTGAATGTTAGTGATAGCATCTTTCCGATATACTCCGTATTCATACTTTCCTGTTTTTTTATTCATAATTTGTATATCCAGATAATTTAGTGTTCCTAACTCGTGTTCAACTTCAATTGTATACTGGATGGAAGGATGTTGTTGATTTAAAATGTATTGGAAATGTTTTGCTTGGTTGAGATCTGGAAACCTTGCGTGACTATCATCGACATATCTTAAGAACGATTTGAGGTTAAGTGCAGGGTTGAAATTTAGTGCAATTTTAATTGCATTGTTTTCATGGAATTGTAGAAATGATTCTGCAAGAACGACCATGAACGAAATTCCAATTGGACCCGAGTTTTCCATTATATGAATTTCATTGTTCCAATGAAATACTTACTTTTATATATCAAATATTTACTTTTATATATTACTTGATAAAAAAACAATGCATCAAAAGAACTAGTGCCAAAAACTTTGTGCAAACCGAACGGTATCAATCTAGTTTTCAAACTCCATAATATTTTATATTAGAAGGTCGTCATTTTGAAGAGATTTTTTAATTTAAAATGCTGTACCCTTTTGATTTCTAAAAATTTTTTTTTCTAAAAATTTTTTTTTTGCCAAGCATTTTTTAGAAAGCAACCAATTTCACATGCCCAATGGAAAAGTTAAATAAAAAAATTTGTAATTATTTTTTTGAGATGTTTACCTATATATTTAAAAAAAACACATGATAATATTGATTTGTTCTAAAAAAACTTTTTTTTTTGAATTGAAAAATTTAAAACATTTGATAATACTTTTATGTTAACAAGTTAAATTTTAGTAACAAATAAATTTAATTTTATTTAACGTTTAAGTTTATTTTCACTTTATTTTTCTTTCTTTTTTTAAAGAGAAAAAAAGCTTTAAGCAAATTTACTTTTAGAAAGTGTTTTAAACAGAAGAGCCAAATTTTTCAAATATATTTAATCACATTTTTGCTATCATTGTATAGGTAAGAATTACAAATTCTTAGCTATACAATATGTAACATACTTGTTTCCATTAAATTAAATCAAAATTGTATTTAAAAATAAGGCCTTTGTTTCATGTATAATTTTTTTTATTTTGAGGGGGAGGGGAGGGGGAGAAAAGTAATTTAGGTGCGCGGATTAAAATTTTGTGGGGAGTCCTATTTTTCGTTGCTATGATACTGATTTTAAACCGTCTTTTATATGTTCTAATATTATACTAAATTTTTTCATCAGCTAACAATATTTTGTTAGTTCATTCTCATTATTCTATTAGAGAACAAATTGCCTCATTATACCAAAAACTCGTTTTAAATAATCATTTATTACAATTAGAGATTTGGAATACAGGTTTAGTAATTTAATGTTTAACGGGAAGCAAAAAAACTTCGATTATTAGCTCCTTTAACTTAGTTCTATCAAATATTTGTAATAAAAAGATATGAAAATTTATCAACCATTAGAGTAAACGAAAGAGGATGTTCACTTTTTTTTTTTTTCCATTTTTACTATTATTTTTATTTTTGTCTGTTTTTAGTTTTCTAAATTTATTAAAGTTTCAAAGAACATAGTCTTTTAAACCCCGTGAGGCTTTTAATAAAGTTAAAAATTTGTTAATGAATTTTAATATAAAATTAAAAAATAGATACAAAAGTTACAGCGGACGTCTTTCCAGAAAGGTTTGCTTATGATAAGTGTTACGGATATAATCCAATAACCGTGATCCAAAACTTTCTTATTCGAACTTTAAAAATCATAAAATTAAAAAAAAAATTGCGCTACAAACCGTATTACAAGCAGTAAATAAATTCTTTACTTGTATTAGCTGAATAAAGAAACGGCACTGTTCCACCTGGCCATTTTCTTGAAGGGTTTCGTACCGTGTCTCTTCGATATCTTAAAATCGCTGTAAATAAACACATAGTAAACACATAAAAAAAATCATTTTAAAAATGATTAGTAGTTAAACATGTAATTAGTTTAATAACTTATTGACCATTCGTAAAGAAATGCTTTTAAAATGGGTTACATTGCACAATCGTAAGAAACTTTGCACAACAACAAAAAGATGTTTTACTCTCTAACAGTTGAATATTCGATAAAAGCTGAAAATCACTTAACAACTCGATTTTATTTTTTAATTAAAAAAATTGTCTAAAATAGTAAGACAAAAGTTATTGCTTGCAACCGCTGTGCAGCTGCTCAGAATTGAACCCAAAGGTGAGTAAACTGTTTTAAGTGTTTATCATAGTTTTGTTTTGAAATTTACTGTTTTAAAGCCATAGAAAACTAGAGTTTAACTATTATGTAAAAAAAAAAAACTTTTTAGTAAAAGTTGAACTTTGCACAAAGTGAAAAATAACCACATTATCAAAAAACCTTTAAAAAAAATGAAATATTTTGTATAACTAGAGTTGTTATATTAACTAGTTTGTTATAAGAAAACAGAAGTGAAATTTAGCAATAGTTTATAAGGATTCAACCGGTGATCAACCTTTTGTATCGGAGGTCATAGCGTAATAATGTTATTTAACAACAGTTGGTTTAATAGAGCAGCTTTTATATTATATAAATATATATATATATATATATATATATATATATATATATATATATATATATATATATATATATATATATATATATATATATATATATATATATATATATATATATATATATATATATATATATATATATATATATATCTTTAAAAAAGAAGTCAGGAGTTAATGTTATGATAGGCAATAACTTCTTCTCTCATACCTCTTCACTAGTAGTTAATTATTCCATAGAAAATAAAAAAAGGTTTTCTACAATTAGCTACTCAGACAATTTTTTTTACATTTTTGCAGTATTCTGATTGACCTTAATTCTGTTTTTAAAACTCTGTTTACGGACGAAGAAATTTGATGCTTGCTTTACCCAATTCTCAAAATATCTTGAAAGTTTTTTTGATAGATTAGAACTTTTGATCGATAATGTTATGACTTTTAGCCTGATTATTATTATGATATGATATCATAATAACATGATATGATCATGTTATTATGATATCATCAAGCTAAAAAGCATAACATCACTGATCAAAAACATTATTATACTCTACTAAAAATATTTTCAGGATATCTTGAGTATTGGATGAAACAAACATTAAATTTCTTGAAGCTGCCGAAAACAGGGTTTTAAAAATCACTTTATTGTAAAAAGAGTTTGTCTGTTTCTAGTAGTAGAATTAATAAAAGATAAGCACTTTTCATCTTCATCATCAAGATTAGCCTTCAATCAAGTATTTTCAAATTCTTGCAAATTATGATTGTTTTCTTGCTGCTACCATATCTGAACATTTTTAAAGTACAAAAAAAAAAAAAAACTTTAGCACAGAATTTGAGGAACCTTGATATTTATCTGTTACAGCAGATCTAGACTTTCTAAAAAGTAATGGCGTAAACAATTGGAACATAAATTTACGATTATAAACTAAGAAATTCATATACTAAACACACACCTTTAAAACAAAGAACAGGTTTTAAAACTTTGTTGGAGATACTATAACGAACAAAATATGATTTGTTAATTATTAAGATTTATACAAATTTGTTAATTATAAAGATAAATTTGTATCGAGTAACGAGTTGTTAATTATTAAGATGAATTTTATATAAATCTTTGTGCATTTGTATATAAAAATAAAACTTTTTTTTTTTTTGCGAAGTTTAAACGGTTTAAAACCTTTACTGTGAAAACAGAAAAGCGATTTCTGTTTTTTTTATAATTTTATTAAGCTTTTCGAACGTTTTTAAAAATTCATGAAAATCACGTCCGTTATATAAACACAGTTTTTAACCAATTTTTAATAACACTCACCATACACTGCTTTTAAAAAGTTAAGTTCAAGCAACTACTAGTGTGTATTTTTTTTAAACACTCTCCTTTCTGCTAAATTGAGAAAACGGCACAAGTGTATTTATATGTTGAAACATGAATTCGTTACCGTTGTCTCTGTATAGTTGTTTATTTTACGATGTAGATAGATTAGATGTAGATAGTATTAAATAAAAATTACAAAATCTGTATAATTTTAAAAATGAAACTTTTTCATATATTTGACTTTAAGAAAATTAACTAATATCTTGGTAATATAATTTGATAAAAAAGACTTACATTTTGAAAAACTTGGTTTATATAGAACAAAACATACACACAATAGAAAACTTAAGAAACGCATATTAGATAAGTCGTAGACTAAATAAATTATTTTGGAAGATACTTAAATAGCACTATTAATGAACTCACACAAAAAAATGTTTTATAAAAAGTCTGTCAAAAACTTCCGTTTAAACAAATGTTGAAAAAACAATCTACCTATTGGGTCATGTTTCAAATTAACCTCCTTCACAGCGTAAATTTTTTCTTTCGTACTTTACTGCACATGTTATGCGTGTTTATTATAAGAGTTGCAAATAAAAACAATTCTAACAACGAAATTCATTTATCAGTGGGGATTATAACGTAGACATATAGAATAGGGTTTTAAAAAATGAAAATGTTGTTTTTAGTTGATAATTGTATATAACAATTAAAATATTTAAATTTGAAGTAAAATTTTCTAATAATATGTTTAAAAGACCGTTTGCCGAATATTTTAAGTTACTAGTAAACTTTTGATAGAACTCTCTATTAATTGTGCGCCAAACACCACCTCAAAGCTATGCACCAAATACCACCTTAAAACTATGCAAAAATTATCATTACCATTCAACAAAAACAAAAACCATCAATGAGATGTCAGATAATCAAAGGTAAACGCACTTTCCCGAAAATTTTACTTAAAAAAAGTAGGTAGTAGGTTTTAACTCTAAAAGTTCAATTTTTTCTCTTTATTTCATATGATTCAAATCTCCAAATAATAAAGAAAAAGGAATGAAATTCAATAATAGTAATAAAGGGTTTATACAGCTGTTATCATTTCATATATAGCTTAAATTGGCGTTTGGTTAAAAATAAAAATACAAAGCTAGGATTTTAATTTTGTAAACAAATCTTTCAGACATGATATACTAAAATATAAAAATCTATTGGAATAACGTTCTGGTTATGAAATAATCAAGTTTTGTAGATAAATATCAATTTAAATAGTTTAAAAGAATTAAAAAATTTATTCGTTTTTAATTATTTAATTTGATAAAAACTTTTTTTGACTGTTTTTAAAAATATAATTTGATTTGAAGTAGATAGAAGCAATCTGAATATAAAATATAAAACAGTTCTTTTAAAAGGTGAAAATTATATTTTAAAATCTTATCATCAAAAGTCATTTTTAACATAAAAACATATTTATAGGAGGTTTTTACTTTAAACTTTATAAGCGTTTATTTTAAATTATTTTGCGGATATTCACGCCCATAAAGTTAGAATTAAAAATCTATAAAAATAAAAAATATAGGCGCATAGTAGTGTAGTGTACATACATTGACTAATTTATTTAGCCATGAGGATAGTGAATATGTATTCATTGATTGATGGTTTGAACTTATTTTATTTGGTCGTTTTTTATAATTTTTATTTTAAGGTGCTCCAAGAAGACCTGTCTTGTCACTGTGGAAGAGCATTTAAATAGGAAGTTCACTCCTCCTTCCTTACCAATGGCTCAAAATATCACAGAACTCGCTTCGAACTCGCGATCTCTTGCTTCTTAAGTTCTTAAGCACTCTAACCACTACGCCACGGCTGCTTAAAAGTAACATTTTCTTGTTAAGAAACACAAGTCTTTATTTCTTTATTCCAGTTAGAAACATTTAATTTCGACATAAAAAATTATACTATTTTTTTGTTATTGGTAACGTAAGTTTAATGGATTTTTCAAAGATTTCATCATATATTTATCTGTCCAGCTTAAGAAATAGGAGAAAAACTGCAGAATCTTTATTAATTATATATTTTTGTTTAAAAAAAAAATGCAAATAAATAAGTTGTTAGATAAATGAAAACTGTTTTATCTGATTCAAAAAAACCAAATTACTAATTGTCGATTTTAATTTATTTTGACTACGTTCTAATTCACTTAAGTTAAATTTTCCTTCAATAATAATTAACGATTACTTGAGCAATATGTAACTTACTATGTGTACAATATGTAACTTACAAATTATAATTGTTATTATAAGAAGTCTAATATTTGAAAAACATTTAAAAAATTTGTCAAAGTTTTTTGATTGTTGTTGCCAGGGCTTTCTGATTGGAGTATAATTTTTTTTGAAATTAAACCACAGAAACAATTTACTACAACCACACGGAAACATCCGTCGTTGCACTGTATTTATTATGAAAAAAAATTTACAAGCTTTGTTATAATAAATATCATGATTACATAGATAATATGTAACATATTACATGATAAATATATCATGCTCCATAAGATTCAAAGATATACAGAGTCTTAAAGAGCTCTGCAGCCATATTCTCATCTCTCCGTTAAGCTTAACGGAGCTTTTGTCTGAAATTTCATTACAATATATCTAAGTAAAGAAATGACGAAAATCTTATTTAAATTTTTTAAAATAAAGCTAATACTAAAATAAAAAATTTATTTTTAAAAATTTATATTTTTAAAGAACCTTTTTATTAATGTAGTTAAAAAGAAATTTTTTTCTAACGTTCCGTTAAGCTTAACGGAGAGATAAGAATACGGCCCCTGGAAGATTATGTTTCTTTAGATTTGAGCAGCCGTAGCAAAGTGATTAGCGAACTTGCTTTTTTTCATATGAATTTTCATGCTATATTTTCTATTTTCTATACAATGGTATATCTGAAGATATTGTTGGCTTAGCATAGGAACAGCCACAAATAGTCATTAAGACTAATCCAAAGTAGCGTCCGTTATGGACCAACGATTTTGCGTACAGAGGTACTATTCTAGCGCTGAGTTGGCGGTGGCAGGATTTGAACTTGTATCGTAGAACAATCCAAGTTTTAACTTTTCGTTCGACACTCTAACCAACTGAGCTATTCAGCTACTTCAGAAGCTGGAGATCGTGGTTAAAAGCCATTTCTGGGCAAGTTTCATAAAATCGGTAAGCAAGGAGGCGTAAAAAAAAAATGTATATTATTTGTTTAATGTTTATCGAGTTTGTTCATAAAAACCATCAATTTAGAAAAAAACTTTTTTCATATAGCTTGTTACAGTATAACTCTATTAGTTCTACGTCTATACAAGTTTTGTGGTCTCTAATAGACTATATTTATAGTTAGGTCATATGCTAAAATCGAATGTGTTAATTTTTGATTTTGATACCAAAAGATTTTATTTAATTTGTAAAATATCATAGTATTCAAAAAGAGGTTTTGTATAAGAATTGAGTAGCCGTCTTCATTAGTGTAAAATGGTGATCATCAGAAGTAAAAAAGATAAGGTTCAAAAACTTATCTTTTTTTACTAAAGTTACAAAAAAAAAAAAAAATTATGAATTATAATTTAATAGATTTCTTAAGCTTTCGTAGTTTACAGTCCAAACTTCCCTTAAATCTAAACTTAAAAGAAAAAAACAAACAAATAAATATACAAGATTGTTATAAATGTGTAATACAACTATTTATAAATTCTCATCAAAAACTGATCGAGACATAAAAACTGATCGAGACATAAAATCTATGCAATACAAAAATCTATGAAATATTCAAAGTCGTTTTTTAAAATTCTTTTTGAGTCTCATAAAAAACTAATAAGAAAATCTGAAAAAGCTTCAAATTTAAAATATAAACTTGGAAGAAATTATTTTTTTAGATTAATTCGTACTTTACTTTTTTATTATTTAAAAAAAAAAAAATACTTATGTACATATATCTTTACATAGACAAAAAATTTTTTTCTAAATAAATTATTTTTAAAAATATATTAATTTATAAAATAATTTCAAAACTCTTCACTGGGATGCAATAGTTTCTTATGATTAAACGTCTTGCAACGTATAAAGGTCGTACAATGAAAAAATTGATAAACGCGAGTTAAACGATTCTATATTAGATAAACGCGAATTAAACGAACCGCTATTTGACGACCAGCCGTAAAAATAAACCTATTGAACGAAAAAGCAACAAATTAACAAAACATGTATAGCTCAATGACAATAAAATGTGTAACAATTTTTGTTGTTATTGCCGTATTTAAAGTGTATTTGATTGATTTATTAAACCTAAAACAAATAGATAAAAAGATGTTATTTTCATAAAACCTAAAATAAATAGATAAAAGATGTTATTTCATAAAACAAATAGATGAAAGATTTTATTTCAAAAAATAAATCGATAAAATTTATTTCATAAAAACTTTTGCTTTTGTGAATTAAGATGATGATATTTTGAAAATTATTTGTTTTGGGGAAAATTTTCGAATCACATTTAATAATAGTTTTGTAGAATATTTTTGAATTGTTTACAGTGCCCTGGCTAGTTTTAGTTTTTGGCTAGTGGTAAATTGTTTTTTGTAAAAAAATCCCATCCACTTTTTTATTAAGTCCAGCTCCCCCCCCCCCCCCCAAGTTCTTTATATTTGGCACGCGAGAGTACATATCAACATTATTTTGGTTTGTGGTCATAAAATCAAAGTTTGTGCTGAATATAGTAGTTTTTCTATAGACTTTAGACACAATCAATTAAACTACACATTTTAATTTGCCGAAAATAACAGTTGTCACAGTTTTTACATAAAAAAAAAAAATGAACAATATTGGTCACTAAGTGCAATCTTTGATTATGATAATCAATAGCGTCATCTATAGTAACCAATAGTGTCATCTATAGATCACATAGATAGTGCAATCAATAATTACATAACTTAAATTAATGTGTGGATAAATCAAAAACAAATGTTGATGTTCAACATAGATTAATTCTGTTTGCAAAAGTAAAAGAGAGTCATGAAATGTCACTTTACAGCAGAAGCAATATAAACTTGGTGCAAATGCAACTTTTTGCCTTGTATAATGAATCGAGTGCTCATTTTTAAGGCCCTAACTATTGATGAATAAGCTTATGAAAGAGCTAAATGCAAAATATAAAATTAAATACACTTAGTACTAAGTTTTAGAAAAACGGAAGGGTTGGGCAAGGTAAAGGAACAAAGGCTGCTTTATCTCTTAAACAGATCTATTTAAAAGCTCCTATGCTACTATTACCATCAAATAGAGACATGTTAAGAACTTCTTAGTAAGAATATCCTGCCATATATATCCTTATAACAATAAAGGTTTAAGCCAAAGTAAAAAAAAGACTTCTATTATAACTTTTTCTTTGCTTCTTAATCTAATTTAAACATTGATTCCAAAAATATATAATTTGTGAATTCATGATATTTAACTTTACATTTTTATGGGATAGGGTGATTACTGTTGTCAATAACATTTAATATTTATTAAGTATGCATAACATATATAGTACTTTGGCCTCCCTATCCACTATAAATAATTTTATAAAGCAAATTTTTGCTAAAAATAGGTACAATAAACGCCCCTTGAATTTAATATTTACTAAGCATGCATAATATATATATATATATATATATATATATATATATATATATATATATATATATATATATATATATATATATATATATATATATATATATCAGGAGCTATTCTAGACCTTTTTCAACAGCACTGAACATATTTTTCAGGCGCCGGCACAGGCGTACCGTTACCCAAATTAATTTCCTAGAATAGCAACTGTATATATATATATATATATATATATATATATATATATATATATATATATATATATATATATATATATATATATATATATATATATATATATATATATATAATATATATATATATATATATATATATATATATATATATATATATATATATATATATATATATATATATATATATATATATATATAGTTCAAAATAAATAAAATCTATATATGTAAATGATTGCTAAAAATCCTGAGTACAAAGTAATAACTTTAGGTATTAAATTGATTAGTTTAAATAATTTGTGTTTTATGATTTTTTTGTATAAAAATAGAATAAAAACAAATTAAAAAATATCATTTATGTGGTAACCATGGAGAATAACCATTTATATCTTTGTTTTACTATTTAACTTTTTTGACTTTATTTTAATTGCTTTTATTAAAAGCCATTCTAGTAAAAGAAGCTTTTAAGTGAAATGTAATATAAATTTCCTATACTATAAATTCTTATAAATTATAAATACTTTTGTAAGTTTAAATTCTGACCAATATAAACAATTTTGGTAGAAAATATGGAAAAAATATTTTCTTTCCAGCTAGGTTCTTATTTTTCATGCTTTATTCAAATATTATAAATTCAATAATTTTACTTCAACTTTTTGCTGAGCCATTATAAAACCATTGTCAGAGAAACGGCCATCTAAATCTGTTTCAAGCCAAACAAAAGCAGCAGGATGTTTTGCATTTATTGTTACCTTGTAAATGGTTGGCTCTACCAAATCTATTGATACAACCTGATTCAAAAAATCAAAATTAATAACGCAAACATGAAAAAATATATGTATGTATGTATGTATGTATGTATGTATGTATGTATGTATGTATGTATGTATGTATGTATGTATGTATGTATGTATGTATGTATGTATGTATATCTGTATGTAAGTATGTATGTTATTCTGTATGTATGTTAAGGGTATAAAATAAAAAATAATTTTAAGATTTTCAAACAAGCATGTCATCTAATGATGAACTTTTATATTTGAAAAAAAAGGATAATAATTTAAAATTACATCTATTAAAAAAATTCATGCACCAAATGAATTATAGTTCCTAAGAAAAACAAAGAGATATCTCAAGTAATATTCAACAGATGAATTGAGAAAAGAACTAAAAGTCAGGAACTGGTGTTTGTATTTGATGGGTAAACATAACTGGTGAAACATCAAGTAGTTGTGATAAAGAACAATAAAAAAGAGATTAGGCTAAAGCTATTTTTTCAATTTTTGAAGGACTTTGAGAACTTTTGAATGAATATGATATGATGGGGATCTATAAAAATGATCATATCAGACAATAGAAATGTTAACACTGGGAAAACAAGTGGCGCAGTAAAGAGATTAATAACACATTTTGAATGTTTTGGCTTTGAGAAACTACTCTATGTTGGCTGACACCATTATATATTAAATTCAATATAAAAGTTATATCTAGATGAATTTTTTGGAGGTAATACTAATTCATCTGATCTGTCATATTATTTTATTGAAGCAATAAATAGTAAATATGACTGTTTAACATCGAATTTTGAAAATAGTTGTATACAATTAAAGGAGAATGAACTGATATAAAGAGATGACATATTTTGATGTATCTCATTAACAAAGTGAAATCCTTTTGAAATGAAAAGAAATTTCCCAAGGTTAGTTTTAAAAGTGTAACAAATATTAGCCAAGCTAAATGGAACTCATGGGCAATTTAGTTACTACTTGCATACATACTAATTCCTTCAGACAGACAATGACTTGAAATGGCAGTTAAGCTTGTTGCTAGAAAAAGGGTAGATGTCTGGTTACCAAACCAAATATTTAACTGAAAATGGTAAAGAATTGAAGAAAGTCATTAAAGATCATCCAAAAGCTATAAATATATTCACGAAGTTTTGGTGTGATATTTTTTCACCTATAAATACGTAAAGATCCAACATTTGTGCTAAGAAGAAGTAAAAGTTTTAGGAGATAAAAGTCTTTGCAAATCTGAAGAATCATTTTATTTGAAATATTTTTTAATAAATCACGATTTAAGCATTTACAAGCCTTTTTAGTGACTTTTATCAATATAATATTTTAAACATTTTGATATTTTGTTAATTTTATCAATATAGCTTTATGTGATATATATCTTTATTACTTAGTTGAGTATAACTTATTATTTTATGATAAAGCAGAAAACATTTTACTTCAGGGAATCAGAATAAAGCAAGCCAACACAGAAAATTTTACCAGAATAGAATTCCAAAAAAAAAGTTCAAACATCAGCTTGACCTAATGCTATATTCAAATAACATTGAAATAGCAAAATAACATCAACAACTACTTTAATATCATTTAAAACTGAAAGTTTTCAAATTAACTTTATGTAATACCAGACCCCAACCAATGGACTTATCTGCTTACATGTGACATATGTACATACATAAACTGACAAAGTGATATTTGTATAAATGAACTGACATGTGACTTATGTGCATAAATTAATGAGTAATATTAATTGTTACAAATTGACTATAAAATAACAACTGACAGGTTTAGGTTAGTAATTATTAAATTTTTTGGTTTTATTATTATTATTATAAATTTTTTTAATGTTTAAGCAACGGCCATCATATTTAAGTATTAATATAAAATTTATTTTTTAAATGCTATACTGGTTGTTACAATTTTTATTAAATTTAAAAATATTTAGTTTCAGTTGTTAATCCAGTACTGACATTTCAGATTTTATTTTAGAAATGTGGTTGTTTTTAATAGTGATAATTTAAATAACTATTTTTTTGGGGATATTGCTCTTGTATTGGAATTTCAAATTTTGTTTACCTAATAGAACTATTGATGCTATTCCAGTACTGGGATTTTTATCAAAAACACCAATAACAATAATATTCCAGTACTGGAACACTAAAAGCATAAGGCAATAACAATAATATTCCAGTACCGGAATATTATTGTTATTGCCTTATGCTTTTAGTGTTGTTTCAGAAGCTTTTTTAATTCTAGAATTGATCTTTTGAACATTATTTAGTCCATGAAAACTTGTTATAAAAACATTATTTATAATAATTTTAAAACAATAATGTAAAAAATATATAAGAAAACTATTAGTTATAACTTATAAATATGAATTTAGGATGAATTTAATTTAAACTGATAAATTTAGTATTAAATAAAAACTAACCTTTATTTTTGGATCAGTTAAATTAAATGCCAAAAAGGATGTTAAGAATACATTTGTTTCTGAAACAATGATATTAGACTGTGTTGGCAGTAAAGTAAATTTCACAAAGCATTTCTCATTAGGACAAACTTCATTAATACTACGATTATAAACTGGTATCTAAACATGTAAGATTAATATACAAAAATGCCATAGTCATACATGCATAAAAAATACATGCTCTTACCATAACCAATCAGTTAATGTATTTAATAAAGAACTCATCTATCTTTATTTCACTATGAAAATGAGATTTCATATAGGTCTAATATATATATATATATATATATATATATATATATATATATATATATATATATATATAAAACTATAAACGCGTATTTAGATAAAGAAAACCTGTTGCAGACATTAACTATCTTAAAGTCATTAACTAACAGCCTGCTGCCGCATATATATATATATATATATATATATATATATATATATATATATATATATATATATATATATATATATATATATATATACATATATATATATATATATATATATATATATATATATATATATATATATATATATATATATATATATATATATATATATATATATATATATATATATTTATATATATATATATATATATATATATATATATATTTATATATATATATATACACTTATGTATTTATATATATTCCCAAATATGCATACATAAATTTATGCATGCATACAGTTTTCTTTAATAAATATTTACAATAACAGGAAAAAAAGTCTCATTTGAAAAACTTAACTTAAAAATAAAACTAATATTGACAAAATACTTTTCATGTTAAAAAAAAATTGTATTGGTATTCTTGATAAAGATGAACAGAAAATATTTGAACTTTTAGTAGATAGGAATACCTATAAGTCTTTACAGTATGACCCTACTAAAAGTATATGTTGATCTGTTAATAATCTAATTGAATACACATTATTGATGAAAAAACTGATTAAAGGTTAAGACCCAAAATAACGCCACAATCTCCTTTATTTTATGGGTTTCCAAAAATTCATAAAATCAATGTTCCCTAAAAGCAATAAACTCAGGAACTACCCTTTAATAGCTTTTGTAGATTTAATTTTGGAAACAATTTTACGCTTTAGTACTTTTAATTTTGCTATTCAACATTATAACCAGATGTCAGGTACATCTATGGGAATACACCACCATTTGCAAACCTTTTTATAGGTAGATTGAATGAAAAAATATTAATAACTTTCAGAACCAAGAAAAAATCTCACTCTATAAAAGATAATTAATGACATTTTTTTTAATATTTAATGGATCGATTGAAAATCTACAAATGATTTTTTAGTTTTATGAATAGTATGCGCCATTCCATCAAATTTGTTTTAACCATTCTCAGTCCACCATTAACTTCATGGATCTTACCATTTATAAGAATAACATTTTTTTCACTATGAATCAAATCACTCTTTACATCTGAAATATAAAATTATTTTTAATCAAACCCTAAGATATAACAAACTGATATCTGACAACAATATCCTGATAAAAAAGCTTAAGACCTTAGTGCAGATTACGATAGTTCGTGGATATCTCATAAAAGTCACAAACACTATTAAAAAAACTTTAGGCTATACTCAACACCGACTTATATATAAGAAAAAAAGAAGAAAAGGAAAAGGTCCTAATTATTATAACACCCTATAGTGATAAAGGAAGACAAATAAGGAACATAATAAGTAAACATTGGCACTTGATAAGAAATTGAAAGGATCTGAAAAAAGTATGGCCATCAGCACCAACTGTTACTTTTACCAACACAAAGTCAATAAAAGTTGAAAGTTGATAAAAGAAATTTTTTTGAACAGCACATAAAAACAAGTCATAGGCAAATATTCGGCCTATGACTTGTTTTTATTGTTTGCAGTTCACTAGCTACTTATTGTTACATATTTTTTAATGGTTTGGTTGTTATTAAAAATGATTTAACTAACATTGGTATAACTGTTTCACATATACATATATATATATATATATATATATAAATTTATATAAATATAAATTTAATTTTTTATTATTATCATAATAATTTATATACAACATATATATTTTTTTGCACCTTATATGGTTTTTTTACATTTTTTATTTTTGTGGTTTCGTTTGTTGTTGTCATCATTGTTACTCATTTTAGCTCCGTTTTTCTTTTTAAGATCATAAGATTTTAGGCTTCAATAATACCTTTATTTATTTTTAATTTCCTAATTTTTTTTAATTTTAATTTAATTATAGTTTTGCAGGTTGTTCATTATGTACTTTTGATTGGTTAGCAAAGTTCAATCTATGTAACTATGAGAGTGTTTTTTGTAAACTTTGAATGGTTTTGTTGTTTTTCCAAATTTACATAGATTTCTCTATCTTATCTTTTACTTATATATTGAAATAAAGTCTTGACTATTAAGAATTAATGCTAGATGGATGTATTTCTCCAAAAAGTATCAGCAACTTGTTGTGGTTTGAATAAAGTTTTATTTTATAACATTTTTTACGTTGGCGGTGTCGTGTAGTATTTTAAGTTTTTTCTATTAGAACTTATCACTTTATTGTTAATTAGTTTCAACTTATTTATTTCAACCAATTTTCTACCCGTGGTATGGTAAGTACTTATTTTTATTTTTGTTTATTAATATTTAATATATTAATTTAATTAATTTTTATTTTGTTATATTATTTGATACTGAATTCGCATCTCTTCCATATTTTTTCATATAAAATATTAGTGCTTTACAAATTTGGATGTAGTTAGGGTTTTGGCTGTTTGTAGTGAAGTCTTTTTTACTGCAGTATGGAGCAGGCGTAAATCGGGGATAAAACAAAAATGGTGATGATGTTTATTTAAAAGGATAAACTAGGTACTGGTGCTGAGCCTCTCTGAGATACCGGCAATAATATATATATATATATATATATATATATATATATATATATATATATATATATATATATATATATATATATATATATATATATATGTATATATATATATGTATACATATATATATATATATATATATATATATATATATACATATATATATATATATATTTATATGTATATATATATATATATATATATATATATATATATATATATATATATATATATATATATATATATATATATATATATATATGTATACATATATATATATGTATACATATATATATATATATATATATATATATATATATATATATATACATATATATATATATATATATATATATATATATATACATATATATATATATATATATATATATATACATATGTTATTTATGTGTTCTGTTTGTTTTAGGTATACTTTAACAATAAACTGTTGACTATAATTTATGCGTAAGCTTTTACTCCTTAAAATAAATCTGTATTTATTCTGTTCGTTTTGCTTTGTTTTTATTACTTATCCTCTTTTATGTAAAAAGTTTCAAAAGTTTCATATTTCTCTGTGGGCTTTCATTGCTCAGTCTAGTTCAAGCACCTCAGATTACCTGCATCAAATATAACAAAAAAAAATTATCAGAGCCAATTGCTTTTGGTCAATGTATTGTAACATTTTTTGTATTCCACAATAAGAAATTTAAACTTTAGTTTTCCTGTTTTCTTATCTTATTTGATTTTAAAGATCAATCATAAAAAACTGAAAGTTGCCTCATTATTTTGTAATTTTTTTATCTTAATTTCAATGATTTGATACTTATTTTTTAAATTTTTTGCGGTTTTTGATTTGTTTAAATAAAAACATTTTTGTTTTAATGGCAAAACTCTGTGGATTTTCAAGCTTCTTCACTAATGTGAACTATTCTTTTCAATGTGAAAAGGTATTCAGACTGAGAAACAATAGTCAATGCAAAAAAAAAATGCAATGCTTACTACAAGAGAGTTGTACAAATTATAACAAAATCTGGGATGTTATTGCCACTTTGTTTAAAACTTGGAAAATCTATTATTTGACTTTTATGTCAAATAATAGATTTAAATTCAAACATTTAAATTCAATCATTTTTTTATTTGAATAAATAAGATAATCAATTAACTAATTAATTACCATTAATTACAATCAAAAACCAAGTTTTAGCTACTTCATTAACATCTATTTTTTAGTCAAAATAGGAACGAACAGCTCAGATAACTAAACTGAGTTACCATAGCAACACAACATCTTTAAGTTTTTAAAAAAAGCAATTTAAACAATATTTACTTACAGATGGTGTCTGAAGTACATCTATCTCAACTTTCTCATTTAAAATAGGATGAAAATTGTCCCATGTAAATACAGAGACATTTAATGTATAGGTTTTTTGCAAGTTAGGATTATCTGTCACCACAAATGCATTTAAATAACCATTGTGAACATATCCACTGACAGCTGTTTCTCGAAAGAAATCTTTCACAAAATAGTGAAGCATCTTTTAAAAAAAAATTATTATAATTTTTAAAGCATATATATATATATATATATATATATATATATATATATATATATATATATATATATATATATATATATATATATATACATACATATATAAAATAATTGAGAAATAAGACTAATTTTGTGCCAGAACATTTAAAAATTCATTTTTTCCGAAAATGGGATAAAACAAAAACATATATTAAGCCTATGTGTATATATATGTATATATATATATATATATATATATATATATATATATAATTAAATAAGCATTAAAACATCATATACGGCATTATACTATTTATTTCTTTTTTTACGTGATATTTTGGCTCATATAGTGACAGCCATTATAAAAACTAATAAAACCATTTTATTATGATGTTTCAACAGTTTTATTAGTTTGATAATGGCTCTCACTATATGAGACAAAATAACATATAAAAAAGAAATAAATAGTATGATACCGTATATGACGTTTTAATGCTTATAATATTATACACACTATTAAAGATGTCACTTAAATTTTATATATGTATATATATACATATATATAAATAATATATATATATATATATGTATATAAATTAAATATATATATAAATTGTATATATATATATATATATATTATATATATATATATATATATATATATATATATATATATATATATATATATATATATATATATATATATATATATATATATATATATATATATATATATATATATATATAGTATTACGTACTAAGGTAAGCAATCTGACGTCATACTGAAATAGCCTGCTGCTGGGGGCTTCAGTACATACATCGACTGACAAATAGCCTTACTCGCAGTGGAGTGCTGCTACGTCGACTGAGAGTTTGGGATGGGGCAGCAATTGTTGTATTCATCATTTTTCGTTTTTTTCTTCTTCTTTTCTTCTTTTTCTAAAAAAGCCGTATGGGTTAAGGTAAGCAAAAAAAGTGAGCAAATGCTTATAAAAACACGCTTTAGTAAGTGTATATATATATATATATATATATATATATATATATATATATATATATATATATATATATATATATATATATATATATATAATATATATATATATATATATATATATATATATATATATATATATATATATATATATATATATATATATATATATATATATATATATATATATATATATATATATATATATATATATATATATATATATATATATATATATATATTAGGGGTGTTCACATAAACACTGGAAAAAATTTTTTTCTCTGATTTGAATGCGCACTAGCTTATTTTGTGCCTATTGGCATTAAAATTTACTGTGCAAAAAATAATTAAAATAAATTAATGTTTAAACGTTGCTCAATAGCCTTTTAGTTTTACAATAATAGCATTACACCTTAAATAATTTTTTAATTTTATCTTAAAGATAAAATTAATTATTATTTAAAGATTTTGAGGTTCTTATTTATTTTAATCCTATAAAATAATAATTATAGCTGTTATGCCAATATCTTGTTTTTTAGTGCTAAATATTATTGGGTGACTTAACTTACTTTAGTGTTTGTAGTTTTGTAATACTTATGATTTCATCACATTCATATTGAAATATTGATCACATATTTTAAATTATATTTGCAAATTAATATTTAATTTCTCAAGTTGAGTTTAATTTGATATCATTTAATTTTAGTTTGTTGCTGAAAATGAGTGAAAAGATAAGTTCTTCAAATTTTCCTTTGACACGTAATCGAACTGCAATATAGTCAACCTGATAAGAATCTACTAAAAAATGTCCTTCCAACAATGGTTGATGTGTTAAGGACGTTTTTCCACTATCACAAAGCATTGAAACAAACAGTTCCAACCAGTGAAAAAACAACATCTAATGGTTTAGCTCACATCTGGAAAAAGGCCAGAATTCCAATGACTTACCAGCCTCATATTGTATCAAAAGTGAAAGAATGTGTTGATGAATATAATTTAATTAAAAAGAATAAAGGAAGAGCTAGTAAGTCACAAATTGCTAGAGAGAAAGATTTTAGTATCAAATTAGATTTACTGTTTGACATTTCACACAAAGATGAAAAACAAGCTAATTAAAATTGATGAAGATAAAATATTTCTGGAAGACCAAAAGAATGCTCGTATGATGAAGATGGCTAGAGAAGATATAAAATTATCTCAACAATAAAAGCGAACAGCAGAGCGTCAACAAGCAGAAATAAAAAGAAAGCAGAATGAGGAAGAGAGGAGACAACAAGTAAATATGTCCTTACCCCTAGCATTAGCCACTTTAGTCTTGATTGTGATAGTGATAGCGAAGCAATAAAAGTCAGTGACATTTCTGATGACAATGATGATTATGAAATAGAAATTCTGGTTTATCACAAAAAACTAGTAACCCAATCAACTGACTGTGAACAAAGTCCTAAAAATAAAAAGCCACATATTCTCAATGAAATTTTGTCTTCTCCAGATGTATTATCCACACTTGATCGAATCAATTTATCTGACCAAAAATTCACTATATTGGCAGCTAATGATGAGAGACAGCACCAACTATCAAAGTCCAATATTGATAGAATTGCTATTGATGTGACTGGTTGTAATCTGGAGAAAATACTGGGTAAAGATATCATCCGGCACTTTTCACACTTATAGATATCATCTGGCACTTGACAGGCACAAGCAAAAGCGACCTTCCAGTTACCTACCATATGGAATGTTGCAAATTATATTGTCGGTATGTGTTTTGACACAACAGCATCAAACACGGGTTTCAAAAATGGTGCGTGCATCTTGCTAGAGAAGTTAATGGAGAGAAATCTTCTCTACTTTGCTTGCTGTCACCATATGCATGAAGTAATTATTGGGGAAATATACTCAGTTTTGCTTGGACCCAGCAGTGGGCTCAACATAACTCTATTTGAACGATTTCAGAAGTGTTGGCCAAGCATAAATCAAGCTAATTATCTCCATTAGATGACGCCCATCTTGCTGAACCACAGCTTCATCAACTTCAGAGGCTGGCTCTTTCTGCAGCCTTTTTTATCAGATGACTTTTCACACTTACCAAGAGAAGACTACAAAGAGATGATCGAGCTGTGCCTTTTAATTTTGGATTTTCCGTTATCAGACTATGCCACCAAGAAGTATTGCTTTCCCATGCCGGGAGCTTATTACATGGCTAGATGGATGGCTAAAGTAATCTATTGTATGAAGATATACCACTTAAGAAATGAATACAAGCTGAATATGAAGAAACAGAACAACTTGTGCAAATTTTGTATCATTGCTGCTCATATTTATGTACCAGCATGGGTTGCCTGTCCAATTGCAAGTGATGCTCCAGCAAATGACCTGATGCTCTCCACAAGAATTAAACAATATTCTGAGATCAACAAGGTCATTTCAAATGCTGCTATGAAGAAGCTTCAAAATCACACTTGGTACCTTGGGTCAGAAATGATACCACATTCATTATTTTCTGACAGGGTTTGTGACACAGAAAAAAAATTGATTGTTGAAGAAATAATTCAAATTGGAGCTGATTGGAGTATCAGGGGTATAAAGTGTCCAGCAGCAGAATTAAACAAGTTGGAAAAGAAGCAACTTCATGGGCTTGTTACATCATCATCAACTGCTGCTTTGCAGTCACTTGGTCTTGATGTAACCATTTTATCTGGAACCAATCCAAAGACCTGGGAGAAAATTTCTGAATTTCATTATATTAAAGCAATTGTTAAATCTGTGAAAGTTATCAATGACACTGCTAAGCGTTCTGTTGTTCTTATGAGCACATTTAATCAATCCATCACAAAAACTGAATCTGAAATGCAGAAACTAATACAAGTTGTTGAGGACAACAGAAAGCGCATTCCAGATTTCCGCAAAAGCATCTTGATGACATATGCCACTGTTGCTACAGACTAAACTTTTGATCTTTTAAATAGTGCAACATTTGAATGTTATTTGTGTTATTTAAAGAATTTTTTGAAAATGATTTTAACACATTAAATTTTTATTTTCCTTGAGCAACCTCTAAATATTATCCAAAACATCTAAGATTTTGCAGAGAAGTTTTTTTCAATCAAAGAAACAATATATAGCTGTGCAACATTTAATTCAAAAAATTTTTTTTTGGACACCCCTAATATATATATATATATATATATATATATATATATATATATATATATATATATATATATATATATATATATATATATATATATATATATATATATATATATATATATATATATATATATATATATATATATATATATATATATACATATATATATATATATATATATATATTATATATATATATATACATATATATATATATATATATATATATATATATATATATATATATATATATACATATATGTATATATATATATATATATACATATATATTTATAAACTATATATATATATATATAATATATATATATATATATATATATATATATATATATATATATATATATATATATATATATATATATATATATATATATATATAGTTTATAAATATATTAAAATAATTATTACAAATACCGTATTTAGCAATATTATAAAGTTTTTTTAAAAGATGTTTTATTTGAGTTAGGAAAATTTCTTTATTCATCTTTGAATAGCAATATATTATTCTTGATTCAAGCTCTTCCAAATTCTCAGCTCTCATATTATTATCGTATACTGCCCGTTTAAAATCACCCCAAAAGTTTTCAATTGGTCTTGTTTCTGGAACATTAGCATAACATATATATATATATATATATATATATATATATATAATATATATATATATATATATATATATATATAGGTATATAAATGTATATCCGAACTCTATTCTCTATCTATATAAATCTGAAATCTAGCCTTGTGTAGAATACTGTTGCCATATCTGGGGCGGATCTTCTAATGATGCCCTTTCTCTTTTAGACAAGGTGCAAAAAGTTGGACCTGCTCTTGCAGTTAACCTCTAACCATTATCACATTGTCGTAATGTTGCTTCTCTTTCTCTTTTCTACAAATACTATAATGGGCACTGCTCTAAAGAGCTAGCATCTCTTGTGCCCTCTACTAAAATTCGTTCTCGTGTTACTCGTCATTCAATTAAGTCTCATCTATTTTCTGCAACTGGTTCTAAGTGCTCCAAATTCTTTGGAATTCGCTTCCTTCATCTTGCTTTCCTGATTTATATAATTTGCAATGTTTTAAGTCATCTATCAATTATTTTCTTGCTCTAAAATCTTCATCTTTTCTCTTCCAGTAACATCCAACTCTAATAGTGGTTGCTTGCAGCCTTGATGGAAGAGAAGATGTTATATGTATATATATATATATATATATATATATATATATATATATATATATATATATATATATATATATATATATATATATATATATATATCAGGCCTTGCGATAAAGCGTCGGGCGATGTGAATTTTATGTCGTCCAAGAGCGATTTTGCATGTAGCTAGGGCTATTTGCATCGAGCAAAAAAATTTTTTTTTGAGTATATTTAAAGATATTTTTGAGCGGAATTTTGAGATGAAGTAATTTACGATTATTTTAACATTTAATAAAGTATTTTAAAAACTGCACGCAGTTAATATAAAAGTTTAAATTACAAAAAAATTAAATATGCTCATTATTTACAAGTAGAAAAAATTAAGATTGAAAAAAAATTTAAATCTTTTTAAGCTAACATTTTAATAAAATTTTTTAGCAATAGCAAAGTTGTCGATAAAATTGAACTAAAATACTTTCTTTTAGTTTTAGATTTTTAACTTAAATAATTATTTTATGAGGGTTTGTTAGGTTTTAAAATTATTCCATAGATTTAAAAATATTTATTAACTGTTAGACATATATAAAGTATTTAAGAGTAATTTCAAGGAAACATTTTATTTTAATTGGTAAGCCCAAATAAATAAATAAAAAAAGGATTAATATTAAAACGTATTCTACTTGATTCAATAAAAAAGCACAGTTATTAAGATTTTTGTAAAAAGTAACTAAAAAAAAATTACTTAAATAATAACAATCGCTTTTTTGTTAAAAGTTACCAAAACTTTTTTACTTATTTTACTAGAAATAAAATTCCTTGTAAACATTAAAAATCTATTCAAAACGTTCATTAAAGTTTTTTAGTAATATGAGTGATTGTGCTTATCAACCGCTTTATGAAAGTAAATAAAAATAAATAAATAAAAAAATATTATATAAAATCGCAGGTAAAAATATTAGCTATTGCACAGTTTTTAATCGTACAATATTAAAATTTCCAGTTTATTACTCGCTCACTTTTTAAAAAGAAAAAATAATTATTTGAAAAACTTTAAATTACATATTTGAGAAAAAAATAATTAAATATTAGCAAATTTTTATAATCTTTTTTAACTGTTTAGTTATGTTTTTTATTCGTTTAGTATAGACAAAACGTGTCAAACGTTGAGAAATTAAACAAATGTTTTTACATTTTAAAAAACTAAACATTCCAAAACATTTTTAAATAATAACATTTCTACATTAATGATTTAAAGTAGTTTTGCGGTAATTAAGTAAAGTGGTGCAGTTAATGTCGATAAATATGAAAAGCAAATAAAAAGAATTTAATGACGTCAAAAATCACGTCGTGCTTATGCGACGCGCAGTTTTTATTCATCACAAGGCCTGAAATGAACTGTTATATGTATATATATATATATATATATATATATATATATATATATATATATATATATATATATATATATATATATATATATATATATATATATATATATATATATATTAGAGGGGTATTCAAAAAAAAATAATTTTGGAATCTAAAAAACCAAACAAAATAGACTTGAAGCAAATATTTTTAAACTAATTCCCAAAAAAATTAAGCAAAAAAACGAACCTCAAAGTGAATAAAAACAGCCTATTTTAAGTCTTGAGGAAAACATAAATATTTTTAATCAGTTTTTTTTTCTAGCGCATAGATAAATATTTGATATTTTGATTAAATTTTATGGTTTTTTTCTTCATTTAAAAAAACTATAATTTATATTTTAAATCACAAACACAAGACGTCAAGAGGACTTCCACTTGACGTCCTATAATAGTTGGTTAATCATATGATTAAAACGTAACTTAAGTGTGACTGTCAAATATCTTACCCTACTGAGATGTCAGTATCTGACCCTACTGAGACGTTCATTTGATGTCCAATGTCCTATTTATTACAGAAGATATTTTCAAATGAAATTTAAATTTATAATTTATAAGTTAAACTTATAAATTTAAATACAATGCATACAGAGCCGCATGGTAATTTAAATTACTTAATTACATGGTACCATGGGACTTAACTGATCTAGGAAATTCTTTTAAAGGATTTAACAAAGATCAATCTTCCCTTGGTTTATAAAATTAGTTACTGTGTTTGTAATTTTTTTTGGATTTCATTAATCAGATTTGTTGTAAATGTTTAGTTCCTTACTTGTGTAGGAAGAAACCTTGTTTGATTTTTTGAAAATCAATATAATGAAATAACTTTGATAGTTTGGTTTTACTTGCGTAGGAAGAAACCTTGTTTGATTTTTTGAAAATCAATATAATGGTTTAATTTTTTTTTTAGCGTTAAAAATTGAAAACAAAAAATATTAAAACAATACAATACTTTGGTTTTATTTCTCTTTTGATTTTTAGTTTTAAAGAAAATATAAAGAAGCAATATAGAAAAAAAGAGTTAAAGGAAATGTTAGTTTTTAATAATGATGACGATGAAAGTTTATTTTATGAAAAATTGTCTCCTTTGAACCCAATATTGTGCTCCTTAAATAATTAACTTGATTTTAATGAAAATGATAGCACCAATGATAAAGATGATAACCCAATTATATCTTCTGACAACATGATCAAAATCTAATATAGTTGAAAGTGAAGTATTGTAAAAGGAGAAACTTGCTATATGTGCAATTAAGCATTGATGGTCCTCTGTATCAACAAATGAGATTTTGGATTGAGAAATGGGATTTTGAAAGTATTTTTTCAAATTCCAGAGTGTACTGAAATTATATTAAACATTAATGTTGATGGGCTTCATATTTTTAAGTCTTCAAATTGTGAGTTATGGCCAATATTGTGCATGTTTTCTACTAAAGACATATTCATTTGTTCAATGTTTTGTAAGGCCAGTAAGCCCATTTCTTTAGAGGGATCCCAAACTTCTAACACATGTTGTGTTCATATAAAAGATAATGTTAAAAAAAAAGGTTTAAACCAAGTTTTTTTTTATTAAAAATAAATAATGAATGCATACCAAGAAAAACTAATGTTGTTGTTTTAGCCGAAGCTTGCTTTCTCCATTTTTTTCAATAACTTGGAGTCTTTAAATTATACATCACAATCTACAGACTTTGGCGATTCCTTTGAAGCGCGTTTAATTCATAAAAGCTTTAGCATTTGGCATCACGGTAATTTTTAATTAAAAAAAGTGTAATTAAACAAAGCTGCGTTTTTCTACTTTAATTCAAAAAGTACGATGTAGTAATTTTTTAACGTTCAGCAAAACAACTTTTACAACAAATTTTTGTAAAAATCAAAAATAATAAAAGCTTTTTATTTCATAGGAGGAACTTTTTTTTAACGATATTTTTAATAGTTTTTAGATTTATATATCTTACTTATAATTCGTTTGTTTTTAAATTAAAATAAATGTTAAAGCTTTACTTACGAATCTTATGATTTTCATACGAGTGTTTTACATTATATAGAACGTTATGTATACGGTCTCTCCTTATTGTGCAAGAGAGTGCAGTATTATATATTTTGAATCTTACTTATTTTTATTTAAACAATGGGAATTTTTTTCTAACTTCTCTGGTTATTTTTACGCTATGATAATTTTTGTTTTCCCGTCGAAAAAAAGTATTTATTAACAATTAATTTCATAAACTGACAGTATTAATTAGAGATATTTGATGAATTGTTAACTTTTTTTATTGTAAAAATTTTATTACGCTGATTTATTTTAAATTGCTGAATTTGCTGAATTGGATACGGATAAAAAAGAAATATCATTTTATTTTATATTTGATTTTTGATAATGAAACTTTTAAAATGTCGGCAACTTCATATCATTTAGAACCTGTTAAGGTTATGAAAAAAAAAGTACAAGAATACACTAAACAATACAGTTGACAGTAGTATCAGATATGAAAATTCGTGAAAAGATATGTAAGATCCTGGTTTTGCATTAAAAGTACAATTAATAAAAACACAAGTCTACATTATAAATTTTGATTATAAATTTACTGTTCAATATTTTATAACCATCAAATAAAAAACATGAAGTTTGTATATTTTCGCCCGTTTTATACAACTAATGTTTAACAAAAAAACGGACAAATTATTATTATATAACACAATAATTAACACATTAATTAATAGCAATAATTCAAGATAAATGGTAATTTAAATTGTCAAAATATCATAACGCGCGTTAAAAAACTTATTATATTTGGTATTTCCCTATTTGTATCGTATTTGGCATTTGTCTCTTAACATGAAAAATTAAAAAATTTTTAAAACACAACAAATACAAATTTTCAAGCAATTTTTTCTTCCAATTTTCATTTATTCAAAGAAAATTTACTATTAAACTTTTATTTCTCTCATCTAAAAAAAGAACGAGTGACGCAAAAAAAATAAATATTCTATACAATTCTTATTCATTCAAAGTTTAATTACGCGAAACTTTTCTTTCTCTTTTGTTCTACTCTTTTATAAAAAGAGCGAGTGATGAAATAAAAACTTTTCTTTCTTAACATAAATTTATACTTTGAGATAAAATTAAATTAGAAATAAAGCAAAAATGACTATTTTGATATTAATGAAAATAATCAACATGAACAACATTACCAACAACAATCATCAAATAAACAACACAATATCGCATAATTTTAGAAGCTTTTTATTTTTATTGCTTAGTCGTTCTAAATAATAAGTAAATTTAGTTCAAGTTAATATTTCAATACTTACAGTTGCAATATAATAAAGAAATGGTGTTTAATGTTGAACTTTTTATTTATTTATTTTTTACCTACATTTGTTATAAAAAACTTTCAAACCCCCATCATTAAAATAATTTGTTTTAAATATATTTCAAAGTGTTTATTCAAACTAATTTTTTTCGCTTGACTTCCCGAACTTCATGCAAAGCAAATTGAAACGAAATACCGTCTAACCAAATAAAAAATGCTATTACTAATTTTATACGGGTAATTAATATAAAACAATTTTTTATCAGAGTTTTGATTGAGATAATAAATATTCATAATTTATAAACTTTAAATATATGGCGTATAACAATTTATAGAAACGAACCAGCATTAAATATTTGAGGTTTTTAATATCTTTTTAAATGTTAAAAATAGAAAAAAAACTAAACAAATAATCAAAAAAATTTTGAATAAGAATAAAAATATTTCCAGAGTTTCATTTGTTAAAAGTCTACCGTGACGTCAAATACTAAAACTTTTATGAATTAAACGCGCTTCAAAGGAATCGCCAAAGTCTGTAGATTGCGGCATACAATTTAAAGACTCAGAGTTATTGAAAAAAATGGAGAAGACAAGCTTCTTTTATGCGTTAGAAGTAAAAGCTGGCTTTTACTTCTAACGCATTACTGGCATACTCAATCTTTTTTTGAAGTTTTTTGAAAAATATGCTAATAAACTTATAGCTGTCAATGACCATTTCAAAAGAGCTGTTGACTTTTTAGAAAATTTTGTTAAATATTTTTAAATTGTTTTTGATAAGTAAAATTGTAGTGATAACTTAAAATCATATTAACTTATTCTATTAAAAATATTACTTAAGTTAAAAATGCACAAAATGAGTAATTTTTATAAAGTTTGTATAAGAACGCCGCACCAAATTTTAGTTAATTTAAAAGGGAAGTTATAATTTTTTTTGGAGAGAAAATAAACATACCATTTTAAACAAAAATTCATATATTAATCTATGCCCTAAAAAAAAAAAAATAATAAAAATATTTATGCTTGCTTTGCCCTCAAGACCTAGAAAAAAAAATTAATAAAAATATTTATGCTTGCTTTGCCCTCAAGACCTAGAAAAAAAAAATTAATAAAAATATTTATGCTTGCTTTGCCCTCAAGACCTAGAAAAAAAAAAATTAATAAAAATATTTGCTTTGCCCTCAAGACCTAGAAAATAAGCTGTTTTGGTCACTTCAAGTTTCTTTATTTTTCCCAAATGTGTCCTTCGAGGGAAAAATTTATTTAATGTTGCTCAAGTTTTTTGGGAGTTAGTTTAGGCATATTTGCTTCAAATCTAAATGTTTGGGTTTGTAGATTCCAAAATTTTTATTTCTAATTTATGTATGTATGTATGTATGTATGTATGTATGTATGTATGTATGTATGTATGTATGTATGTATGTATGTATGTATGTATATATATATATATATATATATATATATATATATATATATATATATATATATATATATATATATAGACACACACAAACACCCACACAAATATTACCTTCCATCTCCCACCATATTCTAATGATGACCAACTAGGAGCTTGCCATATATCATTAAGTTGCCAGTACAAAGCTCCCATTGTATGCCCGGTCCCATTTATAAGACGACCATTCATCCTCCGATAGTGTTCGCTTTCGTACTTGGTACATGTAGCTTGTACAATTTGTGAAAGGTATACCATTTGAAGAAAATATGAAAGTGGGTTTTTTTGTTTTGGAAGCTTGTAATTTTGCTTTATTAAATTTTCAATCTCTTCATTACCTGAATTATATACAAATATATACAAATATAAATGTAGATTCAGCTGTACATAAAATGTCACTGTCATACTGAAATAGCTCAACATAAAAACTTTTTTTTCAAATGTAAAAACTTTTTTTTCAAGTTCTTAATTCTTCATTTTTTTTTAGCTTTAAAAAAGTCTGGACTGAAGTTGGATAACAGACTAAAATTTTCACAGTTAAATCCAAAAAAATGATTAACATGCGCAAAACATATACTTAAATGTTTAAAAATAAGTTGAATATGTAAAATTTAAATATTTAAAATTTAAACATTTTGGTTTAATATTTAAAACTTTTAAAATTAAATTTTTGAAGATCTTAAATTACAATTGTAGCAAAAAATTATTTTTAATATTTACCTTTTGCGTGATGTTGTCTGTAGTTCATTAGTAAGCTATTCCATGTTAACTCATCATCTGTAGTAACTTTTGACAAAGTAAAGTATGATGGGTAAGATTGGTAACCATATTCAGAGGCGAACCGAGGATTTGGAAAGATAGATACATTCCAACAATTTGATTTGTAATCATAAAAATGAACTAAATAATAAAAAATAATAACACTAAAATAACTTTTTTTTATCTGCCATTTTAAAATGAAAATTTTTAAGTGGCAGATAAAACAAATTTGATAGCTAAGTTGAACAAATAAAAAGTAATTAATAAATATATAAATAGTTACCATCTCCATACAAAGGGTTTTGTGGATTTTTAGAAATATATCCCTCTTCTTTGTAATGTATTCCATTTGAAGGTGAAGAAAATAAATAAGGACGGAGTGGATCTTCACTTCTTACAATTGGCCAAATGGTGTCAACATATAACTTGATTTAAAAAAAAAATGTAATCCAAATAAATATAACTTTATATTTCCTAAATATTATCATAAACATGTAATAAATATTAACAGATATATTACTTATATTATACATAATTACTATTATTAAAAATTAGTATTTTAGAAAAATATTATAGTTTTTAAAAGAATTTTACTTTAACATAATCATCCGTTAATCTTTTTTTGTTGGGTTTAACTTCATTCCTGGGAATAATATATATATATATATATATATATATATATATATATGTATATATATATATATATATATATATATATATATATATATATATATATATATATATGTATATACTAAAAAAGATAAAACAAACATTACAAAATAAATTAAAAATAAATAAAAAATATAAAATCAGAAAACACATCACACAAAAACAGTGATAAAGCAAACTACGTAATTTTTTGATATTAACTTTATTTAACGTTATACTGTTTAAATTTATATCAACATTTATTTAATGTTATATATCATATATAACATGAAATAATTTTAATATTAAAAACAATATTTTAAATAAATAACATATGCTACCCACATCTAGTTGGTGATATATTGTTGCGGATGGTTATATTTTTGTGAATAATAACATGAGTTGATATTTTTTGGTGATTATTAACAAAAGTAAATCTTTTTTGTGATTAATAACTATTAAATATTAAAAAATATATATTTTGTTTAAATATATTTTGTTTAAATAAAAGTAATGATAACATTAACAACAATTCATTTAAATTAGTTTGACATGAGTTATAAACAAAAAACTTCATTTAAATTTAAAACCTCCTTTAAATAACAATAAAAGATACAAATAACAAAAGTAGTATGAACAATTATGCAACAAAACTTTTAAAACTTTAGGAAGTTTAAATAAATTATTTTTACCACCAATTTTGTGATATTGCAGCCTCGTTTTCATTATTCCCACTCCATGCAATTATACTTGGATGATGTTGCAAACGACGCACCTTAAAATAGAAAAAGTTACTCTTCATCTTTAGCTGATTTATTTTCTGTGGCAACTTTGTGTCAGTTGATGTGGCAACTGTGTCAGTTTTATGCAATCTGTGGGTGGTGGCAATAAAAAACCTTTTTATTGGCAATAGAAAGTTTAAAAAGCTTTCAAAAGCATACAACATTTAGTAGCAAAATTAAATATCAGTATTAGCTGAAAAGTTCATAATCTTGTAGGCTATCTTGTTTCTTTTATTTTAACATAGTTAATATAACATTCTTATATACACTGAGCAGGTTAGAAACAATCTATTGATAATTATTTGAGAGATTATGAAAACAACTACATAAAAAATTGAGGTCTTTTTTTTATTTTGCTAAATTCTAAGACATCAGTTTTTTTTTCCCCCAAATAAATTTTATTATTAATAAAGTATTATTCATTTTGTAACTCTGTATAAACAAATTTTATTTTTGTTGTTAAATTCTTTTTTGTTGTTAAATTAAATGTTGTAAAATTTTATTTTTGTTGTTAAATTAATAAAAAAAATTACAATTGTTGTAATACATATTTGACTTTTTAAAGAGTTCTTTTTTAAAAAACAATAAAAATAAACATTTTTTTGTTTCTAACTTTTTCTTGAATTCTATAATATGCATAAATGTGGTACTTAAACCTGCTTTACTTTGTGTAATAAACAGAAATTATTAAACATTGTTTAAATTGATATTAACATTTCTTAATGTACAAGATTAATTACAACCAGCATGTTTATTATTTTGTCTGTGTCAGGTCAGGTGTATGGTCTTTATGATCACCCTGCTACTGGTAACATGTAACCCAGTGCAACATATTCCATTCCCGCTGCCTTGTGAGATTCATTTACTAAGCAAAGGCTGAAAGAAGTTTGCTTCCTGTTATCAGTACTATTTAAAATCAGTCAAGTCAAAAAAATATATATGTATATATAGTAATATATGCATTTTTTTTTGTGTGTGTGTGTGACTTCTATATAGTTATAATATATAGTTTATTTTATATAGTTTATAAAGGAGATACCTTAGCTACTGTTTTAGCTCACGTGTAACCTACTTTATACGTATATTTATGTTCTGTCTAAACCATTGACACGGATTGACTTACCTGTAAATTGCTATCTGTATGTTTGTGTTCTGTCTAAACCTATCTGTATGTTTGTGTTCTGACTGAATCTCTAGCGGGGTGTTGGCTAACCTGTAAGTTGTTATCTGTATGTTTGTGTTCTGTCTGTTTTTGTTTATATGTATGTTTATGTTCTGTCTGAACCTCTAGTGCGGTGTTCACTCACTCATAAGTTACTTTTTGTATATATGTGTTCTGTTTAAATGTGTAAGTTACTTTATGTATATATGTGTTTTGTTTAAATGTGTAAGTAAGTTACTTTATGTAAACATGTGTTCTGTTTAAATGTGTAAGTAAGTTACTTTATGTATATATGTGTTCTGTTTAAATGTGTAAGTAAGTTACTTTATGTATAAATGTGTTCTGTTTAAATGTGTAAGTAAGTTACTTTATGTATATATGTGTTCTGCTTAAATGTGTAAGTAAGTTACTCTATGTATACATGTGTTCACTAACTATAAAACCAATGCTCTTCCTAATCTCTAGTATTTTGTTAGATGAAATATTTTTCCTAATCCATTTCCAAACTATCATGCCCAATGTTTTAAGGTACTGTTTGTAGGAAGTAGCTTCTTTTATTTACTCCAGGTAGGTCAGGTTCAGGATCATCACAATCACCCTGCTACTGGTATTATGTAACCCAGTATTATTTGCCTCATGCCCTGCTGCCTTGTAGATTGTAAGTGCCTTGTAAGGCTAGGAGAAACAAAGTCTGAGTTAAAAATCCCCTGCCTCAGGGCTCTTGGTTGAGTAAAGGCTAGAGATGGCGTCTCAATAAAAATACTCATCTTGGACAGATATTAACTACATCCAGCTACTGTCTTGTAGGAGGCCTATTAGGCAAAATTTTTAGGGGTAAGCTAAATAATTCTGCTAACCAGCTTTGAACTCCTTCTTCATCTATTAGGCTGGCATAGATGTAAACCTGTGTTACATTGCTTTCTGTCTAGAATGATCAATGCTGGATCTTCTTGACTCTACTTGATAGTGGCTATGCAACTCTTCCTGTTATACTCTAATGAAAGGAACAGCTCTAAAACTCAGTTTAATGGTTTTGAGGCCGGCTGGTAGTAAGTTTTTTTTATTGAACTCTGTGGTAGCTCTCAGAGAGGCTTATACCATTAACAGCTGCAAAATATCAGAGTATTAACAGTACAATGTTGCGCATGGATGGTATCTCTGTTAATGCTTTTGGTGCGCATTGTCAAGGCCACATAAGGACCCCTATGTTACAACTTAAGGTTAATTAACAGGACTGAGAAAATTGCATAGCTCATTGCTTAGGAGGCCGTGCTCTATCTATGAGTGAGTCAAGTTCTCTTTAAAACTAAATCATGCTAAAAGTAACCCAAAATATTAAACATAAAAAACCATACTCTACACCTAACTGTTTAATATATCTTTTACTAATATTTGTGGTCTGCAAAGCAACCTTCCATCAGTTGAATCTTACCTATTGCAAAATTCACCAGACTTGCTTGCTCTTAGTGAGACTAATTTAAATTCTGCTATTCTTTCTTTTGATCTCAGTGTTGATGTGTACTATCCATTGATTCGTAAAGACTCCAATAGTCACATGCTTGGCTAGAGGATATACATACACATCATTTCACCTATTTTTCATGAAATCAGGTTCGAATCCTTTGATCACTCCTTTATGTGCTTCTGTTCAGCACCTCTTCACTCTATCACCATTCTCTTTGTTCTTTATCGTTCTTCTTCTTCTTATGACTGCACTCTTTTAGATGTAATTTCTTATCAAATTGACCAAAAACAGATTGTAAATGTAGTTGGACCCGCTTTATCTGCTAAACTTGAGCCTCTTTCCCATCATCGTAAAATTGCATTTCTTTCTCTTTTCTACAAATATTATCATGGTCGCTGCTTAAAGGAGCTACCATCTCTAGTTCCATTAACTAAAACTCAATTTCGCTTGACAAGTCATTCAGCAAAGTCTCATTTTTTTACTGTATCTGCCCCTGCATGCTCCAAAAACTTTTATGCACCTAGTTTTTTTTGCCGCACTTTATTGCTTTGTAACTCTCTCCCATCTTCATGTTTTCCTGACTCATACAACTTTCAACTTTTTAAGTCTTCTTTCAACCGTTTCCTTGCTCTATAACTATTCTTTTTTTTAATAACTCCTAAATTAACAGTGGTTGCTTGCAACCCTGTTGGGAGTGAATTAGAACAAAAACAAAAAATAATTTTTTTTTAATAACTTTCAAAATTTAACTAAAAGCATTATTGATGTACCTGAAAATATATTTCTTTGCTCACAATTTCTAAAAACTCCTCATTCACAGGATATAAAGCAACTGCAAACATCAAATCTTGCCAAACCAATATACTAAAAAAAATCAAATTTGAATAATTTACATCACAAATATTTCACTAAAGTCTACTTTGAGAAATTTTTTATTTTATTTTGATAAAAAGTTTTTCTAGACATAATATCAAAGTACCATAGTATTATATAGTCAGAATTTATTTGATTTTGCTTAGGTGATTCTTTTATCTAATTTTTTAATAAAAACAATATTTATGACATAAACACAAGTACCGAACTAAATCTGCAATTAAACTTTTAGTATTAAATTAATGTTATTAAATTTGTTATCAAATAAATGTTATTAAATTTTTTACAATTTTAAATTGTTTAAATTGCCACAGGTACAAAATTAAGCAACTTAAAACTGTCACAAATTTCCATATATCAACTACGATATAAAGGGAAAGAGTAAATTCTTAGGAGAAGTTTCTTCTAGTAAATAGATCTTTACTAGAAGATCTATTTACCAGAAGTTTCTTCTGGTAAATAGATCTTTACTAGAAGATCTATTTACCAGAAGTTTCTTCTAGTAAATAGATCTTTACTAGAAGATCTATTTACCAGAAGTTTCTTCTAGTAAATAGATCTTTACTAGAAGATCTATTTACCACAAGTTTCTTCTAGTAAATAGATCTTTACTAGAAGATCTATTTACCAGAAGTTTCTTCTGGTAAATAGATCTTTACTAGAAGATCTATTTACCAGAAGTTTCTTCTAGTAAATAGATCTTTACTAGAAGATCTATTTACCAGAAGTTTCTTCTGGTAAATAGATCTTTACTAGAAGATCTATTTACCAGAAGTTTCTTCTAGTAAATAGATCTTTACTAGAAGATCTATTTACCAGAAGTTTCTTCTAGTAAATAGATCTTTACTAGAAGATCTATTTACCAGAAGTTTCTTCTAGTAAATAGATCTTTACTAGAAGATCTATTTACCAGAAGTTTCTTCTGGTAAATAGATCTTTACTAGAAGATCTATTTACCAGAAGTTTCTTCTAGTAAATAGATCTTTACTAGAATATCTATTTACCAGAAGTTTCTTCTAGTAAATAGATCTTTACTAGAAGATCTATTTACCAGAAGTTTCTTCTAGTAAATAGATCTTTACTAGAAGATCTATTTACCAGAAGTTTCTTCTAGTAAATAGATCTTTACTAGAAGATCTATTTACCAGAAGTTTCTTCTAGTAAATAGATCTTTACTAGAAGATCTATTTACCAGAAGTTTCTTCTGGTAAATAGATCTTTACTAGAAGATCTATTTACCAGAAGTTTCTTCTAGTAAATAGATCTTTACTAGAAGATCTATTTACCAGAAGTTTCTACTAGTAAATAGATCTTTACTAGAAGATCTATTTACCAGAAGTTTCTTCTAGTAAATAGATCTTTACTAGAAGATCTATTTACCAGAAGTTTCTTCTAGTAAATAGATCTTTACTAGAAGATCTATTTACCAGAAGTTTCTTCTAGTAAATAGATCTTTACTAGAAGATCTATTTACCAGAAGTTTCTTCTGGTAAATAGATCTTTACTAGAATATCTATTTACCAGAAGTTTCTTCTGGTAAATAGATCTTTACTAGAAGATCTATTTACCAGAAGTTTCTTCTAGTAAATAGATCTTTACTAGAAGATCTATTTACCAGAAGTTTCTTCTGGTAAATAGATCTTTACTAGAAGATCTATTTACCAGAAGTTTCTTCTAGTAAATAGATCTTTACTAGAAGATCTATTTACCAGAAGTTTCTTCTAGTAAATAGATCTTTACTAGAAGATCTATTTACCAGAAGTTTCTTCTAGTAAATAGATCTTTACTAGAAGATCTATTTACCAGAAGTTTCTTCTGGTAAATAGATCTTTACTAGAATATCTATTTACCAGAAGTTTCTTCTGGTAAATAGATCTTTACTAGAAGATCTATTTACCAGAAGTTTCTTCTAGTAAATAGATCTTTACTAGAAGATCTATTTACCAGAAGTTTCTTCTGGTAAATAGATCTTTACTAGAAGATCTATTTACCAGAAGTTTCTTCTAGTAAATAGATCTTTACTAGAAGATCTATTTACCAGAAGTTTCTTCTGGTAAATAGATCTTAAGAGAAGTTTCTTCTGGTAAATACATCTTAAAAAAAGTTTCTTCTAGTAAATATTACTTAAGAGAAGTTTCTTCTAATAAATACTTCTTAAGAGAAATTTCTTCTGGTAAATACTTATTAAAAGAAGTTTCTTCTGATAAATACTTCTTAAGAGAAGTTTCTTGGTAAATACTTCTATCTTGTGATTTTGTTCACTTTCTTCTTTTTTTTTTCTTGTGAAGAGAAGTTTCTCCTGGTAAATACTTCTTAAGAGAAATTTTTTTGATGAATACTTCTTTTTTCAATCTCTATTTGGTATGTTGTCCTGTTAAAATCAAACCTATACATAATCTCTATAAACTTGTTTATTATAGTTATAAATGATATGATTTTTTTAATTATTTTTTTTTTATTTTTTTTTTTTATATTATGCAATTTTTTTAATACTTATTTTTAGAATTATTGTAATTTACTAAAGTATAATTCATTGTAATTTACTAAAGTATAATTCATTGTAATAAGATACCGTTAGGTTTAGTGATTTACTTTGAAGTTTGTTTTTATTAACTAACTTTTCTAATCATTTCAAATATCTACAAATTAAGGCATCATTGATATTTGTTCAAGTTTGTCTATAAAAAATGTTTTGCTATATAGACAGCTAATGAATGCTATTTTAAATATAAAAAAATTATCAATATTTAGTGTATAAATTATCCTTAAAAGTTACTGCAAAGGAAAATTGCATTGCTTTTTAAAATCAAATTGTTTTTAGTGATGGTGAGCCAAGTTACCAACACTGCACATTTTGAAATAATTTTAATAGTTATGTTAGATATCTACCAATCATAAACTTTGTTAGATATCTACTAATCATAAACTTTGTTAGATATCTATCAATCATAAACTAGATAGCTCATGCATATGAGAAACTATGAGTAGAAAGAGAAAGAGAGAAAAAAAAGAAAAGAAAAAAAGAAAGAGTTCTTATTAAAACTAAATTTAAAAGTAATTTTTATTTCAAATTGAAGTTATGAAGTAATAAAAACTATTTTTACCATGATAAAAATTTGTTGTTATGAAGTCACAAACTACTTTTATCATGATGAAAATTTGAAGTTATGAAGTAACAAACTATTTTTACCACAATTAAAATTTGAAGTTATGAAGTAACAAATTATTTTTACCATTAAAAGTTAATCAGAAAAGCAAGGATGAAATATTTTTATTTACTAAAGGTTATTGAAATACTATTACATTGAAATGTTATTGTTAAAGAAGTTTGTTAATAAATCATATTAATACTTTCTCAATTTTTTGTTGGTTATTAAAAATAGAAAATGCATTCTTCACTGCCATGACTCTAACTAATGTAACAAATGCTTAAATTTTACTTTTTTTAATTAAAAAATATTTAGAAAAAAAAATTTGTTGAAATAAACAAGTAGGTTAAAAATTCTTTATGAAATTATTGTCTAGAAAAAGTAAAGATGTTTAAATGCATCAACTATGCATGTTTCAAATTCAAAAAACTTTTAAACATGTGTTATAGGGAGTAATTTAAATAATTTAATAAATGTGTATTTGTCAATGGTAGTAGTCACGAACTAATTTAAAATTTTCTTTATCAATAATAAAGGTACTATATAGCTATAAAAAAAATGTTCAAACTACACAAACAAATTTGTAAAAATTACAAAGAGAGAAAAAAAAACTAAATTAAAAGAAATAGAAAAAGAGTAAAGTAATATTTGTCTCCAACATTAAATTCCAGTTCTGTCATTTAAGTTCATTAGAAATATTTAAAATACATGGCAGTTTTATGAAGCCATATGAAAAAATTCAACAGTAAATTTTTGATAAAAGATAAAACTGATTAACTTTATAGTTAGCTATGTAATATTTTATTAATAGCAGAACAAGGTTGAGAACATCCAACTTTACCATTTCTGGGGAGTTTAGAATAAAACTTTATGCATGAAAAGTTATCATTATCAGACAACAAAACAAATAAAACACAAACAATTGTGATTTAATATATTGACTTGTTTATTTAAATATATCATTAATAACATTTTTATTAAAAACTTGTTAATGTGATTCTTTTTTAATTTTGTTAACAATAACTAAAAATTATTTCTAAAGTATTTATAAAACCTAAAAAGATTTGAAAAAGTATTTATAAGTTATTTAAAAACTTATGCATTGTTAAAATATAACTTTAAAATACTTAAAATTTAATGTTATCAGATAATACAGTATTATGTCATGACTACGATGTCATAACACAACTTTTAGCTAGCGACCCATTTATTTAAAACATAAAGAAAGTATGCTCAAAAACAAAAAAGAGAATTGTAAGAATTAACAAACCCTCGTTCATCTGTTAACTGATAAAAAAGGTCTTGTTCATAGATTCCTCCACCCCATACTCGCAATGCATTCATATTTGCATCCAGGGACGAGTTAATCAAATTTTCCAAAACCTCCCTAGTAACGCGCTCTTGAAAGGAATCTTTTCACAAAAAAAAATTATACAAGAAGATAATTTATTTTTACAGAATATAAAAACAATCAACTTGCAAACTTACCAGCAGGAATCCAATTGGCTCCTTTTAGAAAGATAGGTACTTTATTTATTTTGAAATAAAAACTCAAACCTAAAACAAATTTTTTTCAAATAAGTAATTAAATAAATTTTAATAAAAAATTAGAATTATTTAAAGAAAAGAAATAATAAAAATTTATCTTTTTCCAACTCACAACTAACGTTACCAAAACTATAAACTAAATTTCTAAACTTAGTTGCAAATATTTTTATGAGTTATATTTTAAATGAGTTGTTATATCTTATACATTCATGCAACATTTATGCAACATACCTTCTGAACCCTCAATTGGCTCTTGAATTAACTCTACTTTGCGAAAACCAAATTTAACTTCCTTATGAGTAACCAATGATATAACAGGATGTATTATGTCTACCTTTAATAATTGTATAAGCAAATGTACTATTAAAAAGTTTTTTTAATTTAATGTAATTTAGTTTTATTACAAAACATTGTCTTCTTCATTATCATTTGACTGGGAGGTTTTCAATTAACTGGATTAGCTGGGTAATGTGGTTTAACTGGATGGTGTAATTTAACTGGATGGTGTGGATTAAATAGAAAGTGTGGTTTAACCAGGTGATGTGATGTGACTGGGTGGTGTGATTTAATTGCATGATTGTGTGATGTTGTTTAACTAGGTGGTGTGATTTAGCTGAAGCCAGAAATTTTTATTAAAAAAAAGAACAATAAAATTAGGGTTGTTAACCGGAGGATTTATTCTAACATAACATTCTAACATAACATTCTTTCATAAGGAGATTGAGAACCCGGAATTACATTTTTTCGTACCGAATGTTACAAAACATTTAAAATCGCCGATGTTCATTTCGCTAAAGCCACTTCCGAAATTTAGCATTTCGCAAGTTGACATACGAAACAAAACTATTTTGCAACATATGAAAGTAGCAGTTTCGGAAGTCGCACTTGCGAAACAAACATTTTCGTCAAAAGACGTTTTGAAGTCTATAAAGAAAATTTGTTTGCCAGACTGATTTTAATTGTAAAAATTAACATCTTTAAATCCCAAAATGTTTATAATGAGTTTTTATTTTCAGTATAATAACATATTAAATTTTTATGGTTTTATTTTTAGAAATATTGATAAAAAATAAAATTTCTTTCGAAATGAAAGTATTTCGGATCACAACATACGAAAGAATTCTTAACGGAAATAAACTTACGAAACGTGCTATAATAAATATATACAACGATGTTTTTTGAACTCATTACGTATATTAAAAATAAGAATGATGGGTAGGAATATACATGTTTTTTTTTTTAAAGCATATGAAATTTTTGAAACAGGTTCGAATATGCTTAAGCAAATAGTAAAAAGAGGCTCAAAAATATGCTTTAGCTTAAGCATATTTCTGATAAAATATACCTATTTCAATAATTTCTAAAAGTGTGCACGTTACTAAAGTTCTAGCAGATTTTAAAGGTATGTAGAGTCCTGTTTGAATACGCTTTTCGAAGTATCGATCTTAGAAAATATTGTTTTTTAATTTTAACAAGATATAAATTTAAGTATAAGATTGTACAGTTCAATCAGTTAGATACGTGACAATTCGCCGCAGAGATCCGGGTTCGCAACCCGCAGTCATTGTAACTTTTGTTCATTAAACTCTTTTTACTTAAGATAGCATTTTTTGACCTCCATGTTCTATATTACAGATCTTTCGTCACCTTCACAATAGTGACAACCTCTCTTCTGTTAGTTATTCTTTTAAGATTGAGTTCATTGTGCTTAATTCAACACGTTTCCCTTGCTTTACTAAGTTCTACTTAAATTATGATGAAATGTACGTAAAACAACTTTTTCAAATAATATAAATCATTTTGCTTTAAATCTTTTGTTTTTTGTACTAGACATCTGTCCTAAATACTTTGTAATAATTTCTAGGTAACTCTGAGTCTAATATAACCATTTCTGAATATAATTTCCCTGAGGCTCCTACAGCCTATTGTGTTCCATTAAAAGTAACTAGTTTTTGAGTCCAGATATTAATTATAAGCATCTAAAGGTTCACATTACTATTCATTTTCCTGATATATAGAATCCTATTTGCATACATATCTCTTTCTGTAAATTCTGTTTTATATAGTTTCTTAATTATATATTAAATAAATATTACTATTCACTTAGTTGAATGAACGTATAGCTCATTCAGTTAAGACATTTGGCCGCGTAGACCCAGGTTCACATCCCATATATATATATATATATATATATATATATATATATATATATATATATATATATATATATATATATATATATATATATATATATATATATATATATATATACAGTTTAAATAATAAATAATAAAATTATAAAAAAATGTCAAATGATTCTTCAAATGTTTATACAAATATACCTAATATATATATATATATATATATATATATATATATATATATATATATATATATATATATATATATATATATATATATATATATATATATACATATATATATATATATTAGGTATATTTGTATAAACATTTGAAGAATCATTTGACAACATTTTTTTATAATTTTATTATTTATTATTTAAACTGTTAACAGCTAATATCTTAAATATATCGTAACATAAAATCTTTTGCATCTTTTTCGTAACTACACATTCCGGAATGCTTTTTCCGAAGGAACTATTTTGTAAGTACTCTTACAAAATGATTTGTTTCGCAAGTTTTCTTTTGCAATGCTTTATTACGGAATTTTATTTATTATTTATATTTTTGTATGGCGCGTTACGGAATGTGCATTTTTGCATGTGCAACTTCCGCAATAATAATTCTATTACGGTAGATAAAGATGCGAAATTTTCGCAAGTTTTGTTTTTCGGCGAACAACCCTAAATAAAATTGCTTCACTGCTGCAAATAGTATATTAGTAGCAGTGAAGCCACAAGCAGCAAGTCTAGAAGCCAATTATCTCTGTAACAACATACTTTGTCATGTTACATTTGCTAGATTCATGTCTTCTTGAACCAGTGGTTTCTTTTTTACCTGCAGCCAATCTGTGACTAATCAAGAATTGTGTTAAGAGGCAAATCAGGCCACTTAAAACAATTCTTAACGCAATTCTCAGGCAAATATTTATTTACCAGCATAACGATGTTCCTAAATGAATGAGACCAACAACAGTAAATGAATGAGACCAATAACAATAAATGAATGAGACCAACAACAATAAATGAATGAGACCAACAACAATAAATGAATGAGACCAACAACAATAAATGAATGAGACCAACAACAATAAATGAATGAGACCAATATCAATAAATGAATGAGTCTAACAACTTAATTATATAGTTATTAATGTAAATTTGATTATTGAGCCCAATCTACTTAGTTTAAACTGATCAAAACCCAATCTACTTAGTTTAAATTGATTTTAACAAATGTCTAAATACAAGCCAAAAACACTTTGAGCAAATAATTTGCTTTGTCGTAATGCTAACATTATCAGCTATCCCAAATTAGTTATTGAGTAATTTTTAAATGTTCATTATTTTTACAAAAATAATGAACATTCTAAACATAGTTTAGAACAAATTAAAGTTGATGAGTGGTTTTCAAATGTACATTTTTTTAGAACAAATTGAAATCTTTTCGTTAACAATAAGATTAAAATTTTTATATTTTACTCAACAAAACAAAACAGATTTATAACCATAAACTCTTCACATTGTGGTTTTTGAAACTCAAGACCTCTTTTTTTGCATGTTAATTATTTATCTACAGCTGATTTGCTAACAGTAATAACCCATTAGATTTATGGTGCATCAGAAAAAAGTGGAGAGGTTAAGGCTATCGCTTTTGACATTTCTAAAGTTTTTGATAAAGTTTGGCATGTTGGTCTTCTCCATAAGCATTCTTCTTATGGTGTATCAGGTAACATCTTTAAGATTATTGAATCTTTTCTTACCAATCATAGTATAAAAGTTGTCCTCGATGGACAGCACTCTTCTTCATAATCCGTAACTTCAGAGGTTCCTCAAGGTTCTACCTTTGGCCCAATACACTTTTTAATTTATATTAATGATATTCCAGATATTCTCACATCTAAGGTGGCATTGTTCTCTGATGGAATACTATTGCCATATCTGGGGGGAAGGGGATCTTCCAATGATGGCCTTTTCTATTTAAGACAAGGTGCAAAAGTGCATTATAAACATAGTTGGACCTGTTCTTGCAGCCAACCTTCAATCATTATCACATTGTCGTAATGTTATTTCTCTTTCTCTTTTCTACAAATACTATAATGGGCACTGCTCTAAAGAACTGGCGTCTCTTGTGCCATTTACTAAAATTTATTCTTGTGTTACTTGTGATTCAATCAAGTCTCATCCTTTTTCTGTGACTGTTCCTAAATGTTCCAAAAACTCTTATTCATCTAGTTTTTTTCCTCAAACATCAGTTCTTTAGAATTCGCTTCCTTCATCTTTGTTTCCTGATTCATACAATTTGTAATCTTTTAGTTTGGCTGTCAATTGTTATCTTGCTTTATAAACTTCATCTTTTCTCTTCCAGTAACTTCCAACTCTAATAGTGGTTGCTTGCAGCATTATTGGAAGCAAAGATGTTGAAAAAAATGTTTTTAACTAATTTCTTCTTATCTCACAATAGCTCACTATAAAATAGTTGATCTAGAGCAAAATTTAGCCAAAAAGAAGTTTATAAATAATGTACTTTTGTTAAATTCAGCAAAGACAAAAAAGATATTGAAATAAATAGTGGTTAAAAGATAGAGGGTGATGGTAAGTTTTGTTATATTTGAGGCGCAATAGTATCAGCAAAGGTCTACCTGGGCTTAAATCAGAATACTATATTTGTAACAGCATCATTAAAAATTAAAGTAGAGCTATACACTACATGCATCCTAATTGTTATAATATATGGCAGAGAAAAATGGGCAATAAAAGCTAATGATGACCAGTGTTGTGAATTAACAGAAAAAATAATGATCAGATGGATATTTTGCATATTTTTAAAAGATAAGAAAAAAGTTATTGGGAATATTGAGAATACCTGATAAAGTGTGTCAGAGAATATTAAAGAGGTTTGGTCATTTAGAGCATAAAGATGTAGGTGATTGTATTAACATGTAGAGAGATATAGAGAGAGATAGCAGTAGAGAGAAAGATAGCAGCTTCAAAATAATAAGATAGAGGTAGAATTTAAAAACTTAGAGAGCGTGCATTACAGATGTCATAAAAACGCTTCAGTTAAAGAAGCGTTTTTATGACATCTGTAATGCACGCTCATCATTCATTTGTAAATCATTTGTAAGATAGATATATATATAGAAAAACATAGAAACATCTATCATTTGTAAGATATGTACAACACAGTGGAAAACTTATTATGTGAACTTGTTTTTCCTTGCGACATTGTAAATTATATGACTGCTGTGGTAATCATAAAAAATGAACACAGAACACTCAACTTAATTTCCACTTAACACTTTTTCTATTTTCATCAAGTAATTCTGGAAAGACAATGAATTGAAAGAATATTGGAACTAATATTACTACAAGCATTGACAGAGTAAATATTAGAACTGCCTTTTTTAGAAAAAACATTTTAACTGTTTTCATTATTCCCCTTGTCTTATTGGATGATCACATTTTGCACAACTTATAAGCCAATTCGCTATTGAGTTTTTCTCGTTCTTTATCATTACACTTCCAACTCCTCTTTTCATATTGTTTTTTTTCAAATGCCTTTTCAAAGTAGTCTTAGGTAGTATTTTTATGATACAAAATAAACTTATAAACTATTTTTTCTTAAATCTGTTAGACCTACCTTTAATGTCATAGTAGAATATTAAGTGTAAGTTTTTTTAACTGTGTTAGCTTGAGTGTGTAAGCTTGAGTGTGTAAGCTTGAGTGTGTTAGCTTGTGTGTGTAAGCTTGAATGTGTTAGCTTGAGTGTGTAAGCTTGAGTGAGTTAGCTTAAATGTTTTTAACATTACACCACAAGAATAAACTTTGAAAATGCAGAAAAATTAAATTATTTTTTTGGGTAAACAAAATAATAATTTAATTGTTTTAATTGATTGTTATGAAAATTATTTTAGAGATTATATTTAAACATAAAAACTTGTTTAGTGCTTATGATACCTCCATTTAAACATTAAAATGTCATAAAAACTTGTTTAGTGCTTATGATACCTCCATTTAAACATTAAAACATAAAAACTTGTTTAGTGCTTATGAAGCACTATGCAATTTTATGACAGAAAAAAAAATTTTTACCAAATAATTAATCCAAAAGTAATTCAGATTAACTAGTAGTAGCTGGATAACTAACCAATAAATAACGAGGGAATTATGAACTAATCAGACCTTAAAAATTGATATAATATAAGTGATGTGGTAAAAAATTGAAAACTAAAAAATTAAAGTACTTTTTCTTTCCATTCAAAATTAGAAATTGAAAAAAAAATTACTAATATGCATTTAGAAATGTGTTCATGTCAAAAAAAAAGATACAGAAATGATTAAGGGGAGAATAAATTGATTTTCTAATTTTAAAATTTGTCTAAATTTTTAAATTTGGAAATGAAATTTCCAAATTCAGACAATCAGAATCTATAATGAATTTATTGAGTGAGAAATCAATTGTTTACCTTATATTTATAATAAAAGGTAAACACATAATAAAAATTTTAAAAAATGTATTACTAATTATATTGATAATATAATACTTAAAATAATAATAATTCATAAAACAATAATAATGTATAAATTAGGATTACTTGAGCAGTATAAAGCACTTGTTTTCCATATCCAATTGGCCACCACAACTCTACTTCCGTATCTTGAACTTCAATAGGTTCCAAAGTAATTTTGGACTGATCATGATGTAATTCCAAAACCTGCTTTTTTTGAAATTTGCCAAAACCATAAACAGCTAATGCTTCTTTTATACTACTTCTAATGATTACTTCTAAAACAACTTGCCAGGTGTTTTTATCTGAACAAAAGGTTTTATGCCAAATTAATCAACAATATCACTTGCCATCTTAAATTTGAGGCACACAAATATATAAACTATTATAGGAAGAAATTCTAAAAGTTAGAAATATTTAAATGTCATCTTGTCAATTAATTTAACAGTCTCAAATTTCAACATATTTACAAATTCATTAAAACAAATTGTTTTTAAGAAGATCAAACACCAGAGTCAGATTTTTTAGTATTTTAGTAACCCTGACACTAAAAATTTAGTAACCCTGACACTAAAAATTTAGTAACCCTGACACTAAAAACTCTGATTTGTATTTAGTTACCAGTACACAACATTTCTTGTATTATTGATTCTAATTTATTTCACAAAATGTTGTAGGAAACTTGTACCTAATGTTTTTTCTAATTTGTTCCTTGAATTATTGTGTAAAACTTGTTTACACACTACATTTCGTGAGCACAATTAAATATTTTTATGAAAAAAAGGTGTCAACCACACTTTTAACATCATTTTAAGGTTACCCCTTTTAATAAAGATTTATTATTAAACAGCCATCTTTGTACAATCTTTTATAGTTTGTTATCCTCCTTTCAACCAAGATTTACTAAATAACCATCTTTGTTTGTTTGTACAACATTTTTAGGTTTGCTACTCCATTTCAACCAATATATACAACTAAACAACTACCTTTGATTTTCCCTTTTAATTGCAAATACAGAATTTTAATTGAAAAGAGCTGAACACACCAATCAATCTCAAGGAAATAGTCAAAAAAAAGCACCATGATCAAAAGTGTTAAATGGTTAAAGACAAAGAGCCCAGTAGTAGTAGAAAGTTGAAATGTCTCAACTGCAACTTTTCATAATACTAACTCAGATAACGCTTTTGACAAATTATTTTGATTTATATTATTGATGACAATCAGATGACAATCAGATGACAATCATGATGACAACCATAATGACAATCAGATTTATTTGATTTAGAAACTGTTCTCAGAGGGTGCACTCAAGGTCATTTACTGTTGAAATTTAAACTTTTATTCAACAAGAATATTTTTTAGAAAATAGTCAACAATGAACATGGAATTTTTATCTTCACTTTTTTTTTCACTTAAAGGGCAGGAGCTAACTAAGTTATTGGAAGGCTGTTAACATCAAAATCTAACCCTGCTATACCTTATAGTTAATGATGTTATTGGAGGAATTTTTTTTAATATTAAAAATAATAAAAAAAAATTATCCAATCATAACAAGGGTAAACAAATAAGTTTACTTTTATGATAAATAAGGTTTTATAGAACATTGTTTTATCTTTTATAGATTATTGTTTATGGATATGATTAAAACTATACCATGTTTCAGACCTTGACTATAGCATATGTCAAGTATATTTTGGAGATCTTTGGTTAGGATTGGCTTTATAAAATTCCATTTAGTTTTATAATAAATGATGTATGCCAAAATTATATAAATTTTTTTAGTTTGTATGTGAATTTTATAAAACAATTAACAATATTCATTTTATAATAGGTCATGTTAGAAGGTGTTTTATAAAAAACACATGGTAAAGTTCCCATTCTGCGGTATTCTAAGGTAGCAACATGGATTTTGTTTTCAATGCCCCTCCCTCTAATAATTATTTTATAAAAAAATGATCTTAAAAAGATTAATTTTTTAGTTAAATTTATCAAGTGCTACTAAAAAGAAACAGTTTTGATATCTCAAATTAGTTTTTTCCCCTACTTAAATCCATGTTTTTGAATTACATATTCATACAGGTTTGTAGCACTAAAACATGGATTGTCAAGTCAAGCACACTCAGATATAACACATAATAAAATATTAACATAAACAATTATTATTATCACTTAAATAATTGGGAACAATGATTAAAATTTAAACTTATTTGAATTTTTTGAGACAGCTTAAGTTAAAATAAGTTTAAATTTTAAGCGTACAAATATACAAACCAATGGCTTGTATATTTCACATACCCACAGTTTATTTAAAAATAAAAAATTTAAGAAGAAACTAAAACTTAGGAGAACAGAAAAATTCAAAACTTAAAATGTTCAAAAATTAAAAGGTAACTAAACCTTTTTGCTGATATCTTTGATTCTGTTAATCTTTGATCAACTTTTTTTATTAAAAAAAACATATTTTAATATAACATAATATATATATAATATATTACATAAAATTATATAGTTCTATATACAGATCGAGTTCAATCCCCACCATGTCCCTGGTAGTACCGCGCTCGACTTGTTTCTCCACACAGCGGCCTTGTTTGTTGAGGTTTGTGTTTCAGAGTTATAGAGTTGTGAGAGGGTTGTAACCACAAAAAGTAGCCTCCTCAACTGTAGTGTTCTTCTCGTCTTTGAGGAGGTTAATAATTAAACAAAAAAAATATGTACATAATATTTTATATTGAAGAATATTTGATGTCTCAAAAACTCAATAAGTTTTTCATAACATTTATAAAAGTTATCAAATTGAAAACAATTTTACTGCAAGACCAAGAGCAACTTTGAAAAATTATTTTAGTATTACAAATTTTTAATACTAATTTGAGTCGTTTAAATATAAAAATTTTGACTTGATTTGCCAAAGTTTTTACTTACACTCCTTACGTTTATTGCCTTGTTTTCATTAGGTTGAATTTTTAAAATGCTGCAAAATATTTACATTTAAATCTTTTGAAATACTTTTGAAGAAAAACTGCTATCATAGTTTAGAAGAGAGGGAATCAGGTATATGTGATTGTTTGTGACAGGAGTGAAGGGGTTAAAAATTGATAAATATAGGGTGATATGCTTTATGGATGACTCATAATAGCATTTACAAACGATTTGTTTTACTAGGACAAAGATAAATAAAGTTCTAACTGATTTTTTTATATTAGGATAATAGCAAATTAATTTTTTTCCTCCTATTGTCTAAATACAAATATTTAAATAATTCTTATTTTAATTTATTTATGTGTATTTATGTCAAATAAAGTAAGAATACATAAACAAATAGAAAGCAATAATATAAATAATTTTATAATTAATTATATAACTAATTATAAATAATTAATTTTATAACTAAACATAAATAATTAACATTAAAAAAAATAAAAGATTTTTTTCTAAATTCTCTTAATATAAAAAGTTCCAGTTAAAACCTTGCCAACGAAATAATAATTACTTAATGACATAATTCATTTTGTTAACCAAAAGCGCCAGAACTTAAGAAAATATTTGTAGTTTTAACTTACGTTACACAAATTTAATATAAATTATGCTCTAACTAAGCATCGTTATTCAAAACTTTAAATGCAAAAATGTTACATTTAATACTTTCGCATATATTATTAAAAAACTTGAGTTTTTTAACTAAATTTTATAACAATCAAAACTTTATCATGTTTTTGTTAACTAAAGTTACATGAAAATTGCTAAAGTTCATTCATTATTTTCTTAGAATATATATATTTTATAAAGTATAAAATCTGACCAACAACAATTTGAACATGTTAGCTCCATTTTCACGCTAATTTAATTCCTATTATGCAAATAAACTCATGATTATAATAACATTTTACAATGATGTCTTTTTTATCATGCGACGAGAAAAACCATAACTTTCGGAAGCATAAAAATGACTTTAAAAAATTAATCTTAGTATATTTTAAATAAACTTTTATGTGTCTACATCAATATTCACTCCCTAAAAGTTGAAGAAAAATAGAATAAAATTTGACTACTTTTTCATTTTGCGCCGTGGAATCGCCCATATGTGTATATATATATATATATATATATATATATATATATATATATATATATATATATATATATTGCAAAATTAGCATCTGCTAAGGTTGCATCTCTTTATCGAGCTCGACACTTTCTTACTCCAGATTCTATTCTCTATCTCTATAAATCTCAAATCCGTCCCTGTATGGAATACTGTTGCCACATCTGGGGCGGATCTTCTAATGATGCTCTTTCTCTTTTAGACAAGGTGCAAAAACGAATTGTAAACATAGTTGGACCTGCTCTGGCAGCCAATCTCCAACCTTTGTCACATCGTCGTAATGTTGCTTCTCTTTCTCTTTTCTACAAATACTATAATGGGCACTGCTCTAAAGAGCTAGCTTCCCTTGTGCCATCTACTAAAATTCATTCTCGTGTTACTCGCCATTCAATTAAGTCTCATCCTTTTTCTGTGACTGTTCCTAAGTGCTTCAAAAACTCTTATTCTTCTAGTTTTTTTCCTCGAACATCAGTTCTTTGGAATTCGCTTCCTTCATCTTGCTTTCCTGATTCATATAATTTGCAATCTTTTAAGTCATCAGTCAATCGTTATCTTGCTCTACAGATTTAGTCTTTTCTCTTCCAGTAACTTCCAACTCTTATAGTGGTTGCTTGCAGCCTTGTTGGAAGTGAAGATGTTAAAAAAAAATATATATATATATATATATATATATATATATATATATATATATATATATATATATATATATATATATATATATATATTAATTATTCACCTCCCCAAGGCCTGAGGGGGCCACTACAGTTGAGGAGGCTACTCATTTTTTTTTTTTTTTTTTTTCATAAATCGTGGTACAACCCTCTCTCAACTCTTTAACTCCAAAACACAAACCTTGACAAGCAAGGCCGCTGCGCAGAGAAATTAAGTTGAGCACGGTTCTTCCAGGAACATGGTGGGTGTTGAACTCTGAACCTCTCGCTTACAAAGCCAGCGCTCTTACCATTACACCACTACCCCATTTAAAATATATATATATATATATATATATATATATATATATATATATATATATATATATATATATAATATATATATATATATATATATATATACCTTTTTTAATGGGAATCTGCAGTATTTGTTGACAGACAATCAAACGCACTTAAATTTCACATGTGAGAATCTGCTTATTGAGTACTTCATGAACAAATATTGTATGGATGCACAAAATATTCAAACTTTGAAGTATGAAATTTAGAACTTGGCAAAATTAGGGTAAAAATTGGATTAAAAGAGACTTGTCTTAACATTTATTACAATATTGAGAAAGACTCTAAGACTGGACCAATAAGTGGACTAATATTTTAAATATACAAAATAGCTCCTGATTATTTAGACCATGCATTAGCAATGCATTTAAAGTTCATTATATTAATATTAGAGATGCATTACTTAAAATGAACTACAAAGTACTCATTACAACCAGACTCCAATTTCAATCTTAACTTTAGCTGTATATCATCAATGCCATTCAAAAGAATTTTTGTATGGGTAATGACTGAAAAAGTTTGAAAATAAATATATAGCAAAAATATATATTTAAATTTGTATTTACGGAAAATGTTTCGGAAATCAGGAAAAACATTTTGCATACAAAAGAAAAGATAAGTCCTTTAATAGTATAGAGCAATTGCAAGAAACCGTTCAAAAAGTTATATTTTTAGATTATTATTATATAGTTAGATCCCACAATATTGACTCAAAATATACGACAAAGACAAAGTAACAACAAAGTAACGACAGCATCACAATTTGTACAGGCAGCAAAAAAAATGGATATCAAAGTTATTTTGGTTTATGTTGATGAAATTCAAAAACACAATGAAGTGATTGGATTGTCAAAAATAATTTCCTTATAGAAATCGTTACTTAAGTTTAAGATACTACAAAAAAAAGAAAAATGTTAAAAAAAATTTTTGTAAAAAAATTGCATCTTATTAGATTTAATCAGGCTTTGCTACGAGATTTTATTGCATATCGAAAACGCATAACGCCAATAAATGTAACTTTAACAAAGCTTTGATATTAACATTGTTAAAAGTTAGTTTGTGTCATTAGCATATTTTAAAGTACCATGTAATAATAAAATATTCAACAGCGTTAAAAATCAGCGTTAAATCATTAAAAAGCGTTAAAAATCAGCGTTAAAAATCAGCATTAAAAATCATTTAACTATTATAAGAAAACAATTTTAAAATATTTTCAACATTACTTTCTTTTCTTTTTTTTTTTTTTACTGTAAATAATAATTTATTAATCTGATCTAATTATTATTTTGATGTATTGCAAAAATGAATCCTGAAAAAAGAAATTAAATCGAAAATAATATAAATGAAAACTTTGGTATTTGAAAAAGATTATACTTCCTTATAATTTATTTCCTAAAACAATCTTATAGTTAACATAATCTTTTGTTTGTTTATCACAACTTATCAATTTTTTTTAATGTATTTAATGAAATATTTTTAATAAAGATTGTAAACAATTATAATAGATTTTATCAGTTACCAGTAAGATGTTCGGAAACATAGTTTATATTCATAAAGAAATTATGTTTACAAATAAAGTCAAAAGAACACCATTATTTTTTCTGAAGGTTCTACATACTAATATAATGATATATGTAAAAAAAATCAACTTTTTAAAAATTGCCCATGTTGAGTTATTATAAAACCAATATGGCAACAAAAGTGAAATACCCTAAAATAACATGTATTTGAACCCCTAAAACCTAATGTGGGCAAATTTTTTTGTTTTTTCAATTGCATCATTGGAAAGAGCTTCTTTTACACTTCTAGAAAAAAAAAATCATGTTGGAGAAATTTTTTCTATGAACAAAAAAAATTAGATCAATATATAGATTTTTTAAATTTACGATTTTGAGATAAACATAAGGATTTATCAAACTGCATTAAAAACAAAGTTTGTTCTAACAAAAATCAACCCGTGGGGGGTTGGGGGTAGGGGACTCTGAAAGTCTAACAAGTTGTTAACTACTACTATTACTACTACTACTACTACTACTACTACTACTACTACTACTACTACTACTACTACTACTACTACTACTACTACTACTACTACTGCTACTACTACTACCTTTACTGCTACTTCTACATAATAATAGAAAATAATAATTATAATAATAATAACAAATATTATTAATAATTATTATTTGATATATTTTTACTTAGTTAAAATAAAAATAAATAAATATATAGACCCGTTGGATAATAATATATATATATATATATATATATATATATATATATATATATATATATATATATATATATATATATATATATATATATTTGAACAAAATTAGTACCATCATTATGTGTAAGATGCACCAAAAATTCATCAATGAAAATGTCTTCAAATGAAATTATAATGCTTTTCCTTTAAAAAATTAAATAATGTTATAAAACATATACTAAATTATACATAAATAAATAAAAAACTATAGTTAAAGTATAGCAGATAGAAAATAAAATAAAGAAAAATGTATACCAAATTCCAATAGTTGGAAAAGAAGGCCCCCAATCCTATTAAATTAAAAATATAAAGTATCATCATATCATCACATTATCATCATATTAACAAAAAATATGACTAAATATAATATTAAAATACAAAAAAAAAAATACCACATGACTAGTTTTGTATAGTTCCGAAGCCATAACTAGAATGACTAACTAACTTTTCTTTATATCTCAGCATTTTAAACTTTCATAAAATTCTAAGATTTTAAATTTTCACTATTATAAATTTTTTATAATGGTCAAACTTAAAACTTTTACTTTGCTGTAAAATAGGTTTGATAGCATAAATAATATTAAAATACCTTCTGGCTTAGGTACTCTATATGTGACCATGATATAGATTTGGTTATGAACAAAAATATTTTTTTAAGAAACATTACATGACCAGTCATAATATATTATTTTTTACATTGTAAAAAGAATTTTACAAAACTATGTTGAGAATATTTGATAATTATCATTATCAAAAATTCCTGACATAAATGGAATAAACATACCCAACTAAAGGAACATTGCTCTTTGCGAATAAAATTTTGATGACTTCGACCATGCTGTGCTTTAGGAGCTAACACAGGTGGAATTTGATAACCATAATTGTGAAAATAATATTCACTTTTATTAGAACTGTATAATGTGGGTGAAAAAAACACAAGCTTTAATGAATTTTGAAGTTTTATTTGTTTTTTTATAGAAAATGCATAAGCAAGAAACATATTTTCAGTTCTTCCAATAAATTCGTTGTTTAAGAAAATATCGCAAACAGTATCCAACCCATAAAATGTAATGATGGCACTTTGTGAATCCAATAATGAAGATGAAACTATCAAAAAAAGAAATATAATTAATAATTTTGACAAAAAAATAATTTCATAAACATATTACCAAAATAAGCATGTTTTTGAATCAAATAACTTTAAAAATAGTATGCAATGATAATCAATGCATGTAACACAATTATAGAATTTAAAAAACTTTTGAACTTAAAACAAATTAGTTAACATTAATAAAAAACTTTTGAATAAGGTTTGTTTATAGTTGTTTAAAATCATGGAAATTAGAATGATCAGGTTTGTAGCTAAGCTTAGAAAAACAATTTCTTAATGACAATCCACTGTAACTTGAAAATTAGAAAATTTGTCATTACAAATTGAAGAGTCTCATGATTTTTAATAATGATGAACTGTAAAAAATAATAAATTTCACCATATTTTAATTTAAGAGAATAATTTTTAAAGATTTTAAAAACCATTTTTTAGCTAAATATAAAGTCGATGACTTGAATTCAATTTCAATACTCTATTTAAACATTAAAAAAGTGAAAATTGTTTGTGAACATGTTTATCGAGTTTCTGGTTTCAGTTGAATTTCTAGTTTCAGTTGAATTTCTAGTTTAAGTTATAAATCTTAGAAAAATAACAGATTATCTTGAAACAAATATATGTAAAAATAACACAAAATCATTTTGACAAAAAAAAAATTTAACAAATTCTATAAAGATAGTTTATCACATAGTTGAAAAGAGTAAAATGCCTCTATAATAACCATTTAAAATGTCTTTATATGGCAGACTACTTTGAACATAACGCAAAAAAAAACATCCATTAGTAAGTTGAAGCTTGTGAATAAGATTAAAAAACTTTTTTTTTTTTAACTCTTCTTCTATTTTATATTTAAAATAATTTTCAAAAATTAAAGTTTAAATAAAGTTTTTAAATTTTAATTCTTTGACATTATTATCAATTAACAGACGCATGTTTTTTGTTGTTGTTGTTACTTAAAATATTGTTTTTATTATTATTATTCTTTACTTTTTTTTATTGTCTTCAACTAATTTACCTTTATTAAGTACATTTACTCAAATAGCTTTTTTTGTTTGTGTTAAAGAATGCTGGTTTACTCTAGTGTGCCCCTTTTTTTATAAACAACTAAGAATTATATAAAGAAATACATTTATAAATTAAAAAAAGTAGAAAAAATTAGAAAATTGTGAGAGAAATGTGCTCTAATTTGTTAAAATTATAAAAATTTAAAGTATTATACATCAACAAATTCTTATTCAATAAAAGTGCAATTGAAAATAAAGTGTGTGGTACTAGCAGAAAAATACTAAAAATATAAAAATTAAACATCAAAAAATTGCGAATCTATGCAGATATAAAAAAACAAAAAAGACTAGACATACACAAAAAAAACAAAAACAAAAGAGGGTAAACTGTAATAATTGCCGTCATCAACTCTTTGTTAAAAATAGAACTGACAAAAGAAGTTTAATTACTACGGAGAATAATTTACAGGTTTTTTTTAAAGAAGATTTCATAGCGGAATTTTTGAATTTATTTTGATAGTAATGCACAAATAGAATTTTCTATTAACTGTAATTTTTGAGACTAATGTCCTTTCAGAAGATTTAAAAAACAAGAACAAGAACAATCTAATGCGCAATAGAACTTTTTTGTTATAATGGTGAACAAGTAAACAATAAAACAAGAAGATCAAAATCTGTACTATCAATAAGTTGTTATTCATAAGATGACATATTAGAAATTTGTTAATTTAAAATCCAAAGGCTATGCTATTAATAAGGAGACTGATTGTGAAGTTAGCAGGTTTAATAAGGAGACTGGTTGTGAAGTTAGCAGGTTTAATAAGGAGACTGGTTGTGAAGTTAGCAGGTTTAGAGCAATCTCTAGAATTTTTAAATATTGAAACCATAAATGTCAATTTATAGCAGGCAGAAAAAATAAATTCATTTAAACACTTGTTAAATAGTTTAGAGAGTATGAAGAGATTTCTAGAAAACACTTTTGTAAGACTGTTTTTGTAAAAAATATTCTAGATATTGTTCGCACCATAAGCTATCAAAGAGCTTAAGTGAGAAATAACTTTAGCTACAAAAGCAATTTAGATGTCTAAAAATTGACTAACCATTGGGATGACAGGAAGATTGTAGTGATTCTAGAGGTGAACTAGAGGTCTTTGCAAAGAGTTCTGCTTTATCTTTGAAGAGGTAATAAGGTCAGATTACAGATATCAATATATAATCAATTGAACATTTATAAATATGACTAATAAATATGGAACTAGTGGGACTCGAAGGTCCAAAAAAAATGGTGGTGGAACCAAAAAACAAGATGGAGGACAAAAAATCTAATTGAAAGATGAAAAAATATATACATGTGAATTATGTGAAAATATTATTAAGGATGAAGAGGAGGATTGTATTTGTTGTGATAACAAAAAACGTAACAAGTGGTTCCATAAGGAATGCAGTAGAGTTTCTGATGAATTCAAAATTATTTATAAAAAAAACTGTAAGTTATTGTAATGATTGTGCCAATCTTATTGAAAGTATTGTGGAAGGTAAAATATTTATCAAAAAAATATTTATCAAAAAGTAATATTTATCAAAAAGAAAATAATGAAATAATCTTAAGTATTCCAAATCAAAATAAAAATTTAAACAAAGAAATCAAGGAACATATCGTCATTAATACAACATTACAAATTCAAAATCAAAATCTAAAAGAGGAGGAAAAAATTATAAACAAAGAAAAAGAAGTACTATTGAAAATGTACAGCTGTATATATTCCAAGATACTTTATATATTTTGATGGAAAAAGTTTTTTACCGTTAATTTTAATTTTAATGTGATCAATAGTTTTTTGACGGGAATGAAAAATAATGTATTCAGTTTTATTGACATTCAAGGAAATACGGTTACTATTTAACCAGTTACATAAGCGATGAAGATCTTGATTATTTTTTTTACAAAGAGTTGTGAGGGATTTGTTGATATATAAAAGATTGGTATCGTCAGCATAATGATGTATCATAGAATTTTTTAATGAACAAGATAAATCATTTATATATAATAAGAACAACAACAGTCCAAGAACGGAACCTTGTGGAACGCCATATTAAATAACTTTATGTGTGGATTTAAATCCATTAATTGAAACAAACTGAGTGCGATCCGTAATATATGAAGAAAACCAATGATTAGCAATACCACGTATTCCGTAGTAGTTTAACTTTTTTATTAGAATGTTGTGATCAACCGTATCAAAAGCTTTTTGAAGATCAATGAATCTGGCTTCTTAATGCAAAATTAAAAATTTTTAGACAAACATTTAATATTTCTGTATTATATAATCACCTCAATTTTCTGCAGTATCTTTTTTGGATTTTGGGGACAAATGGGTAAATAATATTAGTGCCAAGTATAAGAATTCAAAAGAAATTATACATAGTGAAAAAATAAAACTAATCATGAGTTTGTTTGCTGTAATCAAAAAATTCATTTTGAAAAGAAGACATCTAAATTCAAATTCAAATTTCAGTACTAACAATACAAATTGAAAAAAAAATTATTAAATGTTATAATGAGATAGATTACAAAAAATTAAGTGAACTGATTATGGATGCTTATAAGAATAGTAAGAAGCGTCAATCTAATACAAAAGATGTAAATAAAATGGCTGAAGTACTTATACAAAATATTCAAACATGTAACAATAAATAAGTCAAAATGAAAGAAGTGAAGAGCAACAATAAAAAAAAATTGTGGAAGGATTATACATTGATAAAAATGGTGGAAGCATTATACATTGATAAAAATGGTGGAAGAATTATACATTGATAAAAATGGTGGAAGGATTATACATTGATAAAAATGGTGGAAGGATTATACATTGATAAAAATGGTGGAAGGATTATACATTGATAAAAATGATGGAAGGATTATACATTGATAAAAATGATGGAAGAATTATACATTGATAAAAATGGTGGAAGGATTATACATTGATAAAAATGGTGGAAGGATTATACATTGATAAAAACATGTAATCAGTTAACAAAAGAATGCAATAAACTTAAGTATATGAAAATAAAAAGGAATTTATCATAAGATATGCAATGATCAATTTAAAATAGTTAAACATTGTAGAAACTATAAGAGTTATTTATTAATATGCTTAAAAATTTTTAAAGAAAAAATTGACGAGGTTAAACATATTGCTAAGCTTATGTAGAAAACCCTAAAAAATCATACTGACTTATATCAAAAAAATAAAAAGAATGTATTTAAAGATATTATATTTGAAGAAAATGGAAAAGACACTGCAAGTAATAAATATAATGAATTTTTAATCAAAAGTATTCAAGATATTGATAAGTCTATTAAATTTGAGTTGAATTATAATGTCAAACAAAATATTCATATAAATGTTATCATAAATGTTCTCAATGGTTTCAAACCAATGATCTTGATAATATAATTAAAAATATGAAGATGCTTTACAAGTAATTCTCTCAATTTGGTCAAAAAACAAGTAATTCTCTCGAATTTACAAGTAATTCTCTCAAATTGGCATTAAACAATAATAAATTTGTAACCACAGTAATGCTGGACTTAAAACGCGCTTTCAAAGCTATTAGAGACCTTCTAATAAAGAAATAAAATTGCTATAAAGTTGGAGGTAAAGTTCTTGAACGGATTAAAAACTTTTTGTCTGAGAGAATTCAAGTGGTAAAGAGTGATGAAAAAGAATCTTATGTTTTGGAGTGTGAGATTGGAGTGCCTCAGGTCTGTTTTAAGCCCCTTACTCTTTATTATATACATGAATGATTTAACCAATATAATCAAACATGTAAAAATAAATAATATTTGCTGATGATACATTAATCTATATCAAAAGTGCTAATTTCAATGATGCAATCGTGAAACTAAGAGAAGATCTCAAAGCTAGTATATTATGGTTAAATAACAATAAACTGAACACAAAGAAATCAATGGTAATGTTAGTAACTAATTTGGTGATTAAAAAAAGAAACATTTTATTGAATAAGTCACATAATTCAGATATCTTGGATAACAAAAAAATTAAGTTCTTTGAATGTGTCATGTATTTGGGCATTCAATTTGATGAAAATTTAAAATTTACTAAACATAACAAGTATACTACAAGGAAAATATCTAAATAGTTGGGCTACCTATCAAGAATAAATAGAAATCTGACCCAGTGGACTAAAAAAGTAATTTATATTACAATAGTGGCTCCTCATTATAATTATTGTGCCTCCCACTAATAAAAACTAATACTTGATTTCAATTAATTCTAATATTTAAAACTAATAAAAACTAATAATTGATTATGAGTAATTCTAATATTTAAAACAAATAAAAACTAATATTTGATTATAATTAATTCTAATATTTAAAACTAATAAAAACTAATATTTGATAATGATTGATTCTAATATTTAAAACTAATAAAAACTAACATTTGATTATGATTAATTCTAATATTTAAAACTAAAAATTAGGATCTGCATAAGGAGAATGGGACAGAGTGAGGCTTGACGTAAAACTGACAAGAAGAAAATAAAAGTTACCATACCTGAGTTCAGGAATTTATAAAGAAGGCACAGTTTTTAGCAGAAAGACATGTCACCAGCCCAAGAGCCATCACAAAAAAAATTATAAAAAGAACCTCGTCGATCTTAAATTCAATCAATCTTAAGTGATGATGGTGAATCTGATGTAGACAAAAATAAGTGGATCATGGATCCACTTACTTTAATCAATTTATAATCAATTTGAACTTAATTTAATGCATGCTATGATCCATATTAAACATAATAACAAAAAGCAAAATTGACTTCATGATAAATAGTTGATTCAAAACTGACTTCATGATATATAGTTGAATTGATAGGTACGTGTATACCCAGGTGAAGCTGACTGTTGAAGTCTTCACAAAAAAGTTAATAGTCGTTAATACTAAGATCTAAAAAGTAAACAGTCGAATTTAAATTAGACAAAATATATTTTGCAAAAACTGCAGTCAAATTTAAATTAGACAAAGTATATTTTGAAAAAGGTAACATTCAACATATGAAAAGTTACTTTAAAGACCACAAATATTCGTAAAGCATAGATTAAAATAATTTGGTGGTATTACCACCAATTTTACCAGGTAATGATGGTTCTTTGTTTTACTGATATTATTTGACACTTTATATTTGCTTTTTTATTTATAGAGAATTTGACCATAGATAGAAATCTATGTGGTTGCCTCATTCCTGATAATTAATCCAAAGTAGTAAGATTCCTTATCTGGCATGAAAATACACACCAAATGCACTACCAAGGATACCTTTCATGCATGTATTGTTAATACTCTGAAATTTTATTGCTGTTGTTAAAATCTGTTTCTCCAAGATCTACCACAGAGTTCAGAAAACATATGACATATTCTTGTCCTAGATGTGAAACCTCTAAGAATAATTTTGAAATAAAAAATATGTAAATAATCTAGAGTACCACTAAAAACTAGAGAATTTTACTATTCCGTATAGCTCAATATATCACCAAAAGTTAAGTGAAAAGTTACATTAAATATCATGGACAAGTGGAGGCTTGCCTATGAATCTTGTGTAAATATAGAATAAATAGAGAAAAAAAAAGGGAAAATATTATTATTTTAATATTCCTTTTGTTTTAGAACTTTTTAGATTAAAATGAAATATATTTGTGCATAAAATAAAAAGTACATTTAAATTGAATCTGAAAAATTAATAACTTTTTCAGTTTTTTAAAATAACTATTCTTGATTTTTTTTTTTAAATTCTAGAGTATTAAACATTTTTTGTTAAAATACTAAATAAACTCAAAACAATCTTATCAGATTCCTCCCATGTAATAACTAAAAAACTACATTAATCTACAAGTAAAAATCTCCCATAGGTATTTCCAAAAAAATATGCACAGAAACTTAAAAAATATGCATATTTATTTATGCTCCTTGAGATTCAACGCCAAGTTGAATCTATTATGAGCCCATGCTAATTACACTTTTGTAATATTCATAGAGATCAGAGTTTCATAATATCCATAATTTATCAAGCTTGTTCTTGAAGATTTTTACACTTTTTGCGGAAATAATTTCCTCTGGTAGTTTATTCCACCATTTTGCAACTTTGTTTTTCAGAAAATTTTCCCTTGGTTTGTTTCTTTTTATAAGTTTAATGTCTGCATGTGATTTGTGTCATCGAATGTTTTGCAGCTGGACCATTTGCTGAAATAGAAATTGCAGTTTTTGGTTGTTGGTACCAAAAAAAACTTTATAATATTTATTACTTTATAAATACTTTATAATTATTATTTACTTTTTATTATTCTCCTAATTTTTAAGGAAGTTTTTTTATTCTTCTTAAGGTAGACGCCTTAACTCCAGAATAAATTTTGTTGCTCATTGTTGAACAGTTTCTAATTTACGTATATCATTTTTATTATAAGGATTCCATATTGGTGATGCATATTCAAGAACAGGTCTTAAAAAATGTAGTACAAAATTTTTATTGTGTTTTTGTCTTTGTAAGTAAATGATTTGATTAATTGACACGTCTTTTTCTATAGTTGTTGAATCTAATTTTGAATTTTTTATATAATATTCAAAATTCTTATTATATTTTCCAAAATGCATTATTTTACATTTTCTGATGTTGAAATTTATCATCCATTTGTCACACTATTCAGTTAGATTATTAATATCATCTTGCAAACTTTTTGAGTCTACCTAGTTGTTAACTACAACTAAAAATTTTGTTTTCGTCTGTATAAAGTTTGCATTTATTATTAATTATAGAGAGTAAATATAACAAAAACAGTAATGGCCCGCTCAGTACCTCTGACCAATCTGATTTTTTATTGCCAATTAAAATACGTTGTTTCTATTTGATAAATATGCTTCTATCCAATTTAGCATTTTTTTTTTTTTATACCATAACCACATAATTTTGATATTAATTTTTTATGAGGCACTTTATCAAATGCTTATTGAAAATTGTTAGATTAAATGTCTATTGAATTGTCTATCATTAGTTGGTATGTTATAAAATCTAAGGATTCTAATAAATTTGTTATACAATTTTTACTCTTTAAGAAACCATGTTGTTGACTGCAGAAAAGATTATTGGATTCTAAATAATGTTTTTAGTTATCACATAACTTTTTCTAATACTTTGCAAGGTATGGATGTCAAAGATACTGGTTGATAATTTATTGCTTGCAGTTTACTTCCATTTTTAAATATGGGACTCACATAAGCCATTTTCCAGAGATCAGGAAGATCACTATTTATTAAACTCTGTTGATAGATAATGGAAAGTAGTATTGAAAAACTTTCAGTGTAGACTTTTAACACATGAATTTTTACTTCGTCATACCCATTAGATTTATTTATGTCTGATTTTGACAAATAAGATTTCACAAGTGCTTGATCAACAACTATTTTTCTAAACCTGCTATTTGTTTGTACTTCAAACATACAATTGCTTGGATTTTTTTCTTTTATGTAGACAAAATGAAAACACTTTCTCAAAATATCAGCAATACTAGGTTTATCATACATTGTTGAACCAATATTAGTATTAAGTACTCTTATATGATTTTTTTACTTTCTGCTTTTTTTAATATATGAATATAGTAAATTGGGTACATTTTTTACCTGATTTACCAATTTGCTTTAGAATGTTTCTTTTCATTTTATTATATTTTTCTTTTAAGCTAGCTATAGACCGATTCATTTTTTTATTTTTAGCCTAATAATTAATTTTGTACTTGATATCTTTTCTCAAGCTATTCAACAACCAAACTTCATTTGCTTTATCATTTAGTTTTACAATAGGTATATAATTAATGCATAATTGATTGTAATGATATAAAAACTTATCATCACATTTGTCAATACATGTGTTTTGAAATTCATCAGCCCAATTTATGCTTTTTATATAAATATTAATTTTGTCATAGTTTCTTCTACTATATAAAAATTTTTTAGTTGATGAAGAGAAATCATTTTTTCTCTCTTTCATTTTAAAAAACCATTTTAGAATATGCCATTTACTACTCAAACCAAGTGGTGGTAAATGAGACAAACCAAAAACACAGTTACTATTATCTACAATTACTAGATTATAGATATATTTGTTAACTCATTTTCATTTATTTGAAATGTTGCTTTAAAGTATTGCAGTTAAAGTGACCTGTTGTCATTATACTAGTGAATTATTTTTTGTCTTGTGCTCTTTCAGCTGCTATAATAGAATTTAGGATATTTTTATTGATGACACAGGATGAGTCAGTCAGGAAGATATATGCAACCTATTAAAACCTTTTCTCAACCATACTTAACCCATTTCCATATCTGCTCGATAAGATCAGAATTAAGTTCAGTATTGCTGATTTCATATGATTTTATGGAACTATTAATATATATTGCAAACACCACCCGCTCTTTTACCATTCAGTTGATCTTTCCTATATACTACATAAACCTCCATATTAACATCTGAAAAAGGTGTATACCATGTTTCAGTAACAGCAAAAACATCTGTCATTTTGATATCAATTAAAGCTCTGAAATCTTTTTTTTTTTATTACAGTTTAAAGATGTTGAATTTGTATAATATACTATCAGACTTTTGTTATTATTTAATAAATGACTATCATTAGGATTATCTATTATATTGTTTAACTTTTCATATAGTACATTTTTTTGAGATATCTGTTGACATGGTTGTTTTGATTCAAGTACTTTTTGAAAGTATTACAACAATTTGATTTCTAAATCCATTTTAGGCCTTGGTTAGCTTCATTTAATTTACCACGTTCTTCTCTAAGAGCTTTCATCTTAAATCTTTCTGCTTCTGTTATGTCTGCATTAATAAAGATATTATTGATTTCTGGCAAATTTTGCAAGTTTTTAGCAGTTTTTAATACAGCATTTCTATCTTCTTTGTTAGTTAAAACAAAAATAACTTGATGTGATTTGTTTGTTTTTGTATTTAATTTAAAAACTTGCTGAAAACATTTTAAATAAATTGTGTAGCTCTTATTTCTCATCTTCTTTAGCCAGACTTTCGCTATTTTTTCTTTCGCCAGACTTTCGCCATTTTTTTGAAGAGGTTTTAAATCAGAAAACTACTAAATTTTTTTGTCTTAGTTCTCTGTCTTTAACAACAACGTTTAATAAATCAGATGCATTTTTTTTCCCTCCCTTTAACTACATTGGACCATGTATTTGATACATCATTTGAGTTTGATATGAGTTTTGATTGATTCTTCATATCATTTACTTATATTTTGATTTCTTTTTCTTTTATTTGGAGTTCCGCTTCGAATATCAGTACTCTACTATCTAAAGCTTTGAAGTCTTCTTTTCTTACCATTGTCAAATTTGAAAAGATAAGTTTATCTTTTATTACTTAGTTGTTTTTACAAAAAGTTTATGTTTTGTTATTTACTTACTTTTTTAACTTTTTTACAAAGTTATGTCTGCCATTTTTAATGACACACAAGATATTTATGCTCTTTTCAAAACAATATATTGTTTCTATTATTTTAAAAACATTATAATTGGCGATTTCTATTTTATTCTCATATAATTTCAACCTATATAAATATTTTTACATTTGTGATGTTATCAAAGAGTAAATTAAGTTTGAAATGGAATCACATAGAACAGAAGAACGCAAGTTTTAGTCAGTAGATGAAGTTTAATCTCTTAGAAAATATAAGTTTTACAAAATATGTTTTTTTTTTGAATAGCATTTTATATATTAGAAAAGATTTTTAGAATGTTACAGGTTCAACTATGCATCACAGAGTCACAACAATCAAACTAATTCACTTCATTCACCCACAGAAATTCATGCACAGATATTGCTCATTGTCTAGTTTGTATAGTTATTTATATGGAAATAAATTGCTTGAGAAAGTTTCAAATAAAATATTATATAATTGCAACTCATATTTAATATATTTTCAATGAGAAATAGCAGTCATAAAATATTTCAAGCTAGAGTATAGCGTTTAGAAAAACATTATATATTTTTTAAGCTGTTGAAACAATTACACGCATTATTCATTTAGGTAGCCTAAAATATGATAAGACATTTTTTGAATAATTGTTATTTAAGATAATCTGAATAATATGCACATTGCTTCAAATCTCAGACTCTAAGTATAAAAACAAAGAATATTATAAAAAATCACATACAGAAAAGGATATGTGCCCATTTAAAACAAAACAAATTAACACTGCAGCATTTAAAAAACCTCAAATCTTTTGTAGTAATTTATTTACACCTACTATGTAATGTTACTGTTGCATTTTCTGTCTAACATTTTTTTTAAAGTTTATAAAACTACATTGGAGCCCTTTGTTACAGCTTAGGGTTTATTAATAATAATAAGGCAATTGCTTGGGCTATTAAACATTGTACTGAGTACTATCTATGCTTCCAGTCAAGTTCTTTAACAAATTTAAAAATGAATAAAGTAACAAAAACTATAAAACACAAAAAACTATTGCCATCACCAAGTTCTCTAAACCTATCATTCACTAATATTCGTGGTCTTTGAAGTAACATTTCTTCTGTTGAGTCTTATTTCTTGCAAAGTTCACCAGACCTACTTGCTCTTTGTGATACTAATTTGAGTTCAGCTGTCTCATCTTTTGATCTTAGTGTTAATGGTTATCTTCCTGTAATTTGTAAAGACTCTAATAGTCACATGCTTGGCCTATATTTATATTCGCATTTACATTCGTAAGAATTGACCCATTTGTCGGGAAACTAGGTTTGAATCCACAGACTACTCTTTTATGTGCTTTTGTTTAGCACCACTTCACTTTATCACTTTTCTCTTTGTTCTATATCGCTCTACTTCATCTCAAGACTGCACTCTTCTTGATGTTATTTCTGATCATATTGACCAAGCCCTCTCTCTTTATCCATCGACTAATATTGTTGTTGGTGGTGACTTTAATGTTCATCACACTAAATGGCTTGGCTCTAGTGTCAGTGACTCTGCAGGCATTAAAGCCACAACTTTTGCCTTTCTCAATCCCTAACTCAAATAGTCAACTTTCCAACTTGCTTTCCAGACAACCTAAATCACATACCTTCTCTACTCGACTTATGTCTTGTTTCTGATCCTAGTCAGTGCTCAGTTTCTCCACATTCACCCTTAGGTGCCTCAGATCACAGTTTGATCTTTCTAAAACTATTATCTCATTCTTCTTTATTATCAGAATCCCCTTATCATCATAAATCTTACAACTACCTTAAAGCTGACTGGGACTCTTTCCATGATTTTTTTTGTGATGGCCCTTGGGTAGTACTCTTTCATTTTCCTGTTGACAAATGTGCTTCTTACATAACTTCATGGATTCAGGCTGGCGTGGAATCCTTTATTCCCTCTCGATGATTCCAGGTCAAGCCTCACTCTTCTGCATGGTTTTTCTCACATTGTGCTGCTGCAATAGTCAATCGAAACCATTACTTCCATATCTATCAGCAAAACATTTCTCCAGAAAAAAAGACGTCTGTTTATTACTGCTAGGAACCATTGTAAAAAGGTTTTGTCTAACGCCAAAGCCCGCTATTCTCAGGTCATGAAATCTTGTATTTCATCACAAAAATTAGGCTCTCCTGACTTCTAGAGAATCTTTAATAGTATCAATAATAAGGGCAATTCTGTAATTCTACCTCTTTTGTATGGTACAGACTTTTTCGCCTCACCTAAAGACAAAGCTGAATTATTTACTAAGAGCTTTTCATCAATATCATCTCTTGATTTCACTAGTTGCGTTCTACCTGATATAGCTGTCAAACAGGTTGACCCATTGCTTGACATTCGTATCACTCCAGCTTCTGTATCAAAAGTGATTTCCTGTTTAGACTCTTCTACAGCTTGTGGCCCAGACAACATACCTGTTATAGTCTTGCAGAAGTGTTCTCTGGAGCTGTAGTATAAAAGTTGTCCTCGATGGGCAGCACTCTTATTCTTATTCTGTAAACTCAGGGGTTCCTTAAAGTTCAATCCTTGACCCTATACTCTTTTAAATTTACATTAAGGATTTTCCAGATATTCTCGCAACTAAGATGGCATTGTTTGCTAATGATACTACCATTTTTTCTTGTCACGATAAGAAGCCAACTCTCTCTGATTGCTTGGAGGAGGCATTTGAGCTTGAAAAGGATCTCACTTCTGCTACAGCATGGGGCTCACAGTGGCTGGTGAACTTTAGTTCAGATAAAACTTACTTTTTTTCAGCCAATTGTTATCACAATAATTTAGACTTTAGACTATACTCCTATATTTATGAACGGTAATGTACTTGATGAGTCATATACCCTTCATCTTCTAGAAATAACTCTTACTTCTGATCTTTCTTGGAAACCATATATCAAATCCGTTGCAAAATTAGCATCTGCTAAAGTTGCATTTCTTTATCGAGCTCAACACTTTCTTATTCTAGATTCTATTCTCTATCTCTATAAATCTCAAATCCGGCCTAGTATGGAATACTGTTGCCATATCTGGAGCAGATCATCTAATGAGGCCTTTTCTCTTTTAGACAAAGTGAAAAAAGGCATTGTAAACATAGTTGGACCTGCTCTTGCAGCCAATCTTCAACCATTATCACATCGTCCTAATGTTGCTACTCTTTCTCTTTTCTACAAATACTATAACGGGCACTGCTCTAAAGAGCTATATAAAAAGTTTAACTTTCAAAATGTTGTATGAGCAAGTTTGTTTTTACCTTCCCACTTCAAATATTTTTAATTTAATAATATTCTAGTAGTTTATTAATAACTTTTTTATGTTGCTTTTTGATATAACTACTTATGAAATTGCTTTTGTTTATCAATAAATATCCATCCTTCAATTTTCATTAAAATATTAAAACGGTTAATTCATTTTTTACTTGAATTTCATAAGCTAAAAAATTTTAGTACTGTTTTTTTATCTTGTTTTTACAGAACAAAATAATCGCAAATATTTAAAAAGTTTGTAGCAAATTTTGTAGCACACTCTTAATAAAACATTTCACAAAAAAACAAGAATCTGTATATCGACTTTGAAACAATAATGAATTAAAACTGACACTCTAGAAACAATAAAATTTTGCGTAAACTAGTTTTTAAAAAATGAAATATTTAATTGTGTTATTCGATCAAGTTAAAAACTAGCATTAATGTTAACATATTTTAGTATAAGTAAATTTGAGTTAATGGCAACTATAAACTAATTTGAACTTACAAAAATGTTAAGCTTTACTCTAACCTGAAAATTCTTTTTCGAAAATCCAATTTTGATCAGCAATCCATGAATATTCCCTATCTCTATAGCCAACTAAAGGATCATTTATTAAACCGTTTTTGAAAAGAGCCATATGAACAGACGTTGGAACATTGACTGATATACTTATAGATTTGTTTGATAAAATCCACATTGATTCTGTCAAATCTATAGTTTTTATTCCACTAGTAATATCAATGAAGGTATATAGTAGGATTTTGAGAAGAATCACGTTCATTTTATTATTACTATTATTTTCGCAAAAAAACACAGCTAAAAATATATAGACATGATTGTTATTGTTTTTTAAAAAAAGGTAAGTACATGATTCCATAGCGTAAAGTTAGGTCCCGTAAAATGTTCCGCAATTGTCCCGCTTCACGTCCAGGACAGAGTTAACATAATTAATTTTTGCATTTATAATTTAATTTATGAAATAATTAATATTCTTTAAATGTGGAGCACGTTTTCACCTGGTTATCGTCGAAGATTAAATTTAAATTGGTAAAAAAATTATTATTATATATAGATAATAATAATTTAAATTTATTAGAAAAAACAACATTGAGTAGAGGTAATACAAGACATTTTAACTTTTTTAGACAAAATATTTTAAATTTTGAATATAAAAAGCTTAAGTTGATGTTTGTTTTACTACTCGTTTAAAAACATTTCTCAGGAATGACATCCCTGAGAAATTTAAAAATTTAAAAACATTCCGAATGTTTTTAAACGAGTAATATAATATGAGCTTTTTATATTCATAATTTAAAATATTTTGTCTAAAAAGGAATTTCCTCTACAAGCACGCTTTAAATGAAGTATCAATTTCCACGTTTGTATGGTTGTTACTGTTTAAATTTTTTTAGTTGTTATTTCTCAAGAAGGAAGTTGGGTTACTGTAGAAACATACGTTGAAGTACTTTTTTTGATACATAGCTACGAAACAGAGGCTATATCAAAGTTTTCATGCTTTAGTGGCACTATAGCATGATTCATGCTATAGTGTATCAAAGTTTTCATGCCATGAAAACTTTGATACAGCCTCTGTTTCGTAGCTATGTATCAAAAAAAGTACTTCAACGTATGTTTCTACAGTAACCCAACTTCCTTCTTTCCTTTCCTTTCCTTTAGCAGCACTATTAGTGCTGCTAAAAACTAGAAATATGATATGACAATTTTAATTAAGTGTTTTTAAAATGCAATTGCTAAATTTTAATTTTCTTTTATATTTGTATAGTTATTATTTAAAATTTTTGTTGTTGTTATCTTTAAAGATTCTTCTGCAAAACACCACAAAATAAGATGATTCAATATCATTTAATGGTACTCCCTTTATGGTTTTAGGATGTAAAGTGCTTGATTGTATGCACGGGAATGATAGAAAAGCCTCTTTTAAAGAATTTTATAAAATTCATTTATTATTATAATATGTTTTTCTTTATCAATTTGTTTCTAAAATAGCTCCTGTATTTAATGATTATATGTCTAAACCTTTTATTTTTGTTCTTTTGTCTAATTTTCCTTATAGGTATCAGATCACAGTTTTTCAAAAAGCTATTTGCTATATTTAAATTTCTTGGTCACCAAGAAATTTAACTGTAGTTTTCAAATAAAAATTTAGAAAATTTAAAAGTTCCCAAGTTTTAAGGTTTTATTTTATTGTTTGTTTAATTTATATTATTGAAATGAGATTTAAGTCAGTCCTATATTAACTATTCAAGACATACATGCATCAACTTAAAATATAACCAATTAATTTATGCTAGTTCTTTTTAAAATAAACTTTGTTTTAGATTGCTGAGGATACTAAATTTAGAAGAGTGCAATTCTCAAACCGTATTAAAGATGCTTTGTCAAGAATAAAGTAGTAAGGGAAAGAGTGTTTCCAGTTTGCTTTCCTTCAAAAAGTTCTCATACTGGTCATTTTACTAGAGATGTAAGATTTCTTTTTTTTTTTTGTGTAGATAAAGTTAAACAATAGATTTTAAAAGAAAAAAAACATTAAAGAGTTATCCAAATTAATTTTAATTTCTTGTTTGCCTGTTTTAAACATCTTAAAGTTAGTTTATTATTTCAAACATGTTATTCAACTTGTTTTGTCATATAACATTTATTAAATTTTAACATTTATATTAATATGTTTCCATTTATTTAAACCAACAATAAGGTTGTAGTAAATCTTAATTGCTATTTTTATTGCTGTTGTTTAGGAACTTTAGATTTAATATTGTTTAAAATATGTATAAACTTTCTTGTGTTCAGTATATATAGTATATCATATTTAGTATCTTGATCCAGATTACTTAAGGCCTTAAATTTAAATGCCTGCTCCTACTGACGGTTTTGTTATATACTCGGTATGTTCTAGTACTATTCCTAATATATGTAATATTGTTCATACAAACTTCAATATTTTCACCAGGGGTGGGTTTTGTCACTCACCAAGGAGGTGGCTAAAATGGTTTTTAAAAAAAAAGGTCCGCATTTTTTCACTTAAAAGTGACTTTCTTTAACTTTTTGTACTTTAGTGTAATAATTAAGTTCATATATGTATAATTACCTATAATAGTCAATTACCTATAATAGTCAATCCCAATGGGGGGCGGGGGCAACTACCCCCATGCCCACTCTTAAACTCGCCACTGATTTTCACAGTCTGCTGAAGCTATTAAGTGTATCAATGAAGAGAACTGATCTATCAATCTTTTTACTAGCAATCAATAAAATATCTCATTGGAAGTAGGAAGAAGGAAGCTTGTACTATTGTAAAATAAAATGATATCTGTTTCTGTAGCATTATATATATTAAAGTGTACTTTATTTTAGATCAAATTGCATGATTTCACATTTATCTTTATTAAAACTGATTAGCCTTTTTTTTTTCCAGTTAAATAAGATGTCAAGATCAAACTGTGTAGAGTGATTTATTAATTTTTTTTCTAATTGAGTTATTTTCTAAATTTTCAAAAATTTCAAATACTTCTTGGAATATGCATCTTAAATATGGAATTCATATTTTAATAAAGATTTAAATTTTATCGAAAAAGTCCAACAAAAAGCCGCAAAAATTGGCTACAAAAGAAAGGGAGCAAGTTACGAGCAAAGATTAAAAGAAATGGGCTTACAAAATCTATCAAATAGAAGAGAAAACAGCGATCTTATTAAAATGTTTGAACTTATAAACAACCATGATATTATCAATTAGAACTGCGTTCCACAAGTATTGGGTAGGCTTACAGAGGCCACAATCAAAAGTCAAAAAGACATTTTGTTAAAAACTTTTTGTTGAGACCAATTTTTTTACAAACCATATACAGTGGGTTGCCAAATTATTTGGGACACTTCACTTTTTAAGTAATTTTAAAGTTTAAATGATTTTTGCAAGCAAATAATTTTTTTTAAATAAAAAGTTTTGAGTGTATTTTAGTCACTAATATAACTATAGTTGTTTTTAAACTGTGACAATTTGTGATAACCCGATCTGTCAAAAAGTTAGGTTATTACTCAATTAGCTGTCAATTTTTGAAAAGTGTAGTTGAAAGTCAAAAATTCAAAATTGATTTCAGTTACTTATTTTTGGAACAATTTTTTGCAAGTTTTTTGAGTTTAAAACTATTGAAACCTAAATATTCGTTAATAGTTCAATTAGTTTAGTTATTAATTTAGTATTTTTGCTACTTTTAATGCATAAATCCCTGACATACAACTATTCTTACCTCTCGTTAATTTTTTTAGTCTCCAGACTTAACCCAAAAAAAAAACAGAAAAGTAAAAACCTTACTTCTTCATTCTACACATTCTCAGAGAGAGGTTGCAAGCGTTTCAAAGTCAGTAGTGAGTCTTGAATTTAAAAAAAAAAATGGTACAAATGTGACTCTAGAACCAGACCATGTCAGAAAAAGTGGCAGTAAAGGATCACTACTCCATGTTATGACCGTAAATTTAAAGACATCTGTCTTAAAAACAGAAAAAAAAGTGTGGCTCAACTAGCTATAATTATAAACAATGAAGGAATTAACGTCTCCAAAAGGACGGTTCAGGGACGGTTGGTTGAAGAGAATTTAGTGTGCTATTGTCCAACCAAAAAAAGAATGTTTAACTGAAGCCATGAAAAAAAAGCGGCTGGAATGGGCTAGAAAACACCAGAATATGACTATTGAAGACTGGAGTAGAGTAAATATAATTTATAATATTGTAAGAAACCAGAAAAATTTAAGGATAAATATTTATATTTGAAATATCTTTGATATATTTTGCAGGTCAAATATCTTTAAAATGTTTTACAGGTCTGCCTCTTGGGCCAATCAGCATTTCAAATTTTGATGGACAAAAGCGCATTTGTTCGACGATGCCCAGAAAAAAATTTCACTTGGACTGCCTTTTGGAAAAAGTTCAACATCCTGTGAGTGTAGGGGTGTGGTCTGTGATCTCAGCCAAGGGTATGGGCTGCCTTAACATTGTGGAAGGAACCATGAAGCAGGATTGGTCCTGCCATATGGTTCCTTCTTACAAGCGATTACTGGAAAACAGGCTCCTGCTCCAGGTCTAAGAATGGTTCCCTGGTAATGAAGAGTATATGTTCATGCATGACTCAGCACTGTCCCATAAAGCTAGAAGTGTTACAGCATTCCTAACTGAAAAAAAAGTGCATGTTTTGCCATGGCCAGGGAATGCACCTGATATTAACCCTATAGAAAATTTATGACAGTTCATAAAACAGAAAATTGCCAAAAAAAATTATCACTACCAAGCAGCAATTGATAGAAACCCTTATAAGAGAGTGGAATAGCAACCTCAGTCTCCAACACAATGCAGAAGTCTACATAGATAGCATGCCCAAATGCCTGAAAGCTGTTATTGTAGCTAAGGGTGGCATTACAAAATATTAAGATTATTACCTTATTTGTCATGTTTTCAAACTTTTTATAAAAAAGTAAATAGCAATGAATAAGTAATAATGTTGTTTTATATTCTAAATAAAACTCTCTACCAATAAAAACAATTAAAAAAATAACAATAAGATACATATTTATTCATTAAAGTAGTTTGTACTTTAAAATTACTTAAAAAGTAAAGTGTCCCTAATAATTTGGCAACCCACTGTAGTTAAAAAGTGTAATTGTTTGCATAGAAAAGTTGTCAATGCCATTTCAGTAATTGATTTCAAGAAAAAGTTTAAAGAATTTAGCTTTGATGAATTCGTTGATGATTTTTCAAGATTTTTTTTTTGTATTACTTTGTTTTGATATCTTTCTACCATTAGCACCTATCTACCTTTTGATATCCATCTATCTTTATTTGGTATGTCAGCTTTTATACAATTCTGGCCTTCTTAAAAGTGTTGATAAAATGCAAAGAAGATTAGAGATCATTGCCTTAAAAGAAATATTTCAAAATAACGTGTGTCCAATAAGATCAAATAAAAAGTTTTTCCTATTAAATAAAATTATTTGTATTCATATGCTTTTGGTGTCTAATTATATAAGTTGTACATCAAATAAGTCTTGTGTGTTCTTTTAACAAGTGGCTGCAAATGTTTATAATGTATTTGTTACATTCAGAGTTGACACATTTTTGTTATTTTAAGTTTGTTTATAATGTATTTGTTACATTCAGAGTTGACACATTTTTGTTATTTTAAATTTGTTTATAATGTGTTTGTTACATTCAGAGTTGACACATTTTTGTTATTTTAAAGTTCTAATAACTGTTAAGTTATTAGAAAATAAAGAATAGAGTTAAAGAGTAACAATTTGGTTGACACAAGACTTGAAAATTTGTAGGCTGTATAAGTTAGAAAAACATGATTACGGGAGAAAGTTCCAAAGGGTTCAATTAAGGGGAAAAAACTAAACAAATAAAATTTTTTATGGCTTACAGGGACAGATACAGTAAAGAGGTGAGACTTTGCTAAATGACGAGTCAAGCAAAAATGAGTTTATGGAACTAGAGGTGAAAGCTCTTTTAAGTAGGGACCATGTTAGTATTTGTAGAATAGAGATGCAACTTGACGACGTTGAAAGAGAGGCTCTAGCTTGACAGATAGAGCAGGTACTACACAACTACATTTACAATGCATATTTGGACCTTATCTTGAGAAACAAGAGCATCATTGGAAGAACCAGTCTAAATATGACAATATTATTCCAAATAGGGGCAAAAAAGAGGTTAGCAGAGGTAGAAATGAAATCGGGAGTAAGAAAATGGCAAGCACGATAAAAAGAAGCAACTTTAGCAGCTGCTTTTTTTTTTTTTTTTTTTGCATTAGCATTTAGCAATCAATTGTATATATGGTTTCCATGAAGGGTCATAAATGAATGATAATCCGAGAAGAGGACTCAGTGAAGGGCTTGCTATTTATCAATATAGGAATGTCAACAGTATTGCTATTTGTATAATATAGTTATTTGTAGTAAATAACTAAGTTTGGTTGAAGTTAAAATTCACAAGCCATGCAAGCCTCAATCTGTTACAGAGGTTAGATCAGATTCAAGATTGAATTTTTGTCAAGGCAGTAGTATAAAGTTAAGTCACCAGCAAATAAAGCCACTTTAGATGTAAGGTTGCCAGGAAGATCACTAATATAGATAAGAAACAAAACAGGATTAAGGATAAAATCTTGAGATACCGCAGAAGTTACTAGAAATGAAGAAGAGTGTTGGCATTTAAGGATGACTTTAAATAAGTGGTTCAAATATTTATGATTTTTATAAAAACTGGAGTATATAATTGTATCATCAGCAAATTGAGCAATTAAACCACTTAAGAGGTAAGATTGTCACATAAGATCAATATATTAATATAGAAAAAAACTCCCTTTGGTGTGACCTATATGGACAATATTAGGAGATAACGAGAAAGAGTTTCAAATTAAGGCTTTTTTTAAATTGTTTTTATTGTAGGCTTATTCTCACTCTCTTTTTATTCGTAAGCCCTAATAAAACCTAATGGTCTGTTTTTGAGCACTATCAATGGGAATATTATCACTGTACAAAGTTATTGGCTTTTTTTTAGGATACTTATTACTTAAGTATAAAGACGTCCGAAACTTGTGTTGTTTAATGAATCTTAATGTAAGTAAAGATGTTACTACAAAATAATAACAGTTTATGTGATTAGGAAATTATTTGTTTATTTAGTATAAGGTTTAAGTCTATAATATATTTTTTGAGTTATTGTTTTTTTTAAACTTATTTCCAAATAACTTTAAGTAAATTTTTATGTTATTGTCAGTTATTTATTATTTATATCTAATATAAGTAAGGAATTTTTTTTTTAAATCTTATTTTAATTTATGTGTTTTTAAATTCTTTTTACATCAATCGATCTTTTTAAATCAAAATGATTCAGTTTATTTTATATTTCTCTATATCTATATGTATGTTTTCTCTTAAGAAAAATAATTAGGAATAGGAAAATTAAAAAATATTCTTTATATGTTTATATTTTATATAACATTAAAAAAGTATATTGTGTTTTATAGTTAGTATATATGTTTATAATGTTGTCTCCTTGATTTCAAAGTGGTGTGACTTGGCAAACTTGTAGAGCAATATTTGTCAACCTTACCATTCAAGCAATGTTACTGCTTTAGGTTTAATGTTTGTCTAGCCTTTAATATAACTATACTAAAAAATACATAACATTATCTTTGATAATTTTTTGTTTAATGTTGTCACCTTTGGCTTATCTTTATGTTGGTGTCTGTTGTTTAAAAATGATTAATAGGTAGTTTCATTACTAGGACTCACTGCTTTTATTTATTTACTAAAAGTCATTCAAGACATCATTTCGCTATAAATACATTTTGTTTATCATGAAATAAAAATATTTAACAACTACGATTCAGGTATCACAACAGCTTATCTCTATCAGATACATTGATTTTCAAATCACGTATTATATTTTTGTTCATATTTACTTATTCATTACATTTTTTAACTTCAGATTTATCATATGGTGTATTTATTTGTTATAGAAGAACAAATCATTATAAATTTTTATGAAGTTTTTAAAAATATCTGCTGGTAATTAGTCCAGTCAACATTTAAAGTTCAATGTTGCATATACCTTTTTTAAGTAATTTCTAGGCTTTTTTAAATGCTTTTCTTATTCAAGTAGTTTTACAAGCACGGTCTGCAAGTAAATTAGAGCTGAAAAGTTTTTCAGCTTTCAAGGAGAATTAATCTGTTTAATTTAATTTGTTTAAATAGAGTAGTTTAAAAAAATGTTTGTTTTTCGTTTTTTACTTTTTCGGATTCTTAAGAACTAGGCAACTTAGAGAAGCAAGATTTGTTCTTTTTTTTAGTACAATTAGAAAGAGCTGAAGTGCTTTTTAGTCACTTCAAATCAATTGTTTGTTTGTTTTTTAAATAGAAGGATTAATAATAATAAAAATTTTTAGACAGTTGAACTGTTACTGATTTGAGTAAGTTTAATACTTTGTTTTATTTTATATTAGATATATTTTATGTATTTAACATGGAAAGCTGACTGTAATTTGTTTGACAGGTAAGTTTATATACATAAATGTGCCTATATTTCAGTATATTTTATATTTCTCTATCTATATAAATATTATCTTAAATAAAAAAGAAAAAAAAATTTTTGAATATATATTTATATATATATATATATATATACATACATACATACATACATACATACATACATACATACATATATTACTTTAGACTGACATTGCTTCTTTTTTTAAAAAAGGTTCTGCATTTATTATTTTTGTGCATTAAGATTGTGTCTGAAGGTAAAAATAACTTTGTGCATTGTAGTCTAAATTCTTTGTTAAATTAAAAATAATGTAAAAAAATTTTGTTATATATTTTTAATGAACAACTTCTTTATATAAACTTATAAAAATATATGAATATCAATAAATCTTAATTTAAAATAAAAGTCTTTGATTAGAAAAGATCACAATTTGTAAAATTATTTTACGTTCATTTATTCATTTGTAACAGTAGTATAATCACTGGTAATGTGTTTAATGATAACAGATGTATAATATTAGGCTCGAAGATGTTTTTAGTGTAAATGGTAATAGGTGACTTGAAAAATTGTTGTCAAATGAAAGAGATAGATTTAGGCCTGATAAAATTAATTGTCGTTGAAATGTAAGAAATTCTGCTCGATGAACAGAAAACTTACTTGCCAGAATTCATTGTCAAGCGGTGTTGATGTTTATTAATTTGATTTTACATTAGACACTTAAGAATAAAGCAAGGTATGAATTTTACTATTTATAGTAACAATTAATAACAGTTTCAATTTTAAATGATTTTAATTTTTTTTTTTTTTTTTTTCCAAACATAATTTTGTTCTTTTTTTTTTAGTTGCCTTTATCATCACTTGATTATTTTGCTTACTGTTGAAACATGGTTTTAATTTTGTAAATTTAATATGATGTGAAATTTACTTTATTAATCATTAGTCAATAGTTAGAGAGAAGCTGAATCTTAATTAAGCAATGCTGGAAATTAACTTTTAATTCAGGTAAAAATAATTTTGTTTATTGGTAGCATAAAATCAGTTACTGTTTTTTATTGCATATCTTTTTTACTTTTTTTAACATGCTGCTTTTGAAACACTTCCTCTCTTTCTCTTAGATGAGACTTAAATGACAGTAAGTACAGGGAGAATTGATAAAACTCGTGTAATTACTGAGCTCTTGCGCATTTTTCAATACTACAATTGATAATGACCATTTATAAGATATATTTTACGAGTTGCTATTTAAAGATATAATTCTTTAAATTGTTCAACTATAGTTGTCCCTTGGTTGTTCAAATATTGTAATAAAGAAAATCTTTTTAGTTTCAAGTATTTTGCTTTAGGGATTGTCCATATATTACATAATGCGAAATTAAACTTATAAACAAAAGATATATCTCAAAAATCGTGTTTCTCTCATAGCCAACTATATGTTGCATGTTCAAAAACTAGAGCATTTAATAGTTTGTTTTTCACAATTGTTAAACATCCTATCAAGGTAAAAAGTGAACACAAATAGTGTTTACTTTCTATTGTTCTTATTTAATTATCTTTAGATTTTTATTTCGAAAATTTACTGTTAAAGGTTGTGAGCATGTGTAACTTTATTTATTATTATTTTTTTTTCCATAGTTTTTGATAAATATATCTGTCATTTAATATAAAATGTGCTTATATGTCTTATATAAAGTCATATTTGTTTATAGCTGTATATATGTTTATATTGAGTTGTTTCGATGTTTTCAAAGTGGTGTGGCTTGGTATTATGTTGAGCAAGTTTGATAACTTTGCCAGCCTAGAGGTGTACTTATAGCAGAGGTGTGACTTAGCAGCATTTAATGCTAGGCAGTGTTACTGCTTTAGAGCTAGGTTGTGTTGTCTAGCCTTTTTAAATTATTCTGAAAACACATAATAATGTCTGTTAATGTTTAGCGTAATGTGTATGAGAGAGTATGCAACCTAAATCTTTAAATCTAGCGTGCTTTAATGTCCTAAATTTGAAATAATTGAATAACTAATGTTGAATATAAAAACAAATATACCTTATTTAAAGTTTAATAAAAAGATAAATATAACTCTAAAATATTTTTTTAATTTTGCCTTTTATATTTTAATTTAGTTTGTTATTTTCACTGGATTTTATTGCTATGTGTTATTGCTGTAATGTTACTGTTGTGATGTTTTGTGTTGATATACAGCTTGGCTTACCTTCCCGTTGGCGTCTATTGTTAAAAATGAATCATAGGTAGTTTCATTATTTGAATTTACTGCTTTTATTTATTTACTAAAAACAAAGACAACATTTTGCTAAAAGTGCAATTTAAATCTTAGTTTGATTTTTTTTTTGTTAATCCTTTTGTACTTCAAAACAGATTTTATAGTTACATTTTTGATAAAAGTTTATATTAACTGCAATTAAAGTAACTATAAATAGGTAAATCGATTTTCAATTTTTATGAAATCGATTTACCAATTTATAGTTACTTATTTTGAAATTGGGTGTTTTTTTTGTAATTATGATGTAATTCCATTACTTTTTATTTTAGATTTACGTTATGACACATTGATAAGATTTATAAAAAAAAACCTGATTTCCTTTTGTAACGGGTGGTTACTAAAAATCCGGACAAACTTTAACTGAATTTTAATGCCACAAGCTAAATCTTTTTTATTCATGTTTATATCCATTTTATAGCTTATTTAAATCTCTATAAGTTAATTTTTTTTTTTTTTTAGATAATTAATAATAATTAAAAAAATAATGATGACCAAGCAAGAAGAGGTAAGAAAACGGATTTACGAGTTCTATTTGAATAATAAATTGCAAGGTAAAAAGTTCACAGTAGCTCACTTCAATGCTGAAAAAATCCCAAGAAGCACTATCTATGATATAATCAAACGTGTTGAGAATGATTCTGGGCACAAAAGAGTGCAAGGAAGTGGTCGTGTGGCCAAAATCATGACCCCTAAGAGGATCAAGCGCCTGAAAGCCATATTTGATAACAGTGACCGAGTTTCGATGAGGCAAGCTGGTCGAAAATTTGGATGCAGTCATTCACATATCATTAAAACTCTTGCCAAGTACACTGACATCAAAGGTTATACAAAACAGGGTATACCTCATCGACAAGAGAACCAGAATGAGCGAATCAAAACTGGCATTGATCGTCTTTATCGCGTTTTTAAAGGAAAATCGGTCATCCTTGACGATGAGTCTTACTTCACGCTGTCACACTCAACAATTAATGGAAACAGCACCTACTACTCTAGCAACAGAGACAAGACTCCACCAAGTGCTAAATATCGCAAAAAGCGCAAGTTCGAACCCAAGGTGCTTGTCTGGCTGGCCGCTTCTGACAAAGGTGTTTCAAAACCATTTTTTATACCCAGCGGCCTTGCAGTCAATAAAGCCATCTATGAAATGAATTGTATTAGGAAAAGATTAGTGCCGTTCATCAACGCTGATAAGCGTTGCCGATGGTAATTACATATTTTGGCCGGACCTGGCTTCATCGCATTATGCCAAAACCGTGACCAGCTGCTACGAGACTCATAACATCAATTTTATCAAAAAAGTTGACAATCCGCCAGCCGTACCGGCGTGTCGACCAATCGAAGACTTTTGGGCTATTTTGAAAGGCAAAGTGTATGAGAGTAACTGGCAAGCAAAAGACGTGAAACAACTACGAACTAGAATAAAGCTTTGCCTGAAAAAAATTGACCTTAACCTTGTATTTTCACTTTTTGGGTCAACTCGTGTTAGAGTTGGCCGAATCCGAAGAAACAGACTGGTTGAAGACAAACTTAATTAAAATAAATAACTAAAAACTCTTTTTAATGATAGTTTTATTTAATCTCTACCATAAAAACTTTGGGAGTAATTGCACTTGAAAGTTTGTCCGGATTTTTAGTAACCACCCGTTAAGTTTTTGTTAGGTAAAAAGATATATTTATATATATGCAATTAGTTCACTTTTTTTTTTTTTAATTTTAATTAAAGTACAACAAATTATTAAAGCCTAATAATTTGTTGTACGTGTCTTAGGGGATCTTTGTAAAGGGGGGGGGGGTCGTAACTAAAAACTTTTAAAAACATGGAGAATACTGTAGTTTTGCGCATTTGTCAAATATTGATTTACTTATATTTTATTTACATATTTAACTAATTAGTTAGCTTAGTCTGCATTTGCAACACTTTTGAGGAAAGAATAATTGTTTGTAAATAAAAATGTAAATCAGTGTTTTACATTTTTATTATTTTAGTTAAAGAAAAACTTGATTACTCTTAATAAATAAAAACCTACTCACCAGGCCACCATTAAAGCAAAAAGAGGGGAGGAACCTCTTTACTTGTGTTAAAATATTTAGGAAATTAAATTTTGAGTAACAAAAGGAATTTTTAGTAAATGATAGCAAATGACCGTTTACTAAAAATTAATGAAATAAACAGGCCAAACAAATAATTTAGAAATGGTCTATGTTGAACAGACTTAACAAGACCCGGGTCCGGTCATAGTAGGTATTACTAGTGACTTTCCCATGGACTGAATATATAGTTTACACGAGAGATCTGTAGTGAAATATTAAAAAGACGAAGAGAATTTAAGCTGAAAAGGAAGTAAGTAGTATATATACGGCCAGCCAACTTCAAACTTTAGCTGACTACGAACCTCATTAAATTTTACTTAATGACATTTATTTGAATTTATGGACGTTTTAAAAATTTTTTTACTAATCTATGGGCTATGTAAAACAACAATGACATTAATTTTAGTTCAGCTAGTGGCATGTACGCAATCAAAATTTAAAATATTTATTGAATCGCAATCAAATTTTGTTATTTATGTGCCCCAAGAAGTCCTAACGGTCTTGTCACAGAGCACCGCGGAAATGGATTTAACCAGGAAGTTCACGCGCCCTTCCTTACTGTGACGCGAAATATATTAAAGGCTCATTTCAAACCCAGATCCCCGGCTTGTAAAGCAAGCTCTCTAACCACTAATATATAAATATACCTGGTTTATTTGCACCATGAATCAGTATTATTAACCAGGTTGCCAAAATCGGAAACTTAGTTCCATTTAAGTTAAGGGATAAAAAGCGCCTACTTTGTACCTTATTAAAATGTTAAGGCTTGCAACAAAGATTTCTTTTAAAGATGTTAGCAAATGATTTAAAAGTTTTGAAAATTATAAGCTACTTTCAATATTAAAAAAAAAAATTTATGGAATACGATAAAAAGTTGAGTTGTGTTATTAGTAACATAATGTTACCAAATAGAAATAGTTTATCAAATTAAACAATGCATTGGCAAAAATAATGTCGCAATTAAATACGCAAATAATATAAACTTATTTCAAACAATTGTAGGCTAGACTGGGGTAATTCTATCCCCGGGGAAATTCCACCCTCTAAAAAGATATGAAGCAATACAGATAAACTAAAAAAACTTGAACCACTTTTAGCTCATGTTTTTGATTGCCAACTTTCTGTTTCTCACTAAGTATATGCTTCCTGTACCCATACTGATTTAGAAATTTGTTTATGAAACTTTTTTTGGAAATCCAAAATCATCTTCAATCTAAGTACCATATATGTACTTTAAAATACATTTTAAAATATATTTTTATTGATCATCATACTTTTATTAATCATCATTTATTTTTTGGATGTGTTTAATGTGTACAGAGATGATAAAATTTTTAATTTCACAATTTGAACCTTTTCTTGTAAATATCCTTAGGCAACATATTAATTTAGTAGTATTAATATCTGTATATGGTATTAGATATATAATTATTCATAATTTCAACCAAATAAGACAATTTTAGTCATGGGTCAAATCTCACACCTTTTCATGAAAAACTAGAGAAGGGGCAAATGGAGACGAGAGGAAAGGCCATAAAAAAATAGTGTGGTGAAAGCCTCACTTCAGATAAATGCATTGCTAGGCTCACTAAAGAAAATTAGGCTAAAACCAAGCCGAAAATTGTCTTCATTTCAGGTAAAGGGAAGGGAAAAGACATGAAAAAAACAACAATGAGTGATGCCGCAAACAAACCAATTTTATGCACAATGTGTGGGGTAAATGTGGATGACCCTAAAGTTTGCGATCTGAATGTTATGTATGACCTCCCCGCTAACACAAAACGTTCAAGTACGTTCAAATTTTTTATGAAAACGTGTAGAAATTACCCCAATTTTGTTTTATAAAAAAATATTAAAATGTTTTTTTGTTAAAATTTTATATCAACAGTTTGCTTAAATATGTAAATAAAAGGAATTCTTTTACTATTCTCTTGTTTTTTATTTTATATAGTGGTTTTTAAGGATTTTTTAGAAGTAGTGGATGGATCCAGTATACCCTACCAAGCAACTTTGTTTGATATTATTTTATCCCTTTTATATTACACTATATGTAACATCTAAAAAAACAAAAATAAAATGTTTAATTTAATTTGATTCACTTACAAGTTAAAAACCTATTTTTAATTGAATATGGTTTGGGACTTTTATTATTACTTGATGTTAGAGCAAAATAAAGTAAATGCAAATTTTATGCTTTAATATTTAATTTAATATTACATTACTTCCATGTGATTGTGCCCATCAAGACATCAGGGTTGCATACTTCAAAAGAAGCTTTTAAAAAATTGCATTAATTGACCCTTAAGCCTGAGATGAGGGCCAGTTTTATCTGTCCTTATATGGTTGGCTGATCTGCTTTGAACAAAACATCTTTTGTATCAAAAAAAAAAAAAAAAAAAAAAAAAAATATTAAAAACATAAATTAAAACATATTAAAATATAATTAAAACATACTTTTAATAAAATATAAAGCTATATAAAATTATATCTTTGTACAGACTTACATATAAATCAAAACTTACATATATAAAAATATATATATATATATATTTATATATACATATAAAGGGGTGATTGATTGATCTTCCCTATATTTAAATATATGCATTCAAATTATAGCTTATTTAATAATGTATGTTGTTCTCCTTTCAAATTAAAATTTGTAAAAATAAAACTTTTAAATTACATCATTGGTTACTAGTTTGAGCTTAAAAGCTATAAAAAAAATTGTAAACTAAATGTTTTACATATCTATCTGAACTCATAACTTCAAAACAAAGTAGAAGATCAACAGATAGTAAGTTTGTTTGGTTTAAAATTTGAACCTTGCTTGACATAAAGTATTGGATCATATCTGCAATTTGTATTTGGAACAGCAATCTATATTAAACAAAAAGTTGACCATTTTCAGGTGCTTGCTTGACTGAACTTTAAATGATCTTAAATTACTTTATCACAATTGCTATTGGCGTTGAACTAAATTTCCATTTGAACTAAATTTCTATTTCCAAATTCATATACTTGTTTATAGTAAATGAACAACAACAGAACATAAATCTATACATACACTATTTTGCAAACTTTTTATTTTAAGCTTCGTTAAAAGTAGATTTGTTAACTTGCTATAAAACTGTATACTTTTTATAAACTTTTTTCCTGCCAATTTAGATGGGGAACATTGTAAAAATTGATCAAACCATGTTACGTAAAAAGATACACAAAAATATTATCGAAAACATGATGCATATTTTTCTTTAATTTGAAAATCTTTAGTTTTCTTTTCTTGCACACAAAAACTTTATTACTTTTTGAAAAAAAATGTTCTTCAAAAATACACCAGAATTCAATATGGTATTTTCATTTGTATATACCCTGTGTATAACAGGTTGATTTTTAAATTGGCTAAAATATAGACCATCACCATAGCTTTAGAGATAGCAATTACAATTGTATAAACCTGGATAATATAATGATATTATGATTTTATTATTTATGATATTATAGGTATTTTTGCTCCTATTGCTTTTATTTGTTGTTGTTGTTTGCATAAAGTTTCTTATCATAGTAGAAGCACTAAGATTAAAAAATAAAGATAAAACTCAAGAATGTGCTTGTTATAACTTTAGAAATAATTCCTTAGCCATCCTCACAAAATGACTAATAAACAAACCAACTACATTAAACATGTTATGATTTAGTTTTCTTTATTATCAAAATATCTTAACAATCGCGGTTCACTTTGATATTATGATCACAAATAATATTCTTATATCATGATTTAAATATAAATTGTATAAAAACATTTGTATTATAGTATAAAATCATGTTTCACAAATTTTGTATTGAGTTACTATTTGATAAAAACATTTTACCACGCATGACCAATAATTAAATATTCACATAAAACTATTGCATAAAACAAATAATTTAACAATGCTTTTTGCATCTTAAATACTTAATTATTCGCCAAAAAATAAACATTACGTCACCTAACTTTACGCTATGGAATCATGTTTCTACCTTAAAAAAATACAATCGTTTCTTTTACGGTAGCCGATTATCTCAAATGTCTCGAATTTCCAATTAATTAATTTAAACAAATGCGGAGCAACATGGAGATCGTTCAGGTTGCCGCTGAGAAAATCGTTAGCAACGAAGACTTCAAGGAAAAATATCAAATGCAAATTATTAAAAAAGAAGATGTTAATGATTCGAATGAGCATACTGAAAAAGCTTCTTGTCCATTAATGAAGCTAGATGTTAAAGCGTATGATGTTTCAACCAAGCCAATGACAGAAACGATCAGTAATCGATTGCTGCAGATTGCTGATGTAAAAAGCAAAATCAATAACATTTCATCCAAAAATATTTCTTATTTGAACTCTATTTCTAAAACTCAAAAAAATTATAAAATCGTAAAAAATGAATTATTGCCTGATAAGCAAAAGAAGCATTGTCATCAAAAGAAAGATTCTGGTGAGTTCACTTGTTTAAAAATAATAACGAATAAAATTCTCAAGATGAAAGTTGTTTAGTGAATATTTTTGGATTTTTAAATTTAAATTAAGTATAGCGCTAGTAGTAATTTCTAAATATATTTATAAAATTCTTGTTAATAAGGTCCTGAATAGAATTTACACTTGTTTCTATATATTTTTATAATATATAAAATAAGAACAAATATAAAGTTGTTTTAATCCAAGCTTATTAGTCTAAAGAAGCAATGATCCAACTGGGAATCATCTCTAAAGACTTTCTATAGATTAATATTGCAAGATACACATGTTTGATTACCCTAAAAGTTCTCCGCCAAGTGCATCTACTAAACTTTTATTTAATTACTCACCTGGTAAGATGAGAACTTGGCTTTATGAACTCTCACACAATATTCAACACATATCCTTATTAGATTCTACGTGGCACGAATGGTGCTTCAATTAGTATTTTAATCCATTAAAATGCCAAATCTATTGCAGCATTTACTCCAGCCACCATATTATTATTTATTTATTGAGTAATATCTTTCATTCTATTTATAATCTTTCATCTTGTTTTCCTGATTCATATAATTAGCAATATTTTAAATCATCTGTTATCTTGCTCTGTAAACTTTATCTTTTGTCTTCCAGTAACTTCCAACTTTAATAGTGGTTGCTTGCAGCATTGTTGGAAGTAAAGATGTTGAAAAAAAAAAGGTGATCTCATAACATAATGTCACCAAATGATTATCACGTGGAAATGTGTTGATCTTTTTCTCTTAAACAAGAATAAATTTTTCTGTTAAACAAAAAAATTGCTACAGAAAAACTCATGTGATAAAATCCTCATCTTAACTTGCCCATTCAGTTCCAAGAAACTCATGGAAAACAGTTACCAATGCTTTGAATGATTATCATTGTGTCTTGATATGTATGGAAGATAGACACCTTACCATCTTCATTACATCTTTTCGATGCTATAAATATATTTTGGCTCCAAGGTTTTGTTTCCAGTGGTGATAAACAGCTACAATAGACATTTTGATAAATAGCAACTTTTCCTTTTACCTTTGCAGAGTAATCAAATATCTTTGCCATGACCCTTTCTCAGTTAATAAAGTTCATCTCTTCTAACATTAATCGGACAACAGCTACTGGAATGAACGCTAGTTGCTTTTAGAAACACCTCATTGTTTTTATTTATAGTCTTAGGGTTCCCCAGGAATAGATTCCTAAGTTTTTCTTCACAGTCTAAAACAACTTTCCTGCCATTCCATCTTATGGAATATCTGTGCATTACTTGAATGTCTATCAACTAATAGAAATAGACTACTATACTGATACATTCTGCCCGAATACAACAGCTAAAGTATGACAACAGTATTCTGTCAAATTAAGTAAGAGATTTATAGACGTAGATATTAAAATTAGGAGCAGTGGGCACTATAAAGCATATCAACAGCATAGTGATAATTATTAACAGTAAACAATTAATTTTAGTTTGGGTTAAAATTTATCAACTACTGTAAGCCCCAAGCTGTTACATAAGAGATATCACATTCAAGATGGGATGCTTGTTTTAAAAGATTTTAGAGGTAAGATTATATAGAAGGTTTTTTAATGTAATAGCTCATCAATTATAACTGAAAAACAATGCAGGACTAAGGATGAAGTCTTGCGGTACTGTATGAGTTACTGAAAATCGAGGAGAGTGTTGTCTATCAAGGGCAGCTTTAATATTGTGATTAGAAAGGTATTATTTGGTAATAAATTTTTACGGATATGCAACAAGATATTTTTACAGATTTGCAATAAGATAATTTTACGGATATGCAATATGAACTAAGCTTAATTATTACTGCTTAAGTAATAATTAAGCCATTAAGTACTACCCTACTTTATCAAAATCTTTGATATGTCAAAAGCCTCACTGCTTCCTTTTAATACACAATGTTTTAAATATTGTTTGTATAAAACAGATCTTAATCCAAGTAACACAAATACAGGATAAAAATACTTATTGTTTTATGCCAAAATTATAAAAAAATAAAAATCAGGTAAATAAAGTCCTACTTTAATCAATTTTTAAAGTATATACAAAAAAAACACTTTAAAGATGAGCATTTCTTGGTGATACTTGTGGTCTGAAAGTACATGTGTTAATTTTAAAGTTAGCTTTTTCTGACCTGACGGTCAAGTAACCAAAGGTAATATTTGTTTGACCAAATTTTTTGTGTAAATTTCGTTGTAAAACATGAAGAAATCTTTTTTTGTATAAACTTTTACCCAGGTTAAAAAAAAATTAGCAATTGCAATTTTTTCATTTTTTTTTTTTTACATTAATTCACCACTCTAAAGTTATAAAGGCCACTGCAGTTGAGGAGGCTACTTTCATTGCAGCTACAACCCTCTCTTAAGCCTATAACTCCAAAACATAAACCTTGACAAACAAAGCTGTTGCGCAGAGAAACAAGTTGAGCATGTAATGTGGATTGAACTCAGAACTTCTTGCTTATTAGGTGAGCGCTAATGGTGACCATTACACCGCTACCGCATGAATATACTTTCAAGAGTGAAATAATATATTTCATGGCTTTGGCTCGTCGCAATTTGCAATTGTCTAATTTTGCTAATGCAAGAGGTCTGAGATGTGATGCTGCTTCTAGATTAATAAGCAGCATTGGTAGGGATGGAGGTATGAACTTCCTAATTCAATGATCTTCCGCAATTCTCTGTGATAAGAATATAAGGACTCTGTGAGCTCTATCATAATTACAACAGCAACAAAAAGGGAGGTAGCTAAATGGGTCAGACCAATCTTCTTATTATTTGAAGTAAACCTTTGTTTTTACTAATTTACTTAAAGTTGTCATGTTTTTGATCATGAAACTAAACTTATTTCCTGATTTGATTTACAAGGCTTGTTAAAGTGAAGCTATATACTTTGGTTAAAGTAAAATGAGCATAGCTATTTCCAAATGTAGATAAGAATTTATAGAACGCAAATATTTTTTGTTTTTGTTGCTAGAGCAAAATCTCCTGCTCTTCGATTGTTTAGCAAAAACTCTCAGTAGTATTACCCCACTCAGTAATTATAACACTCTTTCAATCCTTAACTTAGATGTTTTGCTAAATATTTGCTCTTATTGTAAGAGACTTGTATTAGAGTGATGAAATATTAAGTTTTTCCTTTTTAGTATAATTAACTATAATTTTAGAATAATTTTATTTAAAAAGATTTCAATATTCTTGACCTCATCTTTTAACATTACAATTTATTAAGATACAAGATTTGGTAATCAGACTGTAATGAGTTCTAGTATAGATAATACCTTAAGCACTTTTTTTTTTGTTGCTAAAATAAAGTGATGTTTTATTATTATTATTATTATTATTATTATTATTATTATTATTATTATTATTATTATTATCATTCACGTTATTATTATTAGCAAGTGACATTATATTAATGTTATTAAAGTTTCTTAAAGTTAAAATTTTAGTTTCATGATTTTGTGTCTTGTTAATTCTTGAGTCTGTTTATAAAGTTAAAACAAAACTACAGAGAAATTTTTGTAAAATAATTTTACAGTAATATTTTTTATTAAATTGTACAGTTTTCAACAAATAATATTTTCTTAGATATAGATGGATCATACTATTTAAAAAATAAAACTTTCTTAGATATAAATGGATCATACTATTAAACTTATCAACCCTCGAAATTAGGGTCGGCATTTGGCGATGCTGACCTAACTGGCGACCATAGAGTGTTTAGTGTTGGCAAAAATTGCTGACCTTTTTTCTATGTTGTATGGCAACCCCTTTGTATCAATTTTTTTGTTAACCTTATGCCGATATTTAACAGTTTGAGGTCAGCAATTTATTGCCTACCTCATTTTTACTAATTCCGAGGGTTGATTAATAATGTTTTCTTAGATATAGATGGATCATACAATTCAAAAAATGGAAAAGATAAGATTAAGACAAAAAAGCATTACAGAGAAATATTTGAAAGACATTTTTCAGATATGGAATATATCATTCAAAAAGACACCCAATCAGCTTTAAAGTTTGGAAAGTATATTCATTCATATACTGATCCTAATGGTGGAGCTAAAGTGTTACATGCTTATGCAGAAGAACTTACAAATATTAAAGCAGAATACCTAAAAAAATTTGCTGAAGAATTCCTTAATACTTGTTATGCTGAAAAAACAGAAGGTCGATCAGATTATGTAATGGGTATTGTACATAATGCTGGGTTGTGCTTACCTGAACTTGTTCAGTACTTACACACCACTCAGCCCAGCTTGATTGTAAAGGTAGAATCTCTTGGAAGAAAATCAGATATTGTATCTATGACGATGGATGAATTTTGTAATAATGTTAAGAGTACTTTTTGTAATGGTACTCATCGAGCTGGTGCATTAGGGCAAATAAGTTTAGTAGGAACTGTGTCAGAAGAGTCTGGTGGTTATTTTCCAAAACTTCTTGGAAAGCTAGAGAAAGATCCATTTCTTAACCTTACTCTTCCATGGGGTGATATGTCTATTTATAGTGGACTGGACCGAACAACTAGCAATGACGGCCCAATATTATGGATGCGTCCAGGAGAGCAGATGGTTCCATCCATAGAAATGCCTAAATCACCAATTGGAAAAAAAAGAAAGTAGGTTTTATTATTTTGTTGTTATTGTTAATAAATGGTGTTATTTAATTAACATAAAAAGAATATTAAACTTATTGAAAACCCAAAAAAAACTTGGGTAACGTATTAAGTTATTTCAGAAAATTTTTTTTATTGAAAATGGTTTACCTAAAAAAGATTAAAAATAAAATTCCTGATTCCAGAAAACTCATATTTTAAATGTGGGTTTATTTTTTATTCAATGAAAAACTTAGTTTGCTTTAGTAACTGACTGGTTTCTTCCTGTTTTAACTATGTTTGGTTGTTTTTTTATCAAATTGGATATCACATATATATATATATATATATATATATATATATATATATATATATATATATATATATATATATATATATATATATATATATATATATATATATATATATATATATATATATATATATATATATATATGCAACTAAAACATGCATGTTTAAATAAGCACTGTGACGCCACACTGAAATAGTCTGCTGTCGGAGGCTTCAGTACATACATTGACTTATGACTTCAATACATCTTATTGCCTGCTGTTGCAATGGTGTGCCGCTACATCAACTGAGGGTTTGGTATGGGGCAGCAATCTTTTCATTCTTCTTTTTTTTTTCTTTTTTTTTTTTTCTGAAACAGCTGTATGCTCTAAAGATAAACAAAACTAGTAACCATTTGCTGATCTATATACGCTCTAGTATGTGTGTGTATATACATATGTGTATGTATATATATACATACAGCCTCGAAAATAATAGCCAGTCAACGACTGCCCGAAATGACTAAAATTCCTATTTTGACCTCTCAAAATAAATTCTGAGAAACAGGGTTTGACAAGTAATCAGGGTGGTGTTTGGAAAAAGCATATACTAAAATTCTAAAATCATTTATATTTTGAAATTGCATTTAAAATAGTTTTATTGATTACGATATGCTATTTCGATATGCTATTATAATTTGCTTTATTTATTTGCTTCATTTATGAATATTAATTATTACTCAAAGCAAATATATTTATTTTTTTGGTTCACTTATTTAGAATACTTTCATTGCACTGGTGGTAAATCATTTTTTACATAAATGGTTGAAGTTCTTAATTTATTACTATTTTAATAATGATATTTATAATAATGATTTTAATGATTGTAAGATGTGTAATAATTATTGTGTTTAGAACATATTATCTTTGAACTGTACTTTATTTTTCACTTTGTTTTTCTTTTCTTTAAATCTTTTTATTTATTTTCTTGTAAATTTTGCCGCAAATTGTAATAAATGATTTATAGATAATTTATAGATAAATTTAAAATTACTATTTGTGTATTTGTGCTTTTTTTTCTCTAAATAGGATTCATATAAGATATATTTAGTAAAAATCATCTTTTACATAACATTAGTTATTTTTATAGTAGTGTTTCATTAAACAGTTGTCTTCTTTGTATTCAATTTGCTGCGTACGAGAATTACTAATGTTATTTTTAACTAATTAAAGTAAGCAGTGTTTATAATAATTTTAATGAGCAGAGATATAAAATGTGCAATTATTTTTATTTGTTTTATTTTAATTATTTGATTATATTTCTCCAACTTAAGGATTATAAAAAAAAAAATTTATTCTTTGTTATTTTTTGTAATTGTTGTATATAACTAAGAACATTTTCTCCTCTAACTGTACTTTTTTTCTATTAATCAAGGAATCAGACAAAGCATATATTTGAAAATACATTTGAAATTGTTATATATATATATATATATATATATTTCACAAAACAATTTCTTTTAGTACTAAGTATTCAGTTTAATTTTTTTAAATATTTTATAAAAACTGTTTTGTTATTCAAAAAAAAATAAAAAAATAAAAATTTAATTACTTGGAATTACATATAAAACTCAATCACAAAGAACTATTACTAAGATAAGATTTAAACAGAAAAAAATAAATATTTTGATTGTCAAAAAAAAAAAAAAAATGACCACCAATTTCATGTGTTTGCCAGTCGAATTGACCACCCCTTTTCAATTACTTATTTTCAACGCTGTATATATGCATATATGTGCATATATATACCTACTCACACTACAGGTTTAGCTTGCAAAAGTCAATATAATTTGCATGCTTAAAATTTTAAAATTGTTTAGATGCATAAAAACTGTATCTACTCAAAGACAAACTTTCATTTGATGTATGTACTGAAGCCTTTGCAGATACCTATTTTAGTATGATGTTTCATGCACAGCAAAGAGTGCAAAAATATGTCATAAATATATCTTTTTACTGTATTTACCATTCCAAGGTTGTGGGGGTTATTACAGTTGTTACTTTTCCTTTTAATTGTTACAACCTTTGCTCAATCCTGTAACTTTAAAACATAAGGTCAATGATGCATAGAAAAACAAATTGCCAACATGGTATATAAATATTCTATTTATATACCAAGTTTTGTTTTAGTTCCAAAAAAATTTTACACAATTACCATAATTATAAGCATATGTTACTCATGGATAAAATTCAAGTTTCGAAAAAAATGGATTTTATATCTATTTTGACCTTGTTTACCCAAATATCATTGTTGACCTTGTTTACCCAAATATCATTTCTGATCTTGTTTACCAGAATATTTTTGATTACAGGTTATTTAGCATATATCATTCCAATATAAAGACAGAAAAGAATATGCATCATCATTCTGATGGGTTTTCTTAAACTTTAGAATCGGTGTAAATGAGCTGCAAAAGTTAAAATATTTGCCAAGATCGTCTGAGCCAAGAGAATCACTTGCAGAAGACCGAACCAAGTGTCATGCAGATCATGTTGGACATGGTCTTGATAGAACCACAACTGCTGCTGTTGGAGTTTTAAAAGCTATTCATTTTGACAAAAAGTAATTTTCATTTTAAATTTCAAATTCCTTTAAAAATTAATAGTAACTTTATTGTTTGTCTGATTTTTTTTGTTAAATAGTTACCATATATGCACTAATAATTAAGAACTTAAGTAATGGTTTTTAGGTGTTTTTGAATTTTATTTTTATAAAGTTGTTTATAAAATAACTGTAATAACTATTAGTGCTTGAAATCGCCAATAAAAAATTGGCTGCTTTTGGAAAAAATTGTATTTGTTCTTAAAATGGGAGTCAAACGTTTGTAATAATAAATGTAAATACCTTTTTAAAATTAGAAAGTAAAATTATGTTAGCACCAAACTTGTATTGAATAATTGTGTATTTGATTGGTAAAATAAACACAGTTTTGAGACCATAGTGATATTTAGTAGGAAATAAAAATGTAAATTAGCATTTCACTGACAGTCTGGACAATAAAAAACACAGCAAGTTTATGATTGGTGGGAAAAGCATTGTTGAAACAGTTTTTTAAAAAGTTTTAGTTTTAAAGTTAAAAACTTTTTAAATGTTAGAAAATAGTAGTACTAAATATAGTAGCATAAGTTTCGTAAATATAAATCTCGATATTTTTTTCCAAGTTAATTGTAAAGATTTATTATCAGTTTAAACAAAAATTATAATCGTTTTAAACAAGATGTTAATATCTTGTTTAAAATGCAAAAGTTATTTATGAAATCGGTCTAAAATTTAGAAAAATCTTTATTTAATAACAATGATATAAGTCAAAGTTATAAATCATAAATTATAATTCTATATATTAATTTTTTTTATCTTTATTTGATCAATAAGAGGTTTAATTCAAAATAATTCTTCACTAAAAAATTCATATTTTGAAAATGTTTTAACTATTGAACATATATAAGGATTTAAATAAAATTTATTATAATAATTGGCCTAATAGTAGCCAATTATTATAATAAAGTCAACTAATGTGTTTAAAATTTATTACAAATTTTTTGTTGCAAATTTTATATTTGTTTATTGTTAGTTAATTTATATTTATGTTTTCATTTGTTTTTAGTTATGAACTTTATATTTTGTCTTCTTTAGTCCGAGTTTAAATCGCCATTGTAAAGAAGTAATAGCTTTCGATGCTGGCGATCTATTAGCAGTAGTAGAAAAGATGCAATTGGATCTTTATGAACCACCCATGTCTCAAGTAATATATTTTTTAAGAACCCCTTATTTTCCTAACTATTTGTTTTACATTTTCCGCTTTACAAATATGTTATTTAATAACTGCTTTTTCCAAGCCATATACTGTGATGTTTTTACTTAGTATTATAAAATATACGGACTTTTTTTAAGTCTAAAAAATTAAGTTTTGTTAAGATATTTAAATATTAGACAATAAAAAAAATAAAAAGGGCCGTTTTTCGTTTAAACTTTTTTTCGGTTTGATATGCTCAATGTTTTAGTTCAATGTTATAGTGCGTTCAATGGATTGATGATGCTAAATTGAATCAACTCCGTCGAGAAGGAATTCGTTATGCTCGTATAACTCTTCGGGATAATGATATATATTTTATTCCACGAAATGTATGTCATCAGTTTAAAACTATTTCCGCCGTAACAAGTATTGCATGGCACGTTCGCTTGAAGCAATACTATCCCGAATCTACGAAGTCTGACAATGGTGATGATACATTAAGTGTTACAAAATCATCTAAAGAAACATCAAGTGTTGTGTTGTAATTCTTACTCGAATCTTAAGTAATGAACAAGGAAAAGACTTATAAATTTTATCCAATTAGCAAATTGTGTACTTTTTTTATGTAAATAAAATCTATCAGAAGAAAAAAAAGGGGGGGTTATTAAAAGGGAGCCGTTATAAGACCTTGATGTATTTATGTGAATATCGATTTGGATCATAATTTTAATGTAAATTGTACATTTTATACATATCTGAAGATTGTTTATTTATTTTGTGTACATATGTATATTCATTTAAGTAGCTATATCATTTTTAATTAAGAAACATTTGATATTGGAAATCATTTAGTTATTTTCTTATACGTTTTTTGTTTTAAATAGAGTACTTATTTTTAACTGTTATTTTTGAAAATTTTATTGTTTCATTCTGGGAGCGATTTGTTTTGAATGAAATGAATTTAAAATTTAGATCAAAATAAGTCTGGCAGGTTTCCGTAATTTATTTTTTCCGTTAAATTTAATGGAGAACAAGAGACAGTGCACCGTGAATCGCAGAAATCGCATAGCCTTAGTTTGATTTTGATTTTTCAACTTATGAAGTTTTAAATGTGACAGGTCTAATGGTAGTGACGTCCTGATGTTAGGATTTTAATAAATTTTTGATAGTTATAAGATGTTGGGTTGTAGCAATTATCTTTTTTTTTTTTTTTTAATATAAATCAACGAAAAATAAACAATATATATTTTTTTTAATTTTTGATTTTAGGTGCCCCAAGAAGTCCTTACGGTCTTATCACAGAGCACCGTGGAAGAGCATTCAATAGGAAGTTCATGCCTCCTTCCCAACCGATGTCGCAAAACTTGCCCTGAGGTGGGGTTTGAACCACGGATCTTACGTTTCTGAGGCAAGTGTGCTACCACTGCGCCACGGCTGCTTTAATATATACATCATTGGAGAGGTGTTATAGAAGCTGTTAAAAATAAAATTCTAAAAAATTTGGTACTACAATTTTTATGCATAAAAAGTAAGAAGTTTATTGCACAGGTACTAAATTTAGAATTTGATGAAGAATTAAATATAAAATTTTTCCTATTTGTACCTTTTCGCATCCTGAGTTTAAAATTAATTTAAGAAAATTTTGCCGCTGATCGACCGAAAAACTTCAAAAAATTTTTGATAAAATTTTTTTACTTTTTAAGTATATTGTTAATTAGCATGACAACAGCTTATTTATTATCTCATATGGAATAAGTAGTACACAAGCATAAAATATTGAGGATATAATAAATTTTTGATGATCTTGTTTCGTTCTTACGTAATTACAAATATTGATTAATAAAAAATTATAAAGGGGATGGTAAATTTTTTTTAACAAAGCTAAGAAAGGATATTAGCCATACAACCAAAAAAATAAAATAAATAACACCGTCGAACTTGTATGAATATACTTAACCTAAAAAATTCGCAAAAAAAATCAGTAGTCTACCCGTTAAACAGGTTATACCATCTTAGAATCCTGGTCATCTTATGCAACCTTCCCCTACATAAAATATCTGAAAATAAAAACATCATCTTGCAATAAAGATTACAAAAATCTGTTCGAAAAAATCCAAAAACATTTTTAAAAAATTACTATTCAAAATAAATTAATAAAGCTAAAAATGACTCAAAACTCACTTGGCAATTATTGAAAGATACTGGAAACAAAAAACATGCTCTGAAACGATTACAATTGCTTGTATAAACCACAAATAATAGCTCATGAATTCAATAAACATTTCACTGAAATTGTAACAACTCTATCAAGTAAAACACCAAAAACTCAAACTTCATTTTACAATTTTTTGATGCCTGTTGATAAAGATATTTGTTCTGAAGAATTATCTGCCGAACTATCGTTTGCTGAGTTTGAGAAAACTTTCAAACCTTTAAAAAAGAATAAAGAATCTGATGCAAATAAAATAAATGGAAATATTGTACAAACAATTAAAAAAATATTATTTTTAAAATTTTCCGAGCATCTATTCATCAAGGTATTTTTCCTGAACGTTTAAAACTTACCAGGGTTACCCTTATCCATAAAGAAGGCAACAGATCCAATATCAGTAGTTGTCTTATCTTTGTTCTTTCTATGTATTTTCTAAAATTTTAGAAAGAATTATCCTCAACAGGAAGTTATTCTAATTACAACAGCTTACTACAATCAGTAGTAAGCTGTTTTGTTATGTAGTAAATTGTAACTACACAACAATCAGTATGGTTTCAGAAAAGGTAGTTCAAGTGAACATGCCATTATTCAATTTATACATCACATCTCTAAATATTTCGAAAAATCTCAAAACACACTAGGTGTTTTTATTGACCTATTAAAAGCTTTTGATACAGTCAATCATCGTATTTTAATCCTAAAAAAAAATTGATATTATGGTTTAAGCAATTGAATTTAAAATGGTTTGAAAGTTATTTAATAAATCGAAAACCGCTTGTGTATAATAATGATGGTCATCAAAGTGAACCGCTGAGCATAACCGGTGGTGTTCCAGAATCCTTTATTCTCTTTCCGCTACTATTTTTGATCTATTTAAAAAGTTTCTAATTGGTTCAAAGCTAATAAATTAATTTTAAATACTAACAAAACAAAAAGGATTATTTTTCATTCCTGCGCAAAAAAACGTTTTTTACCAAATTTTAAAAACAGGCAGAGTAATAGAAGGATCAAAATTTGGTAATACTATTTTATTCCAAGGATGGGGTGCACAATATGTAATACAAAATTGATTGAACTTTGTTACACAAAAAGGTTCATAGATAACATTCTAAAACTTTAATAAAAAATGTATTTGTATATATATATATATATATATATATATATATATATATATATATATATATATATATATATATATATATATATATATATATATATATATATATATATATATATATATATATGTATGTATGTATGTATGTATGTATGTATGTATGTATGTATGTATGTATGTATGTATATATGTATGTATGTATATACTTTGTAAAAGTCTTTCATATTATTATGTATCACGGCTTATACTACTATTCATCACGACTAACATTGTAAATTTAAAAAAAAAAAAAGAAACAGAAAAAATTGATAAATGCTGCAATGATCCATATAAGAAATTGTTAGAAACATATGATTGATTCAAGGTCCCTGCTTCCATTCGCAAACCATTAATACATGCTAGCAAAATTACTTAGTGATCATCATTAGTGATCATCATTTAATCATCAGTTCCACTTAATATAATGGGAGAAAAAACAGATGAACCTCACGATGCAAGGAAAAAAAGTAGAGAAACAAACTTATTTGACATTTTCACTTGAGCTATACATACTACTGATCCCCTAATTAGTTCAATATTAATAACTAAAAGTTTATAGCGGTAATAAATGAAAATTTATCTGATATGGAATCAGATGAATTCAATGGCTTAGATGAATTATATTTCACAGGTACCTGAAATTGGAATATAGTGTTAAGTGCTTTCCTAAAAAAACTGTAAAAAGAGGGTGGTAGCCCATGGTCTCAGGATTCAAAATATATTTAAAAAATCAAATCGTTTGACTATGTTTGAGAGAGAAAATTGACTTTTAATTTTTAACTTCGCAGTGAAATAAGAGATCACCAGATCTTTACATTTATAACAGCAGGGTTGACATAAGTTTTGCAAATTTTGATTTTATTGTGACATAAGCGATCTTTCTAGTTAAAACTGATGTAGCAAATTAATTCCTAACATTTTTGCTAATATTTGAAATTTAAAGGAATTTAGTTCTAAAAATTCTTGGAAATGACGCTTTTCAACGTATCCCTTACACGTAGCGATCGTTTTTTTTATATTATGCGGCAATATTTTTTTACTTTATGCGGCAACAGAGAAAACATGAGGGAGTTATTTTTTTTTTTTTTTTTTACAATTTTTGCCAACAAAAAAAATTTACAGTCGTAACTTATAAAAAAAAAAATTTACATGACCGCGGCTAGAAGAAGACATATTTAGTCTTATCATTAAGCCCCAAAAAACGCGTCATTATTAGACAAAATATAGTTTAACAATAAAATATAGTTTCAATGTATATATCTCTGATTTATATTATAAATGAAAACGTAAATATATCGCATATCGTTTAAATTTTATAGTTTTTTAAAGAATAAGATTTAAGAATTGTTTTGTAAAATAAAAGAAACAAAATTTAATTAAAATATTAAAATGACAATATATAAGAATTAGTTTGAGACGACATCTAAGACAACATCTAAGAAAAATAAGAAGATTTGATTTTATATAAAAAATATTTTATTGTTAGAGCAGTTTATAGTTTAACTTATTTAATTATACTTATAATACTTTTACATTGCCAATAAAGTAAAAGCAAATAAACAGTAAAAAATAAAAGTAAAAGATTAATAAATAACGCAAAAATAAAAAATAAATTTCTCAAAAAGAAAATTATCATTTAAAATAATAAAAATATATGTACATTATTTTTTCAAAAATTAAATAAAATAAGATTGATAATATATTTTTATCAAGTTTGAACATGATAGAGGTTTAGTTTATATACAATTAGGATATTGAGTTCATTAAATAGTATTTTTGTGTGTGAAAAACGATCTACATTTGAAACTATTCTTATAGGCTGTTTTTGTTTGCTAAGAAATTTTTTTATTTTTGTCACGTTAGTACTTTACCAAGCAATGTTCGCATAACTTAAGTAGCAATGAATAAAAGAAAAATAAATGTTTTTTAAACATGATCTATTTAATAACTGCTTAGCTTTGAACATTATACCTAAATTTTTTGATATTTTATTTTCAACTACACCTTTATGTTCCCTCCAGCTTACATTTTCGTTTAGAAACACGCCTAAAAACTTTATTGAGTTGGCAACTGGAGATTCAAAAATGGCTCAACAAACTTCTTGCTCTGCAATTCATAGTAATTCTCCATTTGAAACTGTTAGACTGACATATGAAGAGGAGGAAAACCTTTGGCTTTAATACAAATGATAATACAAATCACCTTATTTCACAAATAAGAATGTCTCGGTTCGCTAACAACCCTGTCATCACAGCAAATGGTTTAACTCAATTTTATCACATTTGGGAGTAAAGAAATTAACAGCCGTAATTAATGGATCTACTAATGTCAAAATTTAGGAGATAAAAATAAGAAGAAGTTTAAGAAGTTTGGTAAAAGGTTTGTTGATCATTTCACTCAGACATTGGTTACAACTTTCATAGATTCAGGAAACCAAAAGTATTCTCGAACTGTCGATCATTGTCAAGATTTTTCAGGATTGGTTGAAGAAGCACTTCCTTTAAGAAAAGTTTTTTCAGAGTACATTCTGAAGCTAGGTAATAATGGTGGTGGGGGATTTTTTTAAAGTTTTTTTGAGCATCGTAAAAAAAAACAAATATGATGCTCCTAACTCTCCTTCTCGTAAAAGACGTTTGACAGCAAGTTTTTCTGAGCATCGTAAAAAAAAACAAATATGATGCTCCTAACTCTCCTTCTCGTAAAAGACGTTTGACAGCAAGGACTTCCACTGACACCGGAGTCAATCATCAGCTTCTCGTTGCATTTTCTGAAGGAATTCACTAAAATTACAACAGCACCAAGGACGTAACCTCTTGCATTATTCTTGGTCCCTCCAAATATGTCATTTTATGTGACTTAAATTTGGCAAACATTTTGTGTGGGCTTCAGTCCCATGCTACTGTATATCTTTGTATTTGGCTTAATGCAAGCTTCATTTGTCTTGACAATCCTGGTAACCTAAGGAGTTTTGGATCTCTGAAAGAATCACTCATGAAATTTAAAGCTGGCGGATCAAATATGAAAAAAGCCTAAAATTTTGAAAATAGTTTAAAACTATTTCCACCGTAACAAGTATTGCATGGCACGTTCACTTGAAGCAATAATATCACGAATCTACTAAATCTGACAATGGTGATGATACATCAAGTGTTACAAAATCATCCAAAGAAACATCAAGTGTTGTATTGTAATTCTTACTCGAATCTTAAGCAATGAACAAGGAAAAGACTTGTTCATCTATCAAAAGAAAAAAAAAAGGTGGGGGGTTATTAAAAAGGAGCCGTTATAAGACCTTGATGTATTTATGTGAATATCGATTTGGATCATAATTTTAATGTAAACTGTACATTTTATACATATCTGAAGATTGTTTATTTATTTTGTGTACATATGTATATTCATTTAAGTTGCTATATTATTTTTAATTAGGAAACATTTGATATTGAAAATCATTTAGTTATTTTATTTTCTTATACCTTTTTTGTTTTAAATAGAGCACTTATTTCTAACTGTTATTTTAGAATTAATGTGGTACATAAATTTCTTCTAGCTTTGAGGAGTAAAGCATTTGGTTTGAAGTTGATTCCACTTCCAGAGCTGCATCTGTTACTAGAGGTAGTCAATCATTTGTATAAAATCATAAAGAAATCTTTAATGAAAGCAGATGATTGGTTGCAAGCTTTACATAATTAATCCCAGGCTTATCACGGTAGCCAATTTGCCGGAAATTATTGTCACAAGCTTTTGAAAAACGTAGACCTCCAAAATCTTGCTAAAAAATGAAGCTTTTCAAGCTTTTGGCACCATTGAAATATTTCACTCGTTTAGTGCTGATGTATCTGCAGCTTCGGAAAAATTCGTCACACAAAATTTGCTGAAAAGCAAATTTTGTGTGACTGATTAATAGTTTTCGGGCATCTTACCTAATTCTTCAAAAAGCCACTCCAAAAATCTATGCAGTATTTTTCCATATCAAGGGCTTCATTGTGCTCAAAAAACAAGCTCTTATAGTTTTTAATGAGCAAAGCGTCGAGACAATTTATCACAAATTCAGTGCTCAATGAATGCAATATCAGAGACCAACTATTTGTCCGAATTTCGATAAATTCTTACTCTATTCTGTGGTTCATTTTAATAGCAAATATGTATGAAACTTTATTTTAAATATTTTTAGAACGTTATTTGTTTACCATTAACATACTTAATTTATATAATTAAATTTGTTTACAAGAATCTGTTTTAATGAATAAAAAAGAGAAAAACTAAGTTCTGCCTAAAATTATTAATTAGTGGTTACTGTTAATATTTCAAGATTAATTATTCTCCAAAGTTCACCTGAAAATGTTATTTTATATTTTATTTGGATAATATTAATATAATTTTGGGAGGGTTGTAAAAGTTACATGGTTAAAACTTTTAAACAATAAAAGATTCTTTTTAAAGAAAGTTAAAACCTGTGAAAGAGTTTATATTTATTAAAAAAATATTTTTTAAAATCTTTTCGGGTAAATTTGTTCCCAGGCTCCAACCAATGCAATTGCGTTTTGCAAAAAATTCTAACTTGACTTAAGAATGAAAATATTTAAGTTTGGAGTTTCACAATGCATAAGAGTGTCTTCCTAAAACTTTAAAGAATCCAATCGTTGCTTTTGCATCTGCACTCCCCCCCCCCCCTTTCTCCTCACCTCCCTCCTTTACTGTGTCCATGAGCTAGTTTAAAGACACACACAAAAAATTATTATACTATAAGTCTTATTTTTACTCATTTAATTATATCCACATAAATGCAACAGTTGTATTTATGGCAATCTATCTTAATGGAATATTCTCACTGTGCAGCACTTTCTCCTTAATGTTCACGGTTTCTGTATTTCATTTTCTCTTTACAAATTAACGGAAAAATTAGTCATCAAAAAGAGATAACTTTCTTCAAAAAACTACGGTTTTCGTGTTCCTTTTTTTTTTGCCGTAATGCTTTTTATACAGAATAATATAGCATTCGGTATGATGCTAACAAAACACGGTGAGTTCTCAAATTTGTTAGTTGAATCAGATTTATAGGGGTTAGGTAAATTGAGATATATAGAGATATGCGCAACGGAGCGTACATACATCAACTGACTTAAATAGAGATAGACGCGGCAAGTATATACACATCGATTGAGGGCTCGGGCAATAATCTTGCAAATGAAAGGACAATTTTTTCATTTTTGCAGACCTGAAAGACATGGCTAGAGTTGGTGTTTGACAAGAGAGTCTACACAAAAACACTGCATCTATTCAACCAATGTTACAGGTTTTACAAGCTATTGAAAGTCAATAATAAATGAACAGTGTTTAATTAAAAAATACTCGTGAATAAATGTAAATTACAATAACATAAATGTCAAATTCAACATAAACAAATTGAGGGTCCTTCATTTTTAAGTGTTTAACCCACACAAAAAAAAATTCAAGGACAATCTATTTTGATGATATATTGGTGGTAACCAAATCTCGTACGATAGTTAAAAAAATAAATAAATATAAAGATTTCGCTGATTTAAACAGAGTTAAAACTTTATTATATTTTGTCGAATTAACCACATTCTGTACACATTTCGATGCAAAAGCAGACTTCACACGTCCATTTATGACAAGAAATGCATTGGAGCTAGTCTTCTGATGAATCCACCCATGCCACACCGAACACAAAGCAATGAATTTTTTTTTGCTGTTTCTGTTATAAGCTTTTGATGTACTCGATAGCATTTAATAATGATTTTAAACTAATTTTAAACTATGCGATTTCCTCTTCTTTTAGTCATATACTTTTTTAAAAAAAAAAAAAAATCCTTTTCTTTCTTAAGCAAACTGCTTTTTTTGTTTGAAAACTGCATCATTTTACATTTGATTCTTCATAATATTTTCATTCTTGAACACCCAATTGGAAGCTGGTATTACTATAGGATTTCTTTTTCTTTTGGAGATACTTTCGTACTATCTGAAACATAAGTAATATATAGCGAGTTTTAAATTTTGGTACTTAGGGTAAGAATGCAACAAGATAATTATTACCGATTAGCATAACGACTATCTTTTTAAATATTGATGTTTGGATTTTATAATGGTATATTTTAACATGCTAATCGATAAAGTGTTTATAAACAATCAGCGATGGTGAGCATTTGATGATTCGAATATAAGAAATTTTTTTCAATTGGGTTCAATTGAAACAAATGACATTTTCAAATACAAAGTTTTAGGAGAATTTTAGAAAACTATTTATTAAATGTAGAGAAAATGGGGGCAAATGTAGTGGAACCGCCCCCGTAACGTTTGGATTAATGTTATATCAAAATAAAAACGAAATGTGTTTTTTCAACAGTTTATTTCAATAACCACATTATTAAGCTCTAAATTGATGCAATCATAGTCATAAAAAGTCATATTCTTATGACTACGATGCAGTTAAAAAAAAATTTAATAGTTTTTGAAAATGTTATTTCACAAAAAATACACTTGGTGAAAAAAACGGTTTTGCCCCCATTGTGAGGCACAACCGTGCCCTCACAAAAATCGTTGGGAGTACACTTTTCTTGGTACATTTTTTTTACAATTGTCACAGTTCAGATTATTTGCTGATTTTGTTGCATGTTTGCATACTGTGTAGGCATTCTTTGTATTTACAACCTGAGTAAATTTTAAATATAAAGTTAAGAGTATATCGAATGAGAAATCATTCGATATACTCTTAACTTTATATTTTAATCAAAAACTCGTTTATAAAAATTAAATAAAAAAAATACGAAATCTAATTTCCAACATCTTAAAACAAAACTATTTCTTTTCAAGTTTTTACATGAACGCATTCAATTGTGATGATTGTAATTATTGTTATTCGTAGTTATCTAACTTTGATAAATATCAAAAGTATGCGGTTGTGTACATGCGTTAGAATTCAGTACTCAGTTCATTGTTTTATTATTGTTTTGGAAACTCTTCATAGAGTTCAACGGAAGCTATTCTACAGTGATTTGTGATGTTCTACCAGATGATTTGTGGCAGATGTAGATTTATTACTAATAATTCAATCTTGTAAAGATGGATTTATGTGTGGTATTTGATGGAAAGAATTCCATCAAGCACCACACTTAAAAAAATGTAGAAGGGTTTAAAATACACAAATTAAATAGCAACTAGTTGTAAGTGCATAATCTAACTTATATAAATTCTATAATCAAGAGTATAAATCCTAAATAAATAAGCATGAGTGCATTGAATAATAGATGATTAAAACATAGGTGTTTTGTTATACAATTACTCTTAATGTCAAGATGACATTCTCATCAGGAGCATATACTGTTATCAGGCGGTTTTGAAGGTCTGACGCTTCACCATAACTTTTTTTAAATGAATTGTGAAAATTAAAAGAAAAAAAGGCGTTTTTATATTGTGATACATGGCCATTAAATGCAGCAAAGTTCGTCTGCTGCATTGTTTATACTAAGGATGGAAACTTTTGTTATAAGCGTGTAAATTTTGTTAGTAATCAATGTTATATTGACTCTTAAAAAGTTTGCGTTATAGTAATAGATGAATACAATCTGTTTTTAGACAAAAATATTACCTAAGGTAAAATTAGCACTTCTTAACTACTTTGGTTAATCACCAAGTAGCAAGCTACTTGGTGATTAACCAAATTAAACATGTAACTGGTTGTTGTATATCAATTTTACATTTTTACTTGATATCGTTGGAAAATGGTTTAAAAAAAGCATTTGATAAATTAATTTTTTTTTTTGCCCAATAACTTTTATAAATCTACACAAAAAATGGCGAAAATTAATTTTTCAAGTGAATGTCTGCATTTTAAAAGCTTTCTTCCCACGTCAGTCGAAATTGGTACCGATGAAACTAGAAAACTAAGTCATTGAATTTACTTCTGGATATTCGATCAAAGAAACTTGAATTGACATTCAAGTTTCGCATTTGATCAAATGTTGATTTTGCTTTAAGAATGTTTCTCTCAGCTACGGTTACAATACTTTAAAAATAGTGAAAAAATATTTCTGTTTTAATAGTGGGCAGAAATGCTTGTACGCTTTGGCCGTTCTTCCAATTAAAAATGTTACTTCAAAATAAATCAATGTTAAAGGTGTGATCATTTTGTTGATTTAAAAAGTAGCTACAAGATATCAAAATAAATTATCTCTAAAAATGTCTATGTTTCGTTTTACCCTACTGAATTGTTTTAAATATAAGTAAAATGTAAAGATCTGATTGTTTATTTTTAGGAATAACATATTTTATTTGTTTTTTGGAATAACATGTTTTCATAATCTATCGCAATTACTTGTTAATTTTTGATCTAATGCAGTAAATTTTATCATACAAAAAATATAACCATATAAAAAGAATTGTGTTAAAGAACAGCTTTTTATTTTGTGGGACAGATGAAAAGAGTGAGGGGGGTAGGTAGAGGCCACAAACGTTATTTTGCTGGTGGGTCAGGATGACTCAAAGACGGGCCTGGTCTAGTATTAATAAAAGAGTGGTGTATACCATGAGAACACTCGGTCAAGGCCATGCCAGTCTATATCGGTTTATCACTCTTATGAATATGCCAAATGAACTAGGTTTAAAAGCATCAGTGTTATTTTTGGATTGTAAAGAATTACGTAATAGAAACTACAATATTTATTGTTTTAGAAGATCTCTCTAAGGAGTTTAATGGGAGCTATTCTATGCAAATGATTTTTGGCTATGACAATTTATGATTGACAAGTGAGTATAAACAATTGCGAATAAAATTATGCATTAAGTTGTACAAGAACTTATGAAAAATCTTCTAATGAGATATAGTTTACATAATGAAGTTAGGATTGTCCGTCACTAATGGAAAGGTTTTAGAAGTTGAAGCATTTTCTAGTAAATGTAAAATACGTGATAATAATCGAAATTCAACTCATACAACAGCATACTATCTACTCTCATTATATTGTTTTTACAATATAATGAGAGTAGATAAAAATTAATACAATTTATTAAGTCAGCAAATAATAATAACAATTTAAAAACTAGATATCTGAAAGAAGATCAGTAATATCTTATCGTCAGAGCCTTTATACTAGTGTAAACAAAATAATAGGTTATAAAGTAACTATAAGTACAACATAACAAAATAATTTATAATTGCATATATCACTTTGTAGTATAGGTAATAAAGTATAACAAATATTTCCATGATATAAATTTTATTATCAAATTTTGATAATATAGGAGAGTAAAAAATTTATCGACTTAATTTTAAAAAGATGCAAAAAATTAGGTAGATCGAAATTAAAATTACAATTTTATTCCGAAAAGGGCGCACGATAATCAATGCAAAATTGGTTAAAACTTGTTTGACAAAGCGCTCATGTGGAAGGTTGGTATTTCTCTGAGATTATTTATTGGTAGGTTTCAACGTAAATAGATCATTAAAAACGATTATTTTCACATATTTTTACAAAGCATAAAATATCAATATTGAGTTCGTAAACATTAAGTATTCTCATTTTAGGAAAAAATTGTTTAGAGTGAGAAAAACGATCAGCAAAATTAATTACATATGTTGCATGTTTCTGACGGCGATAAAAAGAATGTAACTTACTTTTTTCAGTGCTTGCTCAAACAATATTTGCATAAATCATATAGCTATGAATGAATGCATAATAAAGTTGGGATAAAACTTTTTTATTTATATATACACTGGCCTTAAAAGGAATTCCAATATTTTGGGAAACTTTGATACCAACATAACCAATATGTTGCTTCCATATGACGTTCTCATCATGGAATACACCTAAAAATGTTTTGAAGCAATATCTTTTTATTTCAATTTAATCAAAAAAATATCAGATAAAGCTAGGGGTAAATAACGTTTCTAATTATTGAATGATATTCGATAATTTAAAACTTTTAATATTTAGAGTAAGTTTGAACCAGCTAGAAATATTTATGAGTTCTTTATTCATAGTAGTAAAGAGTTAATTAACATTGTTATTAGATAAAAATAAGTAAGTAAAATCTGCAAACAAAATGCTTAACAAATTGCTTTATGCAAATCATTACTGTAGATTAAAAAAAGAAGTGGCCCTAAAATTGATCCTTTCAAAGCACCACATGAAATATCTAAAACATTTTTTTAATAAGGATTGTTAAAAAAAAATGAACTGTTTTCGGTTTGTTAAATAACTTTTAAAATATTTTTAAAATACGTCATTCACTCCATAATATTTAAGTTTATAAATCAAAATACTGACTGTATTTGATCGAAAATATCTAAAAGTACGGAGTCTTATATAAACCCAGATCATAGATCAGAAAAAAGTAAGTTACAATGCCTTTATTGCTTTCAGGATCATGCGATCCTCAAAATACTTGATATATGGAGATAAAAATACTTGATATTTACGAGCTAAATGTTTATAACATTTTATGTTTTACTACATGTGGAAAAACAATTTAACTCTATCTACCTTTAAAGGCCTTATTTCTCTAAATCAACTTAATAAATACATACTTAGAATTAAAAATTTTATTAGCAGAACAGGGTTTAAAAAATTTTGCATTTAGTGCCATTTCTTTGGGATAAAATTGTTATACCTAATTTTGATATATCTAATACCTTTTCGATCTTTAAAAATAAAATATAAAATTTTATTCTATCTATTGATGATGTATTTAAATACTTTTTATAACTACCACGTATATGTCTTTTTATGTGACTGTTGTATTTTCTCTTTCCCATTATAACGAGATATCTCATTGTATTTACTTAGTATATATATATATATATATATATATATATATATATATATATATATATATATATATATATATATATATATATATATATATATATATATACATATATATATATATATATATATATATATATATATATATATATATGTATATTATATATATATATATATATATATATATATATATATATATGTATGTATATATATATATATAAAATGAAAATATAAACCAAACCACTAATTTTATAAGTAATAAAAAAGTTGGATCTTATCGTTAGAACTTATAAAAGGTAAAATATATATATATATATATATATATATATATATATATATATATATATATATATATACATTTTACCTTTTATAAGTTCTAACGATAAGATCCAACTTTTTTATTACTTATAAAATTAGTGGTTTGGTTTATATTTTATATAAAATGAAAATATAAACCAAACCACTAATTTTATAAGTAATAAAAAAGTTGGATCTTATCGTTAGAACTTATAAAAGGTAAAATATATATATATATATATATATATATATATATATATATATATATATATATATATATATATATATATATATATATATATATATATATACATTTTACCTTTTATAAGTTCTAACGATAAGATCCAACTTTTTTATTACTTATAAAATTAGTGGTTTGGTTTATATTTTCATTTTATAACACGATTTGCTGCAATTTTTACATTAAGACATAAACAATCTTGTTTATGTCTTAATGTAAAAAAGCTTTAAACTTGTCAAAGGTTCTGATAATATGATCTTCTTTCAGAAGTCTTGTTTATTTGTTTTTTAAACGACAACAAATGTAAACAAGCAGAAAAAAAAACTGCAACGATTTAATAAATCAAATGCTTTTGATAAATCTGAAAAAATACCTAACCTGTGAACTGTGAACTGTGAACTGTGAACTACCTGTGAACTGTGAATTTTTGAAAGAGTTAGAAATTTTACGGATGAATGCTCAGTAGAAGTTATTTTTCGTTTGAAACCAAACTGATTTTTATATAAAAAATTATTTTCCTTAAAATAGTTACATATTGTAGGGTAAGGTGGGGCAAGAAGCCCACCATAAGCAATTTCGTCTTTTTTTTACTGATCCAATAAACGTATCTAGAAATTTATGTTACCATTATTTCAGATACATAATAAACTTAACTATCTAAAGTTATTTTCTTAATAGCTACTCAAGTTTTAATGGAAATATGCTTTTTATAAACTGCGATAGAGTGGGTCTTTTGCCCCATTGCTGGGGCAAAACGCCCCTACCCTGGGCCTTTTACCCCAAAGGTTAATAGCTTGAAATATTCCTTTTTTACAATAAAAATTTATTGCAACAATACACTTTTTACTAGTCACCATATATTTGTGTGTAAAAATATCCAACAAAAGTTTTAGTAGAACACTTAGCACCATAATATTAGCAAGTAGCACCATATATGCTATCATATGACAATGGCAAACAGCACCGTAAAATTAATAGAGCTAAAAAGAGCTAAAAATTTATAGACTAAAAAGATAGCTATAAAAACTAATTTATAGAGCTGAAAAACACAGCTAAAAGCTAATTCATAGAGCTTAAAAGTTGCTAAAAAAAACTAATTCATAGAGCTAAAAAGATATCTAAAAAAATAATTTATAACCCAAAAAGACAGCTAAAAAACTAATTCATACAGCTAAAAAGACAGCTAAAAAACTGCAGTAAGACTAGTTGAATTGATTATGCCTATTGGCGGTGAAAGCAGACAGAAGTGTCATCAGGACCACAGCCGTCGTGGTACCAGTTGAGACATTCTGGGCATTGCTGCCAGTCATCAATGGGTGGTTCGTTAAATCTTTTACCACACATGCAACATGGCGTATCATCACTGTTAGTAACAGAACCTACACATCTTCGTTCTTTTGACCCTTTTCTTATCACGTTAGCATTCGATGCGTTACTTTTGATTGTCCTTTTTGATTTTGTTCTCGCATATTGCTTCCTTTTCCCGGTTTCTTTGTCATCTCTACTTTTCGTTCTCTTGGATTTGTCTGCGATTACATCGATTTCGTCTTCATCATTTTCCTCATTATTATTTTTAACTACTACTTGCTTGTTCTGTTTTGTCTTCTTTGCATTTGCTTCAATTAACATTGCTTTATAAGGACTAGAAGTTATTACAGTTGCTGCTTCGGTTTTTCGTTTGCGACTGCGTACATTCTTTATCCTTGGAATAGGGTTTAGTTCTGATATAATCTGCAATGCTTCGGATAAACCAGGATGATCAGCTGTTTTATCTAGTTGATTTTCATCGGACTCATTGCTATCTCCTGTTGCAATCCTATCAGTCTCCATCACATTAACCGATGCTTCATCATCCACCGCATTGCCGGCTTCTTCATTTGTATTCGTAGGTTCACTTGTTTCGTTTCTAGCTAATAATGCTCTTTCCATCATTTGGATGTGTTTAACAAGATCTTGTTCAATTTCAATAGAAAAAGTATTCACATGATTTCCTAATTTATTGCTCCCAACTTGTCTTACTTTGCCCTGCAAATGCCTTCTCAATGTCTTCCTTGAAACTCCAAAACTGTTTTCAGCTTTACGCAAAGACATACCATTTTTTACTGAATCTAAAGCCCGTTCTAAACCTTCTGCTCCATAACTTCCTCTTTTTGTCTTCCTTTTGTAATTTCTAACCATATCTATAAATAAAATAAAGTTAAATTTTGAACATTCTACTTAAATAATGCAAGGGGTAAAAAGCTCAGGATGGGCCTTTTGCCCCATAAACAAACTGGGCTTTTTGCCCCAAAATGGTCGGTGAAAAAATTGATAAAAACATATTATTCTATGGTACAATGAACGTTATGTAAATAATCAATACATAATTTGTACGCTTACAAATACATAAACTCATTTATATAATCAACTAAGTTTAACAATAATCTACAAAAATTTTTTAAAATTACGCAAAAAATCAAAATGTCCTATTCTTATTACCTGTCAAGTCTTCAATATTCTGTTAAAAATTATATTTCTACTAAAAGTTCACCAAAATTCGCTCGCAACACTGTTACACATTTATCATTCATACTACAACACTGTTACACATTTATCATTCATACTACAAAACAATAATTATAATATTTTACCTAGGTTCTTTATAACTGCAGGATGGGCCTTTTACCCCACCTGGGCCTCTTGCCCCACCCTACCCTATTGGAAATGTTTTTCTAAGATTTTTGAAAATGTTGGTAAAATTTAAATGACAAATAGATTCAAATGATACTTAAAACTTCTTAAATGATTGCTCAGAAGTTAATTCACTGAAGCAAATGCAAGCATCCACCAGTGTTAAAAAGCTATTGAACACAACTTGGGTATTAAGAATTTTATTTACCAGTTTAGGACTGATGTCAATGAAGAATTTGTTGAACTTTCAAGCTATTATTATAGGCTTAAAAACATCTTTGTTATCTATTCACCTGCGGTAGGAAACCTGAGCAAGTTTTTTGTTTCCCATTTATCCCTCCTAATATTTTCCAAGTGCGTTTAGAGTTGTTCTTAACATTTTCAATTAGTTTTGAATACTAATTCTTTTTTAAGTTTTAACGAGTTGTTTAAAATAGATATTTCATCTGTTGTCAATAAGAGTTGCTGAGTTTGTTGATACTCTGGTTGGACGATTAATAAAGGGAATTGCTATTATTTCAAATGCTAAATCAAAAAAAAAATTATTTCGCATTTTCGCAGTTATGTTTATGTTTATATTGTCAATAATAAAATTTTTCTTTTTCTTTGATGCCTGTTTTGAAAACATTTTGTTCAAAAAACGTGCTTAGATTCTCGCTCAGACCGTCAGGTGGTAAATAAGAGCAGCTTAGAAAATATTTTTAGATTTATTGTTTAAAATTTCAATAGTTAAATTTCTATATCGCCGTCAGAAACGCTTAAATCATTCCTAACGTAATGCGCAATGGCTTTCACGTAAATAAGAACTCCGATAACTTTTTTTTATTTTTTTTTATTTTTGCCGTTTAATATTACAATAACTAAATATATTTTACAATTTTTTACATTAGTAACGACAGAACTTCTAGAAGATCATAAGGATCTTGTCATGAAGCCCTTTACAATATATGGTTAACTTTTAATAAAAATACAATGTCTGTAGTGAAATAATAATACACCTCTATGCAAAAATATTTAAAAACCAAGACAAAATGTTAAAAAGCCAAGATAAAATTTTAAACCAAATAATATACAAAATAAAACAACAACAAAAACAAACCAAAAAAAAGGCAATTAAAAATAAATCAAGATATTTTCAATTAAAAATATAATTTTTTTAAGTTTCTGTTTGAATGAAGCAAAAGTCAGTTGGGTTGAAAAATTTGGTAAGACTATTTTGTTCCAGAGATAAGGACCTCGGTAAGAAACAAAAAACTAGTCTTTGCTTTTACGACAAAAAGGGGCAATAAGAATGTTATTAATTCGAAAATTATATTTGTTTTTAGGTTTCATTCAATAAAAATTTTGTAATACATTTGGCGACAAATTTTCTCTACATTTAAACATGAAACATAAAATATTAAAGACATTTAATTGATATACATTTAAAATATTCATTTCTTTAAAAAGTTGTTTCGTGTGAAAAAAACGATTTTTAAAATTTGTTACACGAGTTGCGTGTTTCTGATGAAGGTAAAGAGATAACTCAAAACGGGGACAATAAAAATTCGCGTTGTTACTTAAATTGTTAGCGCTTATCCAAGTTTCAGTTAAACAAATGTTAAAAACGTTTCAAAGAAAGTCTTTGGGTATACTTTTACTTTTAAAAGCAGAATATATTTTGTACTCATAAAACTGATTTGAGGATAAATCTTCAATAACTTCACTTTTAGAGTAACAAGAGAATCTCCAATATTATAATTTAAAAAGATAATTTTGTCATTTGTATTAGAATGCTCAAACCAGCCAGTTTAACTTTCTTCCTAATTACTGTGTATCTTTCCTTCTTTATCCATCCTGTGTTAACATTACTAGAATAACATCACTACCGATAGTATTTAAGCTTTTCAATTACCCTTATTTACTTAATCAGTCCTATCATTTACTTAATACAAGGAAAAGTTGGGATAAAAGGTTGGGTGATAATTTTAATCCAAATCTAACAAACTAAGGAGGGGAGGGATTTTTATATTTTCTTGAATCTAATTTTAGTTTATTGTCGGCATGTAATTAAAACCTCGTTTAAACCAAATATTTTAACAGATCACACACGAAAACAAATTAGTTCTAAGGATTGTAATTTTCATTGAGGCATTTAAAAACAAAAAAAATTGATTAGCTCACATAAGCACCATTTTTGAAAAAATAACTCTTCCGATCAATTATCTCAGCGTAATTCGTATGTTTCAAACTTTTTCAGATGTGAAGTAGTCAAGATATAGCACCAAGCTCTTGACATAATGTGCTAATCTTTTATTATAACAGAATAAAATTTTGACTAACACTCATTTGTTAATAGAACTTTGCAATGTTCTGCATTGAGCATGTAACTCTATAGAAAAAGACACCGTACTTGCTTTGAGAACACTGATCTTTGTTGTGATTCATAATCTCTATCATAACATGACTATCCATGCACACATCTAATGATCCATTAGATTGTCTTGGTTCTCGTTATGCCAAAATATTGTGTAATAAAAATGTTTTCAAAAACATCTAACCAAAACGTTTTCCACTAAAAATTCTCCGCTATTATAATTTTAAGATTTAAATGGTTTAAAAAGTCTAGATAACTAATAGTTTGAGAAGATTATTAATATAGTTACTACCTTATTATATAGCACTTTACCTACCCTATTATATAGCTATTATAGAGTTAATTAAGGCAATTTCCACGAAGGTTGAATATTAACTAACAATATAACTACCACATATTGTTTGTACCCATGGTGAATAGAAGGGGGAGGCTAGTTTGACAAAGGGAAGAATATTATAACAAAGTTTATCAAGGGAAATTTTTCTAACAACCTTTCGATTAGAAAAATAAAACTTACTACTATGAAACTTGCAAAACATTATGCACATATAAAAAAGATTGTGTATAATGCAATCCTCCGACATCAGCCACTATTTTACTTGAAAACTTTTTAAGTAAAATAGTGAAAATGTAAAAAGTAAACTCTGTGTTATTTAATACAAGAGAACATATGCTTTTAAAGTTTTTTAAAACTGTCTACCTAAACTAGTAAAATAATACATTTATTGTTATTTACCTTTGCTTTTATAGCTATTTTATAGAAAAGAAAAAGAAAAGTAAAAACATGTTATGATCATTTATAATACATGTTAAGCAAATAACAAATAAAACAGCAGTATTAGAATTCTTTTGGCATAAATTATTACACATGGCTTGTTCACTAGCACTAACATAACGTTGAGTGAAAGACTTTAAAATTTATTTACATAAAGAGGGAAGTTATATTTTCATACTTTTTCTAAACAATAAGTTATAATTTACTTCTCTTCAAGTGTCAGTATAAAATCAAACTCTTCTTTAGTAACTGGGAGGACAGATAATCTAGGTTTTGTTATTAACCCAAATAACTTAAGTGCTCCTTCTTTATTTTTTTTGTGTTGAAGATAAAGATCTTTTAACTCTGGAAGTGGTATATATCTTTTTAACATGCGATTGAACTTGACATCAACTGAGAACCATTTTGGATTGTCTTCACTTGATTTTGGGTCGTAGAAGTTACCTTTACTGTCAAATTGAGTTGCATCAGGATAACCAGATTTAACAATATCGACTATACCAACAATGCCAGGTTGTTTGCAATTGCTATTTAAAAATTTAAATTTTAACATTAATTTTAAACGTAATTATATTTTCAGATAGAAATAATGTAAGCAATGAAAAACTTATAAGAGCTTCCTCTCTCTCTCTATATAATAAATGTTATACATCTATATGTATATACATTTATATGTATATATATATATATATATATATATATATAAATATAGATATATATATGTATATAAATATATATATATATATATATATATATATATATATATATATATATATATGTATATCTATATGAAACATATAGCAAACAAAAAATATAAAAAAATTACCTGTGATAAAAAAAAGCTTGATCTCCAACTTTTATTTCATCTCTCAAGAAGTTCCGAGATTGGTGGTTTCTTACACCATCCCATACACTTGTTTGGTCTGGCTTGCTTTTTAAATCCTCAATTCCAAACTTTATATCAACTCCATTGTGTAAACGAGTTTCAGGCTCTGATTTTAATAACCAATATCTTTTTTCGTTTTCATTAACATCTTTTTTCTAAATATTAAAATAAAAAATTCAAGTATCCTAATAACATGTTATAAGCAAATGTTATGTATGTAATGGAATAGACATCAGTGAAAACTAAATATGACCTAAAATTACATTACTACTAGATTGTTTTTCATATAAATTACCTTTCTAATGTAATATAAAAAAGTGAAAATTATTTACTTTTTCTTCATTAACAGTATTTTTAGTTGATTTTTTCTCTTTAGTAGATGCCTTCTCTTCTTCTTGTACAGGTAGCACTTCTGTAACTTCTTTTTTATCTTCAGTTGGTTTGGCTTCTTCTTGTTCTAACTCAGGTTCATCCTTAGGATCATCTTTTTTGGAAACTTTAGCCCCTTTCGCAACTTTTTCACCAACTTTTCTTTTTGATCTTGCTGGCGCCATTTAAGAGTAAGGACCTTCAAACTCGTGGTTTCAATAAAATCGAATTGTTTCGTAACGGTTGAATGTTGAAAAGCAACTTTGGCGGTAAAATTGCATCCAATCAACTATTTAGATAAAACATGTGATATTCGGTACAATATTTAAAGGTGTGTTTCCACTTATCCATTTTTCTACGGAATGCGAATATGAAGAGAAAATAACAAAAACAATAAAGTATCAGGGCCGACGACACCAGGGGGCTCGCGATCCTTTCCCCCGCACTTTTTTTTTTTTAAATTTTATATATAGAGGACTTTTTTTTTAGAAATTTACGATTGTACTCCACTATAAAATCCCCGTCGTTGGCCATTCATGTAAGTATGCGAAGTGTGATTTTTAATTTTTCCTAAGAAAAACTACGCCTGGTCCCTTGATTATTTTCATTTTCATTTTTCCTTGATGGAGAACAAATATCCATCACATATTCATTGCGTCTTTGTTCTAGGTTTAGCAGATTCTATAAATTTATATATAGGCTTAATAAACTTGATGAACAATTTTTAAAAGTTCATTTATAAAAACTTGGTATCTAATAGATTCTAATACTATGTTTATAAACTTGTATTCATTACTTGCAGGTTTAAATTAAAGGGGAGGGGGAACATAGGAATGATTAGAAGGCGATAAGGGTTGTTGGCGGCACATTACCCCTAGAAACATTTTTTTTCGAGAATCGCGCTAGTAATAAATATATTTAACCCACGCTTTTATGTGCCTTTGAGCATAACTATTAAGATCGTCTAAGACACTAAACAATCTAAAATTTGAGTTAGCTAAGTTTACTTTGGGTAACAACTATCATAAAAAAAAGGAAACATTTCATACTATTGCAATGCACAGTGGGCCAGAGGTGAGCAGAATCCTTCAGAACCAACTTTTATATTGGAGTAATTACTTTTTGTAAATGTGTTCTAGAGACCCCCAGCATTTTAAAACTGGTATAATTTTTTCCCTACTGTAATTTTTGAGCTCAGTATATCAATTTTACTCCAAAAACATCTTAATGGAAACTTTTATCAGGATTCTATGATATTACTGCTGCAAATATAAATTGTTTTTCTATGTTGAAAAATTTATCTTTGAACTACAATAGAAAGTAATATGTATAAATGCAGCAAAAGATATTACAAAACCAATTTCTAGTTCAACAACACAAGGTGTGGTCTACCTTATTTCTCTCAATGTCCAATCTTTGATTTGAGTAATTTTACCGACAAACAATTGCAACAGATTTCAATAGCACCTAATGATACGATTTGTCATGTTTGTAAAAAAATTAAGCAAACAGTTTTGGTTGAGAGACCATTGTAAAAAATTTCTACTATTCTGGAATTATAAATATGTACTTCATCTTCATTCACTTTGAAAATCTTTTGATCATTAATACTCAATCAATCATTTTGATCTTGTTACTAAAATTAAAATAAAGTTTAATTTTTTTAAATGAGAATCCAGTTTTTTCAAATATGCTTCAAATTATTTTTAGAAATATAATTACTATTATTTGGTTGTCAGTGATGGTTACATGATGAGCTGCATGAAGTTTCTATAGTCAAGAATTATTTCAGGTGGTTAGCTTTTCCTAGTGTTATAAAGTACAAAGACAGTGAAGTCATTTGTGAAATTCTACCGCCGTTTCTATTAAAACAGCACGGAGACTATAAGTTTGTAGGAAAAAGAGGTTGAAAAAGACTAAAATGAATTTCAAGCAATAATGCATTAAAATAAAAGGATAAACTGTAAACTGGTTTCAAACCCATAACATAGATAGAAATTTTTGATGCTTTAGAAATGAAACTTTTAAATCTTGTTTGCACTCCAAACTTAAGTATATTCATCCTTATGTCAAATGAGAATGTTTTGCAAAAAGTTGCTGTGGTAAGGCGTGGAGACCAATATACTCCAAAAATACCCCCTCCCCCCCATTATCTAAATGTGAGGACAGTAAATAATTAAAATATTTTTTTTTTACTATCTTATACTGAATTTATATTTATCGACAAGTTTTAAATTTCATCTAATAACCATTTAGGGTTAAAAAGTTATGACTATATAAAATTGGTGAATATGTAATGTTTCGCACTTATGTCAATTCATGCAAATTGACATAAGTGCGAATTGGCATAACTGCGAAGTAGTTTATTTGGCACACTTATGCCAATTCGCACTTATGCCAGTTCGCACTTATGCCAGTTTTTGTAACTGCTTCGCACTAATGCCAGTTCGTACTTATGCCAGTTCGAATCTTTGAAAATTTGTTTGGCGCACTTATACCAGTTCGCACTTATGCCAGTTCGCACTTGTGCCAGTTTTTGCAACTGATTCACACTAATGCCAGTTTGCACTTATGCCAATTCGCACTAATGCCAATGTTTGCAAAATGTTTTGGCGCACTTATGCCAATTCGCACTTATGCCAGTTTTTGCAACGCTTCGCACTTATATCAGTTCGCACATATGCCAATTCACACTTATGTCAGTTCGCGTTTACGCCATTCGCACTTATGCCAGTTCGCATTTATGAAATTCGCGCTTATTTAGTCGTCCCGATGGAAACATTACATAATTAAAACTTTCGAACACTAAAAGATTTTTAGATGAAATTTAAAACCTGATAATGAATTTAAATTTAGTATAAGATATTTAAAAAATGTTCTATTAATTCATTGCCTTCAACTTTGGGGTAGCTTAGAATGTTCTTTTTGGGGTACTTTTGTTCCCAGACTCCAAGCAATGTTTCTAATGGGGTTCAGTTATAAGACATTATCTACCTATTTTTCTTCTTTCATCAATTTTAAATAGCTTTTTATATTTTTTTACATTGTAAACAATTTTAAACGACGAAATAAACTAAACTAATTATCGCAATATTTTGCAAAGTTTTCTCATTTAACATAAACATGAATATACCCAAGTTTGGAGTTTGAATAATGCTTGAAAGTGATCTTAAGCAAAAAAAATCTTAACTACGCCACTGAATCAAACAATTACATATTAAGATAAAGAAATAATGTATTGAGTAATACCGCTTGAAATTTTTTTCAGATTTTTTTTTTGCATTAAAAAAACGGTATTATAGAGTTAAAGAAAATCTTTACATTCAATCTTAGAAACTTTCCCATTTCTCATAATGGCTGATTTTTAAAAGTTAGTTAAAACATTTTTTGACAGTTTTTTTTTCCGGAAATTTACGAAACCTTCCGTTTGATTAAAAACAAACTTCAGAGTAGAATGTAAAATAAGTGTGCACTAAAAGTGCACACTTATTTTGCACTATCAACTTCGTCGAAAAATTACAAAATACTTCATTCAAAAAGAAAAAAAATTTAAATTCCGAAAGTCAAGTTAAAAATTATTCAATGTGAAAAAAATGCTTTTTTAATACTTGCTTTTTTAAGAGACGATGGGCCTTTGAAACAGTAGAACGGGTTGAAGGAAATATTTTAAAAGGAGAAAAACCATACTTTATTTATTTTATTAGTGTTCAATTGTAGGTTTGCGTTTGTGACAAAGATGTAGGATGGTGTCTTAAAACTTTTTTTTTTTTTTTTATTGTAGCGTAAATTTAAGTTTATAAACTAAATTTAATAATTTTGTCTGAAAGTCTTTAAAAGCCGTTGAATCGTTTGTCAATGTGATATTAGCGATGAATAGACCGAGAACGAGAAAAAAAAATAATTATAAATGAAACCGAAAGTAAAAAAAACTTTTAACACGCGGTTTTTTCTGTCGGAGTCCATCCATCTCAGTGTCGTAATTATGTTTAAAAAGTAAGTTTTTTTTTTTATTACTATTATTTTTTTTAATAAGAAATAATAGTTTTTCGATTAGATAGGGAAACTTAAACTCAAATCTTAGTACCTAATTCTATTGTACTAAATAGTACCTAAGTGCTTCTTTATTTACGAGAAAGCTTTATGAGGTTTATTTTTGAAAATGTTTCTTTTTTTTTTTTAACCTTTTTCTATATATATTTTTTGGATATGCTTTGAGTTTCTATAAATTAAAAATAACAGGTGCTTAAGGCTTTTCTAATGATATATAACATTCTAGTATTTAAGTTACAATGAAAACTAGTCTTATTTTCTTGCCTACTTGAAAACAGCACCTGTTATTTTTAATTTATAGAAACTCAAAGCATATCCAAAAAATATATATAGAAAAAGGTTAAAAAAAAAAAGAAACATTTTCAAAAATAAACCTCATAATTATTGTGCTTTATGAGGTTTATTTTTGAAAATGTTTCTTTTTTTTTTTAACCTTTTTCTATATATATTTTTTGGATATGCTTTGAGTTTCTATAAATTAAAAATAACAGGTGCTGTTTTCAAGTAGGCAAGAAAATAAGACTAGTTTTCATTGTAACTTAAATACTAGAATGTTATATATCATTAGAAAAGCCTTAAGCACAGTATTTTAAAAGTGAATTTATCGAAATCTAACTATTCTTAAAAAGAATTTTTAAGTTTTTTTAAGGTTTTAAGTAAAATATTTTTAATATATAGATTTGTTGAAAAAAATATAGTCAAAAATTAGTTTTCCATAATTAAGTTCTTATCTAAATTTTTGTATCAAAAGAGTGAACTACAGATTGTCCTCTAGCCATCAAACCATATTAGGGCTAGAACAAGCCCTCTAGCTCTGATATATATGATTGCTATGAAAATGCAACATTTTTTTTTGTTTTATTTAGATTTTGTTAATATATCATAAGTTTATGATATCAATAAACTGTATTTTAATGTTTTTCAAGATGATAAAAAACACACTTTGATAAAAATTGGCTATTCTATCATAATGGCAAAAACACAAGCTTCAAAAAACTTAGCACAGTTTATTTAAAAAGTTTATTTAAAAAAAAGTTTATTTAAAAAAAAAATAAAAAAATTTATTTAAAAAAAAAATAAAAAAAGTTTATTTGAAAAAAAAAAAAAAAAAAAAAAAAAAAATGGTAATCTAATACAGTTGAGAAAAAAGATTACAAATCTATAAACATTAAATTTAAAGGAAAAACCCTCCCTTTATAATTTGTGGGATGTCAAAGTCTAATGTATCCCCACCAAGGTTATTTATCAATTTATGGTCAAATTATAAATACACTGCTTCAAAATCTCCTAGATATAACAAAGAATATCAGTTATTTATTAAAATGGAGGTAAATATATATTGTACTTTCATTAAAGATGACACTCTTAGAATTATGATTAGTCATTATAAAATAATTCAATTTTTTTTTTGAAATTTACTTTTTCTGATGTCTAAAGGGATTTTAAAATGTATTTTTTATATCTTCAAAATAAATTACTAAAATGGGGTATAAAGGAGAATTATTAACACTAAATAATCATAAATTTCAAACACAACATATGTTTTATTAAAGTTCTAAATGAGTCATTAAACACTTATCTAGTTCAAAGTATCAAAAAAAAATCAAATAACCGCTAGGTTTTTAATGAAATATTTATTGATTATAATCAAACAATAAGTAAACACACTAAACTAGAACTTAACTCAACTTCTTTACAGCTGTTAAATAAAAAGATTTAACTAAAGAAATTAAAATAAACAAGGGTTATTTTTTTATCAAAACATATTTTGCATGTATTGCAAGTTGTTAAACAGGTTTAACATACAACATTAATATACAAAGATATATTTTATTAAGTTTGTAATTAGTAAATTTTATTGTTAATAATTACCATTTTATTAGTTTTCAAATAAAACAATACTTTTTTATTATTTAAGATATGTTCATTTAAATAACTGAGTGATTTGTTTTTTTGTACATATTACAATATTAAATTTTTTTGCTATATCTACAATTGAAAAATTTCTGTTAATAAATATTTGTTAATGTTTTAACTATTAGGTAATAGATCAAATTTTAATCAATGTCTTAGCTTATAAATGTCTATCAAGTTTTAGAATTTATTGATGACAAAATTTGAGAGAAAATGAAAATGTCTATCAAGTTTTAGAATTTATTGATGACAAAATTTAGGCATTCATGTCTAAATAAAAGATTAATTTCTGTTACTTTAAATATAGATTTATCGCTAAAGATGAGATATCCGGGACAACTCAAATTAAATCTTCAGTTCAGCGTGGAATACGGGCAAAGATTCTTGAACAATTTCCTGCTATAGAGCCTTATATTGATGCAATTTTACCAAAAAAAGAATGCATGGTATTAGTAAAATGGTATAGATTGTTATTACTCACATTTATAAGCTTTTTTTACTAAATATATTTTTATATATTTTATGCATACCTTATTTTAATTGTTCTTTGACAAAATATCATATATACACATGCAAATACAAAGCACATTTAGATTGGTGATCTGATATTATACTTACTAGCAGTAAGCAACCCGTAATACGGGTTATTAGTAATTAAATAATTGCTTACAGTTAACAACAAAAAAGACTATGTTATCATCAGTTAAGTTCTTTTTAAAATCTGTTACAACACAGCAGGTACCTTAAAAAGAAAGTCAAGTAAAGCCTCCAATGCCTAAAAAAAGGAACGAAAAATAATTACAATTTTTAATTACAAAGTATTATTTGCATTTTATTGTTGGTAGAATGAAGATATAAAGACTTAAAAAAATTGCTGTGATAGCCCAGTTCTATCAACACAAATCACATTAAAAATAGCGCATAGCATAGAGTACACAAAATTATTTTTACCTTTATTATGTAAAGTTCCAGCTTCTCTTTAACTGTCAACTAATGATTAATAGAGTAAATTTCATATCATTAAATTTACAAAATTAAAACCATGTTTCAACAGTAAGCAAACTAATTAAAAGTGATAACAAAAGCAACTAAAAAAAAAAGAACATAATTACGTTTGAATTTATAAAAAAATTTAAAATCATTTAAATTTAAAACTATTTGATTTAAATTGTTTTAAAGTGTTTAAAATAAAATCAAATAAACACACATTAACATGGCTTGACACTGAATTCTGGCAAGTAAGTTTTCTGCTCGCCGAGCAGCATTTCTTATATTTCAACAATTTTTTTTTTAATTTTATTTTAGGTGCTCAAAGAAGTCCTCAAGGTCTTATCACAGAGCACCGTGGATAAGCATTTAATAGGAAGTTCACGCCTTCTTATTGATGTAAATAAATTTTTATTTTTATTTTTTGATAAAAGTTGTCTATCAAAAATAAAAATTTATTTACATCAATAAATTGTAATTTAACAAAGAATCTAGACAACAATACATAATCTAAAAGTGTAAAAAATGAAAATGTTAAATAAAAAAATATAGCAAACTTACTAAAATCAGTACCAGTTCTACTGCCAAAAAAACTTTTATTATTAACCCTTCTTATAGTAATAAAAAAATAACAACATAGTGATCTGAAGTTACAAAAATCACTTCACTTATTTTTTTTGTTTAGGTTAATTGTCCAACTAAAAGTCTATAACTATAATACTGAGATAATGTAACATGATTTCTAATCAATGTAGCATGTTCAGGGTTGTGAACCAATTTGATTGTAGCACGTTCAGGGTTGTGAACCAATTGATTATGCCAACCAGCATCAACCCTTAGAAAAAATAGAGAACAAACCATAGGCTCTAAAATTTGGCAGACATACTTGATATATTTTAAGAGGATGACCTCTTGGGAAAATAACAACTTCACTGGAAGTAAGTGGAGCACCATCTTCACCAAAAAATACAACTGCAACTTCATTATGTGAAGGGAGATTATTGTGACGTCTATCGTGCCCTTTTTTCTCCCTATTTTAGTTCAAAGTATTTGCTGCTTGCCGAGCAGGATATCTAGCATTTGGTTGATTATTAATTTCATCCCGCCTCAGCCTATTTCTTGCATTTCTGTGATGACTATTTTCAACTTGCCTAATCACACTGTCCTCATTTTAATTCAAATTATTTGCAGCTTGTCGTGCAGCATATCTAGCATATTGTTGATTATTAATTTCATCTCGCCTTAGCCAATTTTGCATTTCTGCGACGATTATTTTCAACTTGCTTGTTAACATTTCCATCATTTTCTAAACTAATAGCCAATTCTAGCTTTATATCATCCATTTAAACTTCACTTTTAATTGATAGTAGTAACAATAAATCTGGAAAGAATCTTGAAGATTGTGATTTTTTTTTTTAATTCTCTAAATTGCACACACACAAAGAATAATTTTTAAAACATTACATAGGAAATGAAAAAATATTAGTAAAAATTTTTTTAAAAATTCACAAAACTTAACAATATTTCGTTCTTCTATACCACATAAATACATCATTTGATAAATAAAAAATGTAACAAATAAGTAAATAAGAAAAAAATTACATACAAAAAAAAAGAAATCATTGTACCTGATAAAGCTGATGTGATTTACCAGAGTAGTAGTAGTAGGCTTTTAGTGAATCTAAATATTAATTTTAGTGAATGGTTAAATGCAGTGAGGTCTAATAATGAAATTAACTATGTATCATTTTTAACAGTAGACAACAACTTGAAGGTAAACCAAATGTATATCAACTCAAAAGATTACAAAAAAACAACATCACAACAACAATAGCATTCGCTATTGAAAATTTGAAACTGCGTTTGACTTTGCCATTTTTTCCAGTGTACTCTTCACATGCAAAGAGTGTTGCTATATCAACTGACAAAAGATGAAACATACTAGGAGTGCCGATACATTTGCAGGAGCTTTTTGTTCTGTCAGGCAAACTATCAATTAAATTTTTTTTTTTAAGTTTGCAAACTTTTCCCAGCCTTCTAAATTAATTTAAAACAAAAAACAATATGTTTTTTTTAAAAATAATTTGGAAAAATTAAAGATGGCCATGCAAGAGTGTGTATATATATATATATATGTATATATATTTACATATATAAATATATATCAGGGGCTATTCTAGACCACTTTCAGCTGTGTCGACTGTATTTGGGCGTCGCACAAGTTAAAATTTGATGACCTTTTTTTTTTTTACATTTTTATGGCAAATATTAATTTTTTTTTTTTGCAGATTTTCTGCTAAGTTTTGGCGGGACAGGAGGTCCCGGGTACTGCTAGCCAAATTTTTTTCCTAAATAGGTCCTGATATATATAACATGACTGCAGGTTAAAGGCTACAGGTAATGTTATCAAAGTCTTTTAAGTTCATATTCTTGTTATATGATATTTATATATGTTGATTTTGATAAAGAAAGCTGTGTATAAACTTTTTTATTTTGAATGTATTTTGATATAGTTATATTTTTGCTATATTTTGCTGACCTATAGTGGTCAGCATCATCAGATGTAATAAAAAACGTTACAAAAACTTTTACAAAATTACATAAATCAAACCGTCAAAAAACAAGACATTACAGGCGTAAAATAAAAATAGTTTTTGTTAAAAAATATAATAGCGTCAGTAAAAATTTGACCAAAATCAGGACTGTGGAGTCGAAGTCGGAGTTGTAAAGTTGCAACAATTTTAGCGGAGTTTGAGTCGCTAAAAAATATTGCGACTCCGACTCCGATAGTAAAATTACTTGGTATTGCGCGTGCATGTACAAAACATTTAATTAACCTTATGTTCATACTAAACCTCAAAAAATGTTTCATAAATTTGTCAAAAAAAAAAAAAATTTAAACTTATCGCGCAATATTTTTTAAAGAATTCAAAGAATTTTTCAAAAATTTGCTTTGGAGTTGGATTAGGAGTCGGAGTTGTACTCAAAAAATTTCAACAACTGGAGTCAGAGTTATACTAAAAAAATTTCAACAACTGGAGTCGGAGTCGGAGTTGTTACTTTTTTTTACGACTCCACACCCCTGACCAAAATGATTTCCAAGTTCTTCTGTTTTTATAAATAAATAATATCTCAATAATATTTCCTTTAATATCTCAATAAAAAATATTTTAGAGGACACTTATTTTAGAGGATACTTGACTTAATAAATCAATAAATTAATAAAAAAGGAGGGTGGGAGTAAATCTGTAAAAAGATTTGACTGGTTTCTATAAAATAAAGATAAAAAAGATCCTTAAAAACTAAAATTCATTCAATTGAATTGTGTCAAATACCCCACTAGCCAACTAAGTTCGTCAAAAAACCAACTAACTTGAAAATCACTTTCTTTGTGAGGCTAGAAGAGCTCCTTCCCCCACACACCATACCCCAAAAATCATCTTTGTATGCAATCTTCACATATAAAAAATCTTTGTTTCTTTAAAACACTCTACAAAAATGCACAATAAAACTTGTTAATCTAAAAAAGATTTTATTTTGTGAATATTTTACATCTTAGTTAAGAGAAGTAAATACTAAAAATATGTTATACAAGCTCAAATGACAAGCTAACGCGGAAAAAGTAATGTAATTAGAAGTAACATATTACAACTTGAGCATTTTATTGCTTTTTTAAAAAAATGGGCGGTTCTATATATATATATATATATATATATATATATATATATATATATATATATATATATATATATATATATATATATATATATATATATATATAAATATATATATATATATATATATATATATATATATATATATATATATATATATATATATATATATATATATATATATATATATATAATATATATATATATATATATATATATATATATATATATATATATATATATATATATATATATATATATATATATATATATATATAAAGCCTTCCCAGGAAGCGTGTGTAATTTTTTTAGACCACTTGACCACGTTTTTATAAAATAAGCATTTTAAGAATTTGCAGCAAAAAAAAGCTATAAGAAACTACAGAGAATAAAACAGCAGTACTCTAAATAATATACAAAACAGAAAATCTAATTAAAACAAACTAAAAAAAAAAATTAAAAAAAACATACCTAAATATTTTACTATTTTTGCTTTCTTCTTTTTTTAGGGCGTTTGTTATTTTCCGCAACCAAAATTGGAAGAAAGCAGATAAAAATATAACAAAACATTTTTTTATATACAATTTATTCGCAACATTTGTCAGTTAGTTTTTTTAAGGAAACACTTTATTATTTGAACTAGAAATATGGACAATTTGAAATTTTGTTTTTTTAAATGTTATTGCTAAACTTTACTGTTTTCAATAACATTAAAAAAATCAATTGCACAGAAAACCGAGAAAACTTATTGCTATTTATTTGTAAAATTTGTTTTATTTATTTTTTAATAAGTTTTTCAAGTAAAAAAATAAAGTCATAAATACTATTATTTAAAAATAAAATATTTCAAATATTTTATTTTTGATGGAGATTTTATTTCCAATTGAGGTAGTGACAACAACCAAATTTTGGTTGTTTTCACTACCTTCATTGAAATAGTCTGCACTTTCTTTCAAATTCTCAGAATTGTGCATTTAAACCCGAAAGTTTGTTTCCTTATAAACTGTTTTTATTGACGATGCTTCAAAAGCTTGGGGGCTAGTACTTTGTAATTTACTGAACTCTTTTAACAAATTTTTTAGGAGTTTATTCAAAACTTTTTTTTAAGTTTTTAAATACACTTTTTTAAACAGAGAAATTCTTATATTATTATCTCTAGTATTTTATATTTATGTAGGAAATCGGGCTATATAAAGAAAATAGGCATCAAATGTGGTAAATACATTACAAAAGAAATCAATTCTTTTATTTAATTTTTTCTACATTTACAAAATTTATTATTCAAATAATACTTTTTACAAATAAATAGAAAACAAATAAATTTATTATCTTATTTTCCTATTATATAAATATTGAGAAAAAATGTTAAATATAACAGAGACATTTTTAAAAGTGAAAAGACATAAAAACAAATAAATGTAAGAAAAGAAAATTTAACAAAGTTTCTCATAGTTCTAGGGTATATAACAAATTATTTTCTCAATTATACGGTCTGATAAAAATTGTGAATAAATTGCGTATCAAAACTTTCAATTTTTTTTTTTTTTCTTCTTTTTAAACATCTTCGCTTCCAACAAGGCTGCAAGTAACCACTAATTAGTGTTGGAAGTTACCGGAAGAGAAAAGATGAAGATTGAAGAGCAAGATAACGATTGACAGATGATTTAAAAGATTGCAAATTATATGAATCAGGAAAGCAAGATGAAGGAAGCGAATTCCAAAGAACTGATGTTCAAGGAAAAAAACTAGACGAGTAAGAGCTTTTGGAGCACTTAGGAACAGTAACAGAAAAAGGATAAGACTTAATTTAATGACGAGTAACACGAGAATGAATTTTTGTAGATGGCACAAGAGAAGCTAGCTCTTTAGAGCAGTGCCCATTATAGTATTTGTAGAAAAGAGAAAGAGAAGCAACATTATGATGATGTGACCGAGGTTGAAGGTTGGCTGCAAGAGCAGGTCCAACTATGTTTACAATGCGTTTTTGCACCTTGTCTAAAAGAGAAAGGGCATCATTAGAAGATCCGCCCCAGATATGGCAACAGTATTCCATACAAGGCCAGATTTGAGATTTGTAGAGATAGAGAATAGAATCCAGAGTAAGAAAGTGTCGAGCTTGATAAAGAGAAGCAACTTTTTGCAGATGCTAATTTTGCAACGGATTTGATATAAGGTTTCCAAGAAAGATCAGAAGTAAGAGTTAATCCTAGAAGATGAAGAGTAGATGACTCATCAAGTACATTACCGTTCATAAGATAACAGATGCTGCTTTCCAGCAGGCTAGAAAACAAGATTCTGATAAGCACTTGTTAAATAGTTTTGAAAGGATAGACGACAGCTCCGGAGAACACTTCTGCAAGACTATAACAAGTATGTTGTCTGGGCCACAAGCTGTAGAAGAGTCTAAACAGGAAATCACTTTTGATACAGAAGCTGGAGTGATACGAATGTCGAGCAATAGATCAACCTGTTTGACGGCTATATCAGGTAGAACGCAACTAGTGGAATCAAGAGATGATATTGATTGTTGTTAAACTGTTATATGACATGGAATCATATGTAGTAGGCCTTGTTTTAAATAAAAAATGCTTAATGTGAATTTGACATCATAAAGTTCCCTTTACTTTTTATTTTTATGAACTAACTTTTTTTAAACTACCGCAATATAATAAATTACTGTAAAACAAGTTCAATTGAAAAATAAACGCTATTATGTAAATATATTATGGAATGTATTTTTTAAATATTAAATAACTAAATTAGATATTATATTTTAAAAAAAATTTAATTTAAACAAGTATCTTTTTTTCCTTTAGATTTGTAGAAATGAATCAAAATATGTTTAATTTTTTATATTGTTCTTAACTTTGTAATTGTGGCATTGTAACTAATAATGATTTTTTTTTTTTCAAAAATTGAGTAGCATGAAAAATATAATTTATTGCAAAAATGAATATTGTATGACACATCTGGCACATCTGAGTATGACGCACCAGGCACATCTTATGCGTTTTGGTAAATACTTGCCATTACTTTCCAGGGCTGGGGCCCTGATCACTTACTACTCTGCCATAGATTATAATGTGTGGAAACAACCAAAAAACCTTGTTTTTTTTTATTAAAAAATACAGAAGTGTTTTTGCTCAAGAAAATTCTTTTCACAAATGGAATTCAAATTTTTTCTTTCTGATTAATTCAATTTTTATAATTCATTATCACAAGTTCTTTTGACATCTGCTTAGTAACTCATGAAATCTATCTATAAAATGTTCATAATTTTTATAAAAAATGTTTCATCAAATACTTATAAAAACATAGCATAAGACTAAATTGTAAGAAAGCAAACAAAAAATTATTATGTTAGGTATTGTTTTAAGCAAATCATAATGAAAAATATTCTAAAAAATTAAGTTTAATTGCAATGTGGTACTTTAAAATATAGTAATAACACAATTTAACTTTTAACAATATAAATATGTAATTTTTGTTGTGTTACATTTACTTGTATTGGGCTTTTCTTTTACACAACGAAATCTCATATTAAAGCTTAAGACATAACTCTAGATATAAGAAAAAAGCCAATAACTAAGTCTTTAAGCAATTGTTTTGTTAACTGTGGTTGATTAGTGGTTAAAACTCACTTATAATCTAGTTGATAATTAAAATGTTTACCTTCACTTTTTTTTTTATTGTTAATTCACCTCCTTAAGGCAGAGAAGTCCACAATGAGGAGGCTACTTAATTGTAGTTATAACCCTCACTCAACTCTATATTTTCAAAACACAAACCTTGATGAACAAGACCGCTGCATGCAGAAACAAGTTGAGCGTGGATAAACAAGTTACGTGGTAGGAATTGAACTCAGAACCTCCCACTTATGAAGCAAGCGCTCTACCACTACGCCACTACCTCATAAGCAGGAAAAAAAGCTTCTTCTAGAGCTCTAATTTTATTGTAAGAAATAACACAAGTTTCAATGATTTCTGTTAATTAAATTACTTATTCCAATTATGAAATAATTATATAAAAGCTATTCAATAGTTATACTAAAAAAGTTTTGTACACCTGTTATGGTTATTTAAATATTTTAGCTTTAATCCAGTATAGCAAAAATAATAATGATAATAATAATAATAATAATAATAATAATAATAATAATAATAATAATAATAATAATAATAATAATAATAATAATAGTAATAATAATAGTAATAATAATAATAATAGTAGTAGTTTAACAAATAACTATCTTTAGATGCTTTAGCAAGTTTGAAGTCAAGTCAAATTGAAGAAAGACCTAGTGTTCTGTTTGATATTAGGCTCTTGGTTCTGAGTCAAATGATTTTTTCTCTTGCTAGAATTTGAATCTGCATTATTATCTTTTGATGCCATTGTTTTTATATTTAATCAACCATGCTTAACTAAAAAATTATAAGAAAAATCAGCTTATTAAGTATTACAATAATTTTTAACCATTCTAGTTTATATAAAATTGTCATTATTGGTTGCAGCAGTTGAATGGCTTCTTTTGCTTTTAAAAAAAACTTTGAAAAATACTTTTCGAAGTATTTTTCGTAGTTTTGGTGAAAGACCTGGTACCCATAGAAAGACACTACAGGAAAATTACATTTTAATGAAAATGTGTTTTCATTTTGTTTTTTAATGAAATTGGTGTGTAATATTTCTCCATTGCTTTTCATTGTACCCATTTTCAATAAACATGTCAGTTACAAATTTTATTTTGTTTTGCAAATGAAGTTTACTACAGGTGGAGAAAGCTCTGTAGAGAAATCCTTTAAATAACGCGGTAATATTTGGATTGTGATTTGAATTTTGTTTAATTTGAATGTTAGTAATTGCCTCTTTTCAATATACGTTATAATGGTTATATCTAGAAAGTTAAGTGTTTTTTTAAGCGTTTTTTTCTCGTTTTCAATTTCAATTGTGTATTGGATTGCTAGGCCGGTGGCCATAGAGTAAAAATGTTACTATAAATGAACTTTTGTTGGACACTTGTTTTAACTATGTATTGTACTAAGATAAGAAAAAAAGAAACTTGCCTGATTTTAGCCTTGATAAATTAAGGTTTGGGTCTTTTACGCAAATGACAAGTGGGAGAAAAAAAAATTATTGTCAATTTTATGCAAGAGATATTTTTTAAGTATCAAATTAAATGCTAAATACATTTTGCTTAAGAACATTAACCTTAAAATGTATTGCCTTTAAGTTTGAGTAGGCCTAAATGGAGGGGAGGGGGTGGAGTGACAATATAACGTCATCTGAATAATCTAAAAAAAAGAATTGAATTAAAAAAGGAAAAAATACACCATATGTATGAACTGGAAATCAATATATTTATACATAATAGTAACAAAACAAAATATTTAAAGAAAAGTATATATTTGCAAAAAAAATTTAACTAAATTTGCATTATCAATTACCAATTGGTAGACAATATAACCCCAATAAAAGAATTTTAATTGTATTGGGAATGAAATTGAGGATCTTTTTTATTTAATTCTGTCTCCCCTTTTCTCGACACTTGTTCATTGCGGGCACTTAATTCTCAATGTAATTTAACTGTTAGCATTTGTATATTGTATGGTGTACAGCATTTAAAGCATAAATAAATAAAATAGTATGAATTTAATTTTCATTTATCAATTTCGCTTTCTGACTCTATTTCATCATTATCATCATGGAGTCTTTTGTCAAACGATGTATTTTCACACGTTTCACCACAAGCACAAAGTTTGGTACAGGGAGTCCGTTTAGTTTACAGGAACACTGATTTGTGATGCAACTAGACTTACAAGAGCAGTTAACAAATTTAAAAAGTGAATCTGTGGCAGGTGGTAATGTTGACAAACCATGTTAACCGGGTCACCATTTATAGACTAGTCATAACCATCAGACATTTTTTCTAATGTAAGCATCATAATTTCCATGCTTAATATGTAGAACCAGCTGTCATGACCCGTAAAATACGGGTCTTAGTAAATCTATTTCACACCGACCTCTCCTATACTTATTCCTTACTTCAATATATTTTAGTAAGAGGTAGAAAAACAATTAAATACATAAATATAAACTATACTTATTGTTTACTTTTTAAAGTTATAAAATAGATTTTTTGTTATATTTAACTTTTAAAAACTTTTAACGTTTCGGTAGACATTGCGCGAATTGCTATTTATCATTGAATTGGATATCAGTACCAGCCTAAATAATATTTATAATACCCGCTTGAAATGTGTTAATTAATTACCATTGGTATAAAAAGTTTCAAAAAACATGAGATGACTTAAAAATGTGGAATAACGGACTTACCATGACCCGTATAATTATTACTGAATATTAATGTATTATTGATCATGGTAAGTTTATTCTACGCCTACCAATTTAATAATTTCGCTTTATTTCAATAATTTTTAAAAGAGAGTAAAATATAAAATTTTTGTTTTGAGTTTACCATTAACTTTCAATACTCTACAAATTCTGTAAACATTTATATGTGATGTTACTAAAAATAACCTATTTATTAAAGAAGTAATAAAAATGTACAATCATTTTGAGCTAAACTTCGCCCAGTGTTTGGTAGAAGAAAAAAAAAATAACGATTAAGCGTCGCTACGATGACATATGACAATATATGAACCTTTGAGTTCTGAAATATCAAATAAAAAAGACTAATATTTACAAATTTGATGGAGGAAAATATTCTAAAAAGAATTTAAATAAGACTTTGAATGAAAGTATAAACTATTAATTTTATATACTTGTTTTGTACTGTTTGTTTTACCTGTAGTTTGGGTGATAAAAAAGAATAAATAAATAAATATATATCAGTGCCGGATCAAGGGGGGGGGCTAGGGGGACTATAGCCTCGGGCCCATAAAAAGGCCTCCAAAAACAAAAATAGCCCCGGGCCCCAAGTCCAATCCGCCACTGATATATATATATATATAAAAAATAAAATTAAGACTGACCTTATTATTTTTTTCTTTAATAAGTTTCTATTAATTTTTTTTCTGGTCATCAGTAGCTTATTCCATAGTTCATCCAGGTTATTTTTTAATAATCCGGAAAATTGTTTAGGTAAAATATCCGAAATATATTTTCCTTATAAATTTGCTTATAGCTGAGTTGTTTCAAACTCTTTTTAGTTTCAGTATGAGTGATGAGTGAAAATGCTTAAAAAACAAATATATTACAAAAATATATTCCTAAATTTGTATATGTATGGAAAATGTTTTGGCTGTCCAGAAAAACTAAAAGCTGAGAAAAAATCCGGAATTCTGGAAATGTCCTTTTAATTTTAAAGAAAATTTATGTTTCCATGTAAAATCTTTCTTCTATAAAAAAGAAAGTTGTATCATAAATGCGTACACCTAATCTTTTACTAAGCCTATTAAAACTTTAAACTCTACCATAGCATATGTGCAACAAATTTCTAACAGTGTTTTCATGTTTTTAGAAATTTTAAAAAGCTTTTTAAAAAGCTTTTTAAAAAATTCATTCCCTTTCGTTTGTTATAGTATATAATATCTTATTATATAATATGTATATAATGTTTATAGAAACCTTTAATAATGTTTTACTTTGTATTCTAGAAAATTGAAAAAGATTTAAAAACAAATTAAGTGCGAAAACGAAAAGATTTAAACCCACGCGAAGCACTTCAACCACTTTGGAATGCTATAACAGTATCTTTTAACACTGTTTAATGAGCAGCTGTGGCGCAGTGGTGGGGCACTTGCCTTAGAAAAAAAGGTTCCGTGGTTCACCTCCTACCCCTGGGCAAGTTTTACAACATCAATTAGGGAGGAGGCTTGGGACATCTAAATAAAACTTAAAAAAAATAATAAATAAACAAAAGACTTATTAAACTTTATTAAACAGAAAATAAATGCTTTATAAAAATTCATATAAATCAAAATTATGCAAATATTGCCACAATAAAATTATCAAGTAAAAGTAAATCTGTATAATTTTTAATAATTTATATAATTTGAATTTATGTTAAATATTTGCATAGACTTTTGTTCACACAGATAAAATACGAATCGTGTTTTCAAAAAAATGCCTATAGTTTTTAACTGTATGTGTATATTAAACAAAAACTTCATCTTCATCTGAATAATCTAAAAAAAGTAATTGAATTAAAAAGGGAAAAAATACACCACATGTATGAACTGGAAATCAATTTATACATAATAATAAAAAAACAAAATATTTAAAGAAAAGTATATATTAAAAAAAAAAATTTAATAAATTTGCATTATCAATTACCAATTGGTAGATTAAACAACTACAAAAATACTAATTATAGATGCAGCATGTTTTTTTTCCCACCACTCTCTCTCTCTCCTCATACTTTACTTTCTACAGGATAAACACTATGTATTAAAAAAAAAAGGAAGGGGGGAGCTTTTGCCTTTAATTTAAGAGCACACCTTATGAGATGTGGGGCCTCTATTTGATCTGTAATGATCTGAAAATATATTATAAGATTTGTCTATAATGAAAAAAAAAAAACTACAAACCAATTTACCTGTTGCTGATGCTTTTTCTAGAGCATTATTGAAAAAAGTCAAAATCTTTAAGATAAGAAATTTATTGCAAAGACAATTAGCTCATTCACAAAATAACAAAAACACAATAGCTATCGGTGAAAACAAATTTTACAATTTGATCAGAAAATAAAATTATTCTTACCTTGATTGCGACAACTAATTTCTTTTTGAACTATTAGCAATAAACTTTCCTTTAAAACTATTAGCTAATGATCAACTTAGCAAATTTTAAATAATTAAAGTTTACTAAGTTAAAACCATATTTTAACAGTAGACAAAGTAAATATGATATTTGGTAGTGTACCAAAGTAGAACTAAAGAAAAAAATAATTAAATTTGCTATGTGATGCATATTATACCTATTGAGTTCTTGCGTAACCTTATTTTGTTCATTTTGATTACAATTCATCCCGGCTCGTCTAGGTTCATCTCTTTCATTTTGACGACAATTTATCTCAGCTGGCCTAACCAGGTTTCTTTCATTTTAAGGAAGTCTAATAATTTCAATTCTTGAATTATCAGACATAATTTAGCATCAAAGGATTGTGTAAAAATGATGCCTAAAATAATAAAAATTGAACTTTTATTTTTAGATTGAACTTTGAGTTTTTTTCCTAAGCTTATCTAAAATACAGTGTAAGCAAGTAAAACAGAGCATAATATAATAATCTAACTATATTCTACTCTACTATTAGTCATTTTTAAATTAGATGTTTCAAAATAATTGAGCAGTGTGTAAAGATAACATATTTCTATCAAGAGCTTAAACTAAAGTTATAAATAAATTGGTATAATCTTTTTAACTGAGTAATGTATATATAAGGTATAATATATTTAAGGTATCTTTTTATTATTGACAAGTTAATTTATCTTATTAATTATTAACAAAATATTTTAAGTATTTAATAAAAATAAAAAAACAATAAAAAAGTTTGAAAATATTTTTACAGATAAAAACTCAAATAAAGCAAATTGATAAAATTATAAGGTCTTTCTGCACAGTAAGCATTGAACAGTGAAATATAATCCTCCATCATAAAAACTCTATCATTACTTTAAAATGTACTTAATGCAAGATTTGCAATAAATAAGTAAATAAGAAAATTATTAATATAAAACCTCGATAAACAATCATTTGCTTCAAGTGAAGAAACTTGGGAATATTGAAACTTCTTAAACTATTTTAATTTTTTTTATATATTTAATGTTTTAAAGAAAAAAGATCAATAAT
>NC_061157.1:55799017-55804017 GCF_022113875.1 Hydra vulgaris
TTACACCTGCATTATTGCAGAACATCGTGTGTCTTCCTTTTAAAATTTTTCGTTGCGTTGTTGTTTGAAAATAGGCTTAGCTAATTAAATTGTAAAGAAATGTAAATACAGATACCAAAACAAACATGAAGTTCTTAGACTATAGAATTTATAAAAACATTGATTTGTAAAAATAAAATATTAAGTATACATGTTATCACGGGCAAGAAAGATGTAATACATATACTATTAAAATTCAGAAATCCTTGTAAAAATAGCCGGATTTCGGTCGGAGCAGGTGCTGCAGCCAAAATTATGTACAGCCCTAAAATACATGAATTAAATAATTTACCTGACTTTAAAAGTATTTTTCTTTAATAATTCAAAAATAACATTCATCCTTTACTACAGAAGTTATCAAGTTAAAAAGTTTTCAATCTTATTACTAATTAAGCTGATGAAGCAAAGTTTTCGATCTTATTACTGATTAATCTGATATTAACAGATTATAAAGATTTAAGAATACTTCATCAGGTGGTCAAATATATAATGAATTAAAAAAAAACTTTTGTATCCCACTGACAATTTCATCCAACACATCTAGTGACATTCCAATGCCTCGGAATGCTGTGCAGTATTCTTTCTTCTTTTCTGCAATCTTAAGGGTATAACTTACCCTTTCTTTGAAAAGCAGACACTGCATCTCAACCTAAATAATAAGTTCAAGAAACATCAGTTTATATATATTTGTGAAATATAAAATTACTGTAGATATACAGCACGCTTTAATATCTTGTTTTTGATGAAGTAGCGTGTTGAAGTAGCGTAGTAGCATATAAAAAGCATTTTTAAGGAAGGTCGATGTTTTCACCTATGTAATTTAATGTGTACCTGTAAAGAAATGGAAACCAATCATTGCATATCACCAATTATAACCAATCACATTTGCAATTTTATTTACATTTAGAATGTGTTGTTTGTTTCCACGTCCAGTTTCAAAATGAAGGGTTAAAGAGATAGACCAACAATGATATAAAGCACTTACAAAAACATATGTATTAAGGCTTGCAAGTATAATATGAGCATATGAAACCAAAGCATTCTTACAATTTAACAATAACTTAGTATCAGCCTCCTTGTAGTTGCTACGAATCTCAAGCAATTCAGTACAAATCAAATTTTGGAGGCTGTAGGTGCTATCCCCCTGTGTAATAAATAACTCTAGATCATTCATTTCATAACCTTTCCACTCTTCCAATTAAAATGTAACCAATTCTTCTTTGTTACTGCATAAACTCATAAGCTTTTTTTGATACTTTTTGATCAGCCTCAAAGATAGTAACATTCTGGACACCAGAATCAGCTCATTTTTGTGGCTCAGTGTGTGTTTGATGCTGATATTCGGATACCTGTCCATTATAAAATCAACTCTGTTTGACTTATACTTAGCAACTAAAGCTACTATCATTGCGAAAACCAATCGACTGAGTTTCCCAAAATTTTGGGTATAGGTTTTAGAAATTGCAGTGAAGCCATACCTTCTAAAACTAATGCAATGTTTTGAGGAATATTCGCTGACAACTTATTAATACATTTATCTTCAAGTGTACTCATAAGTTTTGACTTCATTGTTTTTAGTGAAGAGCGGGAATATTCTCCATAAACACCTAAGAATTTTGTCTTTATTAAATATCATGGTATGAGCTAACAATGAACCCAAAAATTACAGTCGTTTTTTAAAACTACTTATTTTCATTAGATGATTTAACTGTATTTTTGCTGCTAACAAACGTCTTTAGCTGTAACATTTTTCAAATTTTCAAAAATCTTTTGTAATTTCTTTATCTGCAACAACCCCAGTGACAATATTTACAAAATCATTTGTAACTTCTTTTTCAAAAGGGTTAATCATTGAAGAAATTATTACCATTACAGCAACGACTGATTTGTCAACTTAAAGAATTTTTGTAATATCCAAATCTTTACAAACTCTTAAAATTGGAAATTAATACTTAATAATCAAATAACTATACTTAGTTCAAAATAACTATAATAGTAAAAAGAGTATTCATATATAGCAGGCTTGGACAGAAATGGTGTGAGATTGCACACTGTAACTGATCACTCTTATAATTTTTTTTTTTACAATTTGACTATGACTGTTTTGATGTTTTAACAATTTAAATGCAATCGCAACAATTTTAAAAAAATGGTTTCGTTATGAATAACTTTTAATCGTTGATCTAAAGTTTTTATTCTTTGGTAAGATTTTAAATAAAATACAAAATAAATTCTAACAATTGTTTAAAATAAACTGATTTTGTGTAATTTAACAAAAAAAAAATTATGTAGGCATTTTTTATGTAGACATGTATTTTTGATGATAAATTAAAAAGTTTTAAACTATTTTTCAGTCTTTTTAAAAATTTTTTTAAAGATTATTTTTTTAAGTTAAACTTTTAATTATGTTAAATTAAATCTTCTGATTGCAATGAAATGGTTTAATTGCTTTATTATTGTTATTTTTTTGTTTCTCTGTTTAAAAAGAATTGTTTAATTGTTTTTTTTTTTTTTTTAAAAAACAATTTACTAATCAGAGCATGAAATAATTAAAAATTACTATATTAAAAAGACTACGTTATTTTTTTTAACAATTTTTTTTGTGTGCAACTTTTTGGGAAAAAATGTTTATACAATAAAAAAAATTAATTTTTTTTATTTTCAATAATTTAAACCAAATTTGTCCATTTATTTAACAATTGTTAAAAAGTAATTCGTAAAAACGTTTTGCATAATTTTAATAAAACTTTTCTAAAGATAAAGTAATTTTATTTCAAATGCAATTAAAAACGTTACGAAAACTTTTTTTGAGTTTTTTTAGTTTTATTTAAAAACGTATTTATTTTGTTTTTCGTTAGGAATTGTTTGTTTTTTTCTTAATTTTTTTTTTTTTAATTTTTTTCCTAGTTTATGTTTAGCTTAGTGTTTCTTTTAACAGCACATTTATGATATATTTTAAACATCTAAATAGTAGTGGTCAAGTTGTCAACAAAAAAAATTGTTTGCGTGGTCAGCAATAGTGTTCGATCGCATGCCATTCCTGTCCAAGCCTGATATCATAAAATAAAATGTCACCTGACTTGTCTGTCTCAACCTAAAGCTTTCATAAACTAGAGCATGTAATCATTCTCTAGTTTGCATCCAGAGAATGACAACTATTAAATAATTTACATCATTAGTAATACATGTGATACTATAAAAATAAAACAGAAACCAATAAAATTACTTTACCAAGATTCAATAACATTGTGAAACATTAAAATTGTTTAAAAGTGATTTACATTGTTTACAAATAATATCTTTCTGGTTGGAATAAAATCCATCTCTGGACAGCTCCTCGGTTGAGTGTATTACTAATTATGCTTCCAATAGTTTTATAATCCATGTTACACGTTTTTCTATTGCCTGGTCACAAGCAATAGGTGAAAAAGAACTATCTAGATGCTGAACAGTCCAATTACTCTTAAACTCTGTCAGTAGGCCTTAATTGTAGCAGTTTTTGGTAATACAATTAATACAAAATTAGTGTTTAATATTAAATTAATACAAATAAGTTAATACAAAGTTAGTAAATCTATATATGTAAATTACTTTCATGCTGATGTAGCACAATGTTTCAATACACTAATGCAAAAAATTAAATTTTAAACATACCTTGATGTGTGATATGTATTGCTTTTATCTCCAACTAGTAAAGGGCATAAAAATCTTGCATAATTGACTCTGTCGTATGCAAAATACCAAGGTAAAATCATCCTCACGCATTCTAGATGTATATAATGTAATATAAATGTAATGTATATATTATTCCATTTTCCTTTATTTAGACATGTCATTCATATTTCTGGCCACAAATGGCTGCTTTCTCACAATTTCCTACACTGAGATCAATGCTTTTGGGCTAAATTTCATCAGTATTTGCATTATCTAATGATGTAAATTGTTGTGTTGTTTTATCTTCAGCATTAGGTCTAATATGTATTATTTCATCTTCCCAGTCTAATTTTTTTACCTGTTTACTAATTTCTGCTCTTTCAAGTTTGTATACATGACATAAGCGCTCATAGCATTTTTGATTGTAAAACTAACGCATTTCTGCATTATCTGTCATAAAATTTCACTTTTAATTTTGAGCTTGCACCACCTTTTTTTGGTGTTAGATATTTTTTTTATAGCTTTAAACCTGCACTATTTAATGCATTAATTAGGGATATTGTTAAAATGAATTAAACAAAGATCTTTGCACAAGAGTGCAGCAGCCATTTTGTTTGTTAATATTTTAACAAAAGGCAACAGAAGTATTTTAAGTATCTATTTTATACAAAATTTTAAATATCATTCTGTTTCTATTTTCCGTAAATTAATAATTATTGGCAATAGACAAATCATTATAAGACAATAATGCACGATAAAGGAAAGTAGAATGATCTTTTGTGAAGAAACTGCTGGAGCCATGTTTATATTTTTTTGATTTATAAACTAAAAAACACTTGATTCAACACAGAAATTTCTTTTATAACAATTGTCCAATGACATGAAACAATAATCAAACTTAGCCACTGGCCTATACAGGATGTTGTTGATTTAAATTATCTTGGAATTGTTTTGCTTGTTTGATGTTAGGAAATCTGGCATGACTATTGTCAATGTATTGTAAAAATGATTTTAGGTTAAATGCAGGATTTATCATCAATACCATTTTAATTGGATTATTTTCATGGAAAAAAAGGTTCTATGAGAACCACCACAAAAGAGTCTGATTTATTCTGTCAGATTTTATTTAAGACTGGTTGTAAGAAATAATTAAATAAATTTAAATAAATTTTTTTAACTGACATGTTCATTGAAAATGGGTAAGATGAAAAGCAACTGAGGAATATTACACATTAATTTCGTCAAAAAAGACAAAATAAAAACACTTTTCCATCAAAATGCAAAATTTTCCTGTAGTGTCTTTACCT
>NC_061157.1:55809017-55849017 GCF_022113875.1 Hydra vulgaris
ACAAAAGAGCGGTGTTTCGAAAATATTTGTTCTAAATGTAATTTATTTAGCTTTAAGTTTTTTTGCGTCTAAAGATATTTTATTTGCCTAATTAAATGCTTTTTGCAACTAAATATTATTTACGTGGTCAGCAATCGAGAGCGATCGCTCCCGCTTCCCGACCAAGCCTGATATATATATATTATATATATACTTTATATATATATATAAAGTCTCAAAATTTTTTGAGACTTGACTTTAATATATGGTCATCCAACAAAACTAACTGAACCTGATGACAAAATACCCTCTAACAGACAAAAATATATGTTAGAACTTGTCCATTTTTTTAATAACATTGTAGTGCACTTGCCATCAATCGAGTTTTATTGTAAAGTCCAGCTTTAAAGTAAAAATAATATAACAATCTATTGTAATATTATTTTCTCCTTAAAGCTGTATATATATATAAATATATATATATATATATATATATATATATATATATATATATATATATATATATATATATATATATATATATAAATATATATATATATATATATATATATATATATATATATATATATATATATATATATATATATATATATATATATATATATATATATATATATATATATATATATATATATATATTAGACTATAACAGCCTAAATGGCTGTTATAGTCTAATATATATATTTTTATATATTTTAGCCGTTTTCCTTAAAGCTGTATATATATATATATATATATATATATATATATATATATATATATATATATATATATATATATATAATATATATTAGACTATAACAGCCGTTTTTCATTAGCATTTTAGTTTGTTTTTAAAATCATTTACAGAAGTTGCATTTATAACATCTTGATCTAGGTTTTTCCAAGCTTCTACAACACGGTTGGTGAAGAAATTATGCCTAGAAAGTGAATTTCTTACATACTGTTTTCTTAATTTCTGATCATGCCCTCTTGTAGTATTAGTCGTTATAGCAGTTTATTTTATCTATATTGTTTTGAAATCTAAACATCTGAATTAGATTACCTCGTAACCTTCTATCAACCAATTTTTAAAGTTCCATATATTGTTACAAGCCGTCCCAGAAAAGGCATGCGGTTTTTCGTCTCGTATGACCATACTCAATTATATTATTTTAGAAAACGTGAACACGGCCATTTGCAAGTTTTATAATAATGCTGAAAAAGTTTCAAAAACAGAAAAAACAAAACTAACAAAATAAAGAAAGATTGAAATGGAAAAAAATAAAAACAAAGTAATAATTTAAATAATTTGTGTACTGTTTTTATCTTTGTTTCTTTAAAGTTACATTCAGCAACAAAATTAGATAAGGCGAAAAAAAAACAAAATAGTTTGAAGTCTAAAATAAAAAGAATGATTTTCCTTTTCTTAGTTTTTTTGTTAGAGGATTGCAAAAATAAAAATCGCAATGTGTTTGTAAAATTTATTTGTATAATTTTAATGTAACAGCAAGGGTTGAATTAAGCGAATGCAAAACGCAAAATCTGAAAAAATGTCTAGTATTCAAAATTTTAATTTATACAAATTTGTGTTCTTTGTTATTAAGGGGAGAATCAACTTAAATTTGTTAGCGAAAAAATAAAAAATAAAACAATAAACTTACGATTACAAAAGTAAGAACACTCTAGTCACTAACTAGAAAAAATTCAGATAAAAAAAAAAGTTTAAATCTTTTTAAGCTAACAGTTTAATAAAATTATTCAGCAATAGCAAAGTTGTCGATAAAATTGAACAAAAATACTTTCTTTTAGTTTTAGATTTTTAACTTAAATAATTGTTTTACGGGGGTTTGGTAGGTTTTAAAATTATTCCATAGGTTTAAAAATATTTATTAACTGTTAGACGTTTAAAGTATTTAAGAGTAATTTCGAGTAAACATTTTAAAAATTGGTAAGCGCAAATAAATAAAAAAAAAGGATTAATATTAAAACATATCCTTGAGGTCGCAATCGCGTCACAAAACGAGTTACCATCTTTGTAGGGGGAAAACATTGAACAAAATGCGTTATTAGTGCATTTTGTTTAATGTCTTAACCCGGCTTTAAAATTAAAACAATTGAACATTTAATAAAACATTGAACAAAACACGCTAATCACGCGTTTTGTTCAATGTTTTCCCCCTACAAAGATGGTAACTCGTTTTGTGACGCAATCGCGACCTCAAGGATTCTACTTGATTCAATAAAAAAGTACAGCTATTAAAATTTTAGTAAAAAGTAACTTGAAAAAAATTACTTAAATAATAACAATCACTTTTTTGTTAAAAGTTACTGAAACTTAACGAAGCGTGCTCAAGAACAACTGCTGAAAAATTGAACGTTTTTCAAATAATTTTTAAGAATAATTTTTTTGCTGAAATATGTCTTTTATACCTATAAGATTTTTATGCTAACATTTTATTTTATTTTATTTTACCAAAAATAAAATTCCTTGTAAACATTAAAAATCTATTCAAAACATTCGTTAAAGTTTTTTAGTAATACGAGTGATAGTACTTATCAACCGCTTGAAAATAAATAAAAATAAATAAATAAAAAAATATTATATAAAATCGCTAGTAAAAATATTAGCTATTGCACAGTTTTTAATCGTACAATATTAAAATTTCCAGTTTATTACTCGCTCACTTTTTAAAAAGAAAAAATAATTATTTGAAAAATTTTAAATTACATATTTGAGAAAAAAAAATTAAAAATTAGCAAATTTTTATAATCTTTTTCAAATGTTTAGTTATAATGTTTATTATTCGTTTAGTATAGACAAAACATGTCAGTGGTGGAAAACATAAACAAATGTTTTTACATTTTAACATTCCAAAACATTTTAAAATAATAACATTTCTACATTAATGATTTAAAGTAGTTTTGCGGTAATTAAGTAAATTGGTGCAGTTATTGTCGATAAATATGAAAAGCAAATAAAAAGAATATAATGACTTCAAAAATCATGTCATGCTTATGCGTTGCGCAGTTTTTATTCATCACAAGGCCTGTAGTAGTAGTGTCCCTTGTAGCGTATTTGACATGAAACCTTTAACAGCCATTGTAACCGAGGTATTGGCAAGAAAGAGTCGCAGCACTATAAGAAAACGAGAACCATATAGTATGCCAGTGTAGCTCGAGTGGATAAGGCGTCAAACTTCTGAACAAGGAACCAGAGGTTCAACTCCTACCAATGGCGGCTATTTAAAAAAAAAAATTTTTATTATTTTAAATTACAAAATACTTTTGAAGTTTTATAAAGATTATATACAAACATATGTAACGTAACAATATTATGCACTCACAAAAGAAAAGATTTTAAGAAAGCTAAAAAAAAAACATCACCGGGAGAAAAAAATCGTTGCGTATGTATGATGATTGAGAACTTATGTTATTATTGTGCTCAGGTAATTAGTCTTAATTAGCTGCGGATGGTCTAAAATAAAAGTTGTCTGAAACTTAATTAAGAAAAAACTATATTAAATAAATAAGAAAGTCCCACTACTCAAAAAGGTGCTGCTGTGGAGGCAAAAAAAACAACCCATAGCTAGAAAAAAATTTAAAACTTTCTTTTGATAATCAAAAGCTTTTTTAGCTACATTTATTTTTTTACTATAAATATATGCTGCTGCAGCTGTTTTTCAAAATGCCTTAATATGCTTATTACGTATTTCGAGAAAAACGCAATTAAAAAAAAAGTTATTTAAAATTAACTCTTTGTTAAACATTTTTTGAAACGAATAATTTTAATGAATTTTTTTCAGAAATCTTTGAAAATATGTATTCAATGTTTGTAGACATATAAACTAGCTTATTTTGTAAAAAAGTCAAAATTGATATTTTTAACCTTAAGGTGTTTTGAAAAACGGCTGCAGTATGGAATACACAATAAATATGTTAAAATGAGATAAATTGACGCAAAATTTAAAAGCTCTTAACAAAAGTCACTAAACCAAAAAAATTAAAAATAATTGCTTAAAAACAGGGCTGTGGAGTCAGAGTTGCGGAGTTGCGACAATTTTACAGGAGTCAGAGTTGCTAAAAAATATTGCGACTCCGACTCCGATAGTAAAATTTCTTGGTATTGCACGTGCATGTACAAAACATTCAATTAATCTTATGTTCATACTAAACATCAAAGAATGTTTCATAAATTTGTTAAAAAAAAAATTCAACTTACCGGGCAATTTTTTTTAAAGAATTCAAAGAATTTTTCAAAAATTTTGCTTTGGAGTTGGAGTCTGAGTTGTACTCAAAAAATTTCAACAACTGGAGTCTGAGTTGTTACTTTTTTTTTACGACTCCACACCCCTGCTTAAAAATTTTATTATAGTGAATATAGTAATTGTAGTTTAAATATAGAAGATTGTTTATAAAATGTAAAAAATCCACTTATATAACATTTTATTCAGGGTCGTATGTAATATAAGTATACTTATATTACATACGATTTTAATAATTACAAGTCTTTTTTGCTTAAGCTGTTTTGTTTTTTGGTTTTTTTAGTTATGTTATTATATTTAAAAAAATTGACAAGATTAAAAAAACACGAAATGTATTGTCACTTCCGATTGAAAAATTTGAAACTTCAACTTTAGATTTGCTCCTCTCTCGATAATTTCTGATTTCTAAAGTTATGTCATCTGCTTCTTAGACCTTTAAAAATGATATTATATTTATTTCAATTTTTTATAAAAACTCTATCTATTAAAGATATATGGAATATATTTTTATGGGATATATTCTAATAAAGACAAAAGGGGCCATCCATAAAGGTCGTCGTCCAAATAAGGAGAGGGGGGAAGGGTTCAAGATAAAAAGCACAAAAAAAAAAAACGTCACTTTATAGATTTTTTCTTTTAGTTTAATTAATATGAAAAAATATGTAAATATATGTTTTTAAGAAGATAATGTATAAGAATACTTTTAATTTTATTTTTCAAAGGTGTAGCAGCAGATTTAAACATTGGGAGATCAAATAATTTTTGGGGGGGTTTAATTTGGTTGGGGGGGGAGGGGTAAGATTTTATGACGTCCTTTTCAAGGGAGTATAGGGAAAAAGAACAACTGGTGATAAAGGGGGAGGGGGTCAAAAATTGGCTAAAATCGATGACGTCCTATATGAATAGCTCCAAAACTATTTATTTATTACTATTGTAATAAATACAATCTCTTATCCGTAAAAATGATATATCTGTACCAGTTTTATATATTTTAATGCATTTGTATGCAACATAATAAAAATTAATTTAAAAAATGTAAGATAAATGCAAACGAAAACTTGACGCGTAAAGGTTTATTTTGCCACAAACTGACGTCAATGCGCAAAATCTTTTTAGCTTAACTTCTAGATTAACGTTTAATAATAATCTTTAGTTCTTAATCATAATCATAAGAATGAAGTTTTTTTAATGACTATGTTTTAGTGCTCTAAGATCTTCTTAGTTCCATTTGTATAACGTTACATACAAACGTCTGTAAGTGTAAATGTCTTTAGCATATGTTGAGTTTCCACGTATTATATGGAATAATTGCGTCTATCTATATATCTACAAAATGAGAAAACTTTAAAATTTTATTTAAAATTTTTATTTTATCTTACATATTATCTTATATATCTATAAAATGAGAAGACTTTAAAATTTTATTTTAAATTTTCGAAATCTTTTTTGCTATATTATTATTTTTTTGCTATAAATATATAAGCAAGATTAAAAAAATTTTAAAACTTATTACGCTAAGAGGAGGTCTTAAACCTTCTAAAACAACACTGATGACAGCGCACTTAATCACTGAGCTATCAATGAAATGCATTTAGCAGAAAAACAAAGCTAATTATAAGTATCTTATAAGCTCTACGTATGCGGTAAAGGTGCGCATGTTTAGTTTTTTGCTCTTTAATTTTTTTTCAGAATAAATTATTTTACTAAAATTTTACATTGAAGTAAATAAGGAATAAGTATAGAAATTTTCGGTTATAAATAGATATGTAAATTGGTAAAGACCTGTATTTTATGGATCCAGAATGCTAGAATATATAAGGAAATAGTATAGAAAAGTTTGGTTTGGATTAGATATACAAAAACCCATATTTTTACGGGGCCGATCTCAGCTTTTTTCATGTCATTATTTAATTTAATTTTGTTTCATTTTAGACATCTTACAATGCTTTTTTAGCATTTTGCAGAACAAATAGAGGGTTTACATTCCCCACATAGTGTGGGTTCAAATTTAGGGCAAAAGCATCCCCCACCTTTTTATATATATAAACATATGTAAAGGAGGAGAGTAAGTAATAGATACAAAAAACGCTGCGTCTATAATGAGGTTTTATGTAGTTGGTTATTCTACCAATTAAACCAAATATTGGGTAATCTACCAATCCTTTATTGATAATGCAAATTTAGTTGAATTTTTTTTGTAAACATACATTTCTTTATATATTTTGTTTTGTTATTATGTATAAATAAATTGATTTCCATTTAATACATTAATACAATACAGATTTTTTGTTTCCCTTTAAAACATTTCAAAGTGGTTTAAGTCCTTCGCATGGGTCCAAATACTTTCGTTTACACCTAATTTTTTTAAAATCTTTTCTAATTTTCTAGAATACAAAATAAAACATTTTTAAAGGCCTATAGATATATGCATAACATATATCAAGATATTATATACTATAATAAACGAAAGGGAGAGAATTTTTAACAAAGCTTTTTAAAATTTCTAAAAACATGATTACACCTTAAAAAATTTGTTGAGCATATGTCACAATACTTAAGTTGTCAATGTGTTTACTTTATTAGTTAAGTCTGCATTAAAGGGACAATTTTATTTCTTATAGAAAAATATTTTACATGCCCTGTTAATTTAAAGAAAAATGATTTTTCTTTAAAATTAAAACGGCAAAAATCCTAATAAGCTGCAGATTCGAAAAAAAATTAAAGACTTATTGAATAGAAAAAATTAACCGCTGCCCCTTTTTTTTTTTGTTTTTTTGTTTTATTATAGAAATTTGTTGAATTTATGAAGTATTGAACATTTATGGTTATATCAAAACAAAGATTTTTATATTTATCTCTATAAAAATTATTGAAATAAAGAGAAGTTATTTCGGTCAGTGTGGAATAGACTTACCATGACCAGTATTAAACTGTTCATGGTATGTCCGTTGTTCCACATATTTAAATCATCTCATATTTTTAAAAATTATTTACGATTTTTTTTTTATGGCTCAAAAATTAAAACAATGAGTATAGTTTTTTTATGGTTATTTTCCTACCTCTAACTCAAATATATTGAGGTATAGATTTAGTATAGAAAAGGTCGGTTTGGAATACATTTGCAAGATCCATATTTATGGGTCACGACAACAAAAATTAAAAGTAAAGCAAGCTGATGATTTGAGCTTGCCGCGCGGCGACCTTAAGTTTTTCAAAACATTACGAGGATTAAAAATATTTGTTTTTTATAAAAACATAATTAAAAATGTTCTAATTTTATATTTAAATGAAACCATTATATTAAACTGATAAATGAAACCATTATATTAAACTGATTACTGTTAAACTAATTAAGTTAAAGTTTAACTTTTATATTTAATATTGATATACTAAGGAAATTTAGAGTTATACTGCTATTAATTCACGCCCCCGTTAAACATACAAAACCAAGTGCGCAATGACAACACAATTTAGATAACCATTAAAATAATTTTATACTCAATTATTTTTTGGCTTTATATACTTTTTGGCTTATCCTTTATCTAAACTTTAAAATAAGGGATCGTCCATAAATTACTCTACGTTAAATTTTACAATTGAAGAAAACAAAAACGATCTAAATTTTTAGAGCTCATTAAGTTTAATGAAAATCGTCATCCTAAAGAACTGAAGATCTCTTAGCTTTGCATGAACTAAAATTTTAAAGACCTAATATTTTACCAGAGTTTGCAAATCGCGATCGTATAATTTAACTCTTGATATAAACTTGTTACATTATAATTATACAAATATATTTTACAAACAGATGACGATACATATTTTCTCTTTCCTCTTTAAAAGAAAAAACACTTAAAATATTGAAAAGTCATCCTTTTTAACGCCTAAAACCGTTTTTTTTTTTTTTTTTTTGCTTTGACTTAGTGAATTTTGTTGCCGATAATAATAACCACTAAGAAAAAACTATTATTATTGTTTTCTATTTAAGTTTACTTTAATTTCTTATGTAGTTATTAATTATAAAACAATTTTTCAGTAACGCAATAATATAACTTGCGCAAGCGGTCGTGATCACGTTCTCTAACTTAAAAAATGTTTTTGTGGTCTCTAACTTAAAAAACGTTTTCGTGCAGTTTTTCGTACCAGACGAAAAACTGCACGCCTTTCCTGGGAAGGCTGTTGTTACCGTTGTTCATAGTTAATGCCTTTTGGGAAACAAATTTTAGTTACTTGTTTGTGAACTCTTTCTATAAGATTAATATCTTTAGCGTAGTATGGGTTCCATATTTGAAATGCATACTCTAAGTGAAGTCGCACGAATGATAAGTATAATAGTTTCTTACTATTTTTGTTGATATAGTTAAATGCGTGTTTTATTAATCCAACTTACTACTAGCTTTGTTAACAATAGACTCAATATGTTGTTCCCAATTTAAATCATTTGAAATATATACACCTAAGTTTTGTTTTAACAATGTCTCTTTAAGATTTTTTCTAGAAGTTCCTAATTCTTCAGTATTGGATTTTAGTGCGTGTTTCTTTTTTGGGTTATCATGACCTATATGCATTATCGTGCATTTATCACTAAAGCTTATTACCCATCTAGTTGACCATTTGGCGAGATAATCCAAGTCATCTTGAAGTAAACTGTTATGCGAATTTTTACAATTTTTATTTATTTTTGCTATCATTTTTGTCATCTGCATATAATTTTTTATGTAGAAGAATTTCGTTATTTTTATTATAAAACAAACCAAACTTTTATAACACAATCAATGAATAAATGCTTTAAAAGCCCAACTTATATTTATTTTATTTTAAAAAACAAAACTAATACTTGTGCTATAAATATAAGATACGTAAATTTCAAAATTATACTGATATTTGTTTAAAACAAGTTCTGCTAATAACAACTTAAGAACAAAAATACTATTTTTCTTTTTGGATTTAGTAAGAAATAGTGAAAATACATTAGGCTTCACTGTACATAAAAATAAAATATTTTAATGGAAATAAAAAAAAACAGCCAGAAAAGCGGTAATCTTTGTTTAATTACAATTTTTATTTTGTCAAAAGCTAGTTCTAAAATGCTTTAGGTAGCACAAGCGTTTTTTTTATAAACCCAATTTCACTGTGTAGTTGTAAGTACATTTAAATCACTTTAAGAAAATCAACCATAATCAAATCTCCCCTCATTTAAAAGAAAAAATAACTATAAAACAAATGAAAATTAAAAATCAATTAAAAAAAAAATACATTTAAGCAACAAAATCTCTTAACAAGGCTTGAAAATGCACTGAATTAAAGTAATAAAATGAGAAATTGCTTTTAAAGGGATTCTAAACCTCTGAGACATGTTGTGTTCATGTTAACATAATCATAAGAATTACATAGTCTGGAAGTTCGTTTCTATTATTTTGCTATTTTAACTTGAATTTTGAATTTCGGCTCGTTCACCCTGCACAAGTTTTTAAAATGAGCACTGAACTTCATGTAGAAACACAGCTTGATGATTTGTATATGGCTCTAACTGATGGAATTTTTGACAATAGCATGGAAATTGAACAAGATCTAGATAATTTGTTATCTGAAGTTTGTTTTAAATCCAATTTTTCGTGCAGCTTGTGTAATAAAGTTTATAAAACGAAATATGGCCTAAAAAGACATATTTCATTTTATAAACAAGACACAAGACTCCATACAATTTAGTTATCTTGGTTTTGAGAAAATTGTTGAAGAATGTGCTTGTAAATTATCAAATGATTTATGCTTGCCTAAAGAAATTCGAATACAATTTTCAAGGCAGAATTTTTCATTTAGTTCTGAAAATTCAATTTCTCTTTTTGAAAAGTTTAAATGTTTTATTTGAAATACAATGGTGATGCAGAAAAATTTTATTCTCAATTTTATGGACTTCTTTATAAAAATTTATTGCCATCAAAGTTTGACAATATTTTATTGACCAATAATTTACTTACTGAAGTTGGAAATCACATACTTCGAGATCTTTTAGAAAGTAAACATAATTCATTTAATAGCGAAGTTTCATCATCTTATGTTTTTTCTGATAAAGATTTAAGTATAATTCAATATTTGTCAGGCAATGTTGTTTAAAAACTTTACTCAAAGTTAAAATTTAATAAAGATTTAAGTATAATTCAATATTTGTCAGGCAATGTTGTTCAAAAACTCAAAGTTAAAATTCTATGAATCTGAGGAGCAGTATAAAATCAATGCATAAAAATATTATCAGCATGCAAAATTGATTCAGATAATACCCAAAAATATGTTTATACTAAGAACAGAGGTGGTTTATTTAAAACTAACATCTATACTCAAAATATCTTTATCCAATGTTAAATAATTTTTCGTAAACAAAGCAAATCTTTTGTAACATCAATTAACAGCAAAGCTCTGATTAATGAAATGCTTAAGGACTCAGTGATTATAAGTAGCTTGAACAATATATGTTACAGTACTGAAGTGCAAATTGATAAAGAAATATCTTTCTCTCTTGAAAGTTTGCTTGTTTTGTTTACAAGGGTAAGAAGCTTTTCCTGTACTAGAGATATTCGTAAGAAACATCAAGTCAACAAGCGACAAGCACGCAAATCTTCTATAAGAATAGAGATTAAAAAAAACAACGTGCAGCAATGTAGTTGATCCATAAATTTGGTCTTGGGTTTATCCCCGATCTGCTTTAGAAGATACAAAACGGTTATTTTTATAGCTGCAAATTTAATTAAAATGTTATGGCTAAAACAATTTATTCTTAAATAAAAATATTGATGTTTATATGTTGTTGAATAAAAAAGAGTATTAGTTTTTAACAGTTCTGATTTCTTTATTGCCCAATTGTAAATATTTCCTACTGATAATATTTTTCTAGTAATTTTTTTATCCTCATATTATGCCCCATAAACGTGTTGCCTGTCAGAAACTGACCTAGATCCTCCACCCTTTGTGCGCCCTTGTATACACTGACGAAATTGTGTAAAAAATGTCACACCCTAGTAATTTTTTAAGAAAAAGGAATTTTTGTATGCTTTAATTTAATTTTTTTAACTTAACCAAATTTAAATTCTTAGTATATTATAATTATGATATGTTAAGAATATTCTTAATATAATATTAAAATCATCCCCTAATCCTTTTTTTAAATTTTCTGTGGTATAGGTTAGTATAATTGCTTGGAGGAAAAATTTTATTGTTACTAAAAATTTTTTAGCAAAAAAAGTTTTTTTTATAAGTTCTTGATAATACAATCATGGTTAAAAGATTATATTTAGTAAATGTTACACTTTTAGGCTTTTTTACATTTAGTAAATTTAAATTTAGTAGGCCTATTAGTGCAGGAAACTTCAGAAAATATATAAAAAGCCCTATATATTTTCGCAAAAATAAAAACAAACAAAACATTTTTTATTTTTATTTTTTATTAATGCAACTTTTTTTTGTACTAAATTAAAAAGTAGGCTGTTTAATGCTGCCAATACTAAATGACCCAGAAAAAAAATGCATTGACTTGGTTAAAAAAGAGGAAAGTCGTGCTTGTACCGTTGAGGCTAGTGGTTGTCAGTTGCAATCGATGCCCTTTTTTTAGCAAATTTGTCACACAAATTTTAGTATAGAAAGATATATAATTGCTTTTCTGTGTAACTTACACGGAATAGCAAATATGTATCTTTCTATACTAAAATTTGTGAGACAAATTTGCTAAAAATTAATGTTTAAAAATTAAGCCACATTGTAAATCATTACACACATTCATATTTAAGTTCTTATGCATTCTGAAAAGTTTTCTGTTCGAAAAGGCACCATCAGCTGTTGCAGAAATTACTTTTAAATTTATACTTTCAAGGTAACAAACAGCTTTCCAAAAAATAGGCATCAGCTTAAATGACGTAATTCCAGTAGTTGAAAAAGTAGCTAAACTGAACGGTAAAGGATTAACAATGCTCTTTATGAGAAACACAAGTAGAAAAATTGATTTCTTTATCACCTAAATCAACAAAACCAATAAGCTCTCCAGTATATTTGTCCTAAACTAAATCTTCTTGGATTTTCATTTCATCAAAAATAATTGAAACAAAATTTTCATGAGGAAGAAATTTTTTTTTTTTTTTTTTTTGCAAGTTCACTTAAGACAGATGGATTAAATCCCCTATTAGGTCGGATGTAATTTTTGTAATTTCTTAAAGTTCTTAAGCATGGAAGAGTTAAAATGCCTAAACCTGTCTGTGGATCATATTGCAAATCGCTATAAGCAGATGGCGATTTAGCAGCTAGATTTAAACAATATTTTATTATTGCAGGGTGGTATCTGATAGATGAAAGATTGGAACAACTCAAATACTTCTGCTGCTCTTCCCAAAACAACTTCATAAAGGGTGGGATGTTTTTTTGATCACTAGCTGAATAAATCAAGATTAAGTCTTTACTAAGTTCTGAATAAATTTTCTTACTACATATATTTAAAGCAGATTTCATTAGTTCAATTTGCTCTTTGTATTGCTTGCATTTAAGTCTGCATTGCTGCAAAGTCAGTTTAAGTCTACTTGGAGAAGTTACAGAGAATGGCACATACAGAGATTGGCGCATTTAATTTAGCTGGAGTCTTAAGAGTAGATCTTTTAGAGTGCATATTAAAATTTACTTTAACATTAAGTTCATGACAAGACTGATTCTTTCCGAAGGCTAATTCAAAAGAGTTGCTGCGATAAAATTCAATTTGATGCAGTTTAGACTTTGATAAAGAATTTTTATAAAAAAAATAATCAAAAGTTTTAGAAACAACATGCTTCTGAAAATTTAACACTTCAATAGGATCAGGAGCTTTTAAATTCTAAAGATTCTATTTCAAAAATAAACTGTTAAAAAAAATCACACTTAGAAATCACCTTTTATATTTCATATATAAATTATGTGTTTCAGGTAACATCCATCCATACACATGAGTAGTAAAATATAAGGAATCTTCTACAAAAATTTCAAATTTTGGAATAACTTGAATAAAGTATAACGAAAATTATCAAAAGTAATAATAACTTGAATGAAGTATAACAAGAATTATCAAAAAATTCAATCTTCTGTAACTTATTTAATGAAGACAAATGCAGAAAATTTTTTTTAAAGTCAGCAAAGTTTCTATAACAATAGGGCTGTGTTAAAGAAGAACTTTCAAGAAGTAATTGAGAATTTTCTCGCTTAGATATAGACGATGAAGATCGAATAACAGAACATGAAGCAGATGGTTCTAAGCTCTTTTTTGGTTAATTTAACGATGGCAGTTCTCCATTTAAAAAAAAATTTTTTGTTTTTGTTTCATAACACCAAATTTGCTTAGGGGGAAAAGTGAAGCTCGCATATCCACAATTTTTTATGTTCAAAATTGTTTATTTTCTTTCGAAGAATATCATCAACAACTCGATCTTTTGTTATAATGTTAATTAATTCTGAGGCCTTTTTTTTTGTTTCTTTTGGAATTTTAAAGAAAGCAACTCCAGTATATCTTCTTGAGGCAGAACATCCATAAATTGAACAGCTTTCACCCAGCATTTGCAATAAATTTGATTGAGTTTTTACAAGAAAAATAGTTTATTAGATAAAAGACAGGATTTTTAAAAACTTGCGCAGGGTTGGAGATCTGGGGATAGCAAAAATCGGATACAATAAGTTAAAACAATCGGTCATTGTTTGTTTCTAGACTATCTATTTCTTATGACTAGATTTTAAAAAGAATGTTAAAAAAATCTTTTTGATTAAAGCAAAAGAGTAAGTGAAAAGAAAAATCAACTTTTTTATTTTAGTTGAAGCTCATCTTTTCTGTTTTGTTGTAGGTCAAAAAGTCAGCGTAATATATGCCGCAATTTCTTAGCATATAAAACATAAATAATACACTTTTTTATACTCATAATAATAGCATTATGATACTTTGGTATCAAGATGATGCCTAAATTACTATCTTCATAAAAAAATGACAACTGAAAAGACATCAATTGCAATGATTGAATAAATTGCCAAGCTTTGGATTAAAGGCTGAGCTTTTTGGATTAAATTATTTTGGAATCATTACTGGAAACAAGATAGTTCTGATACATTCATAATTTATATGGTTTAAGAACCACACTTATTTTTGGATCAATACTAACATTAATTTTTCAGCAAAATATTTTTTCTATATCAATGTAAAAAAAAAAAGTTATTTTAATAGATAACTAAACTGAAAACAATGAAAATTATAGTGATAAACAATTGATTTAAACATTTCCCCATAAATATTAACTACTCAAAAAAGGCTGTGGTCAAAGATTTGTACCAAAAGTTGCTAAAGAAAAGCCTGTAAAGAAGTTTTAAAAAACTTGTCAGATGTGGCTAGTGCAAATGCTCTTTTTGTAAAAGTTTCTGACAAAATTAGTCTATGTATTTAAACACAAAATGAAAGCTGAGCTTAAAAAGATGCTACCTTAGTTGTTCACTGGGTCAGACTCGCATGAACTGACAAAAAGATTTACGTTGATAGACTTAATACCACAATCTCTAGTTTAGGTGTAAAACAACTACTTACTGTTGCAAAAATACCTAACAAAACTAATCAAAATACCTAACAAAACTAGGCAGTTCCAGCTAAATGTTGACACAACTAATTTGGTATAATTTGTGTTGGTTTTCAATTGGTCTATATTTTTGGCTGATCAACTGTCTAAATTTGCTCTATTTGAAAACTAATTCTCTTTTATCATTATTTAATTATTTTTTCCCTCAAATGCCACTGCTCTTGAATGAATATTTGCGAATTTATATGCCAAACTATTGGCTTGTTAGGGTTAATGAGGGGTCATCGAGCACAACTATTTTTGAAATACAATTACAATATGTCTGGAATAGTTTTTAGAATCAGAAGTCAGAAATAAATCCATGCTTATGTGTTATTAATTGTTTATTTCATCATGGTACTCTGGACTTGTTTAACCTAAGTTCAGGGAAAATTTTTTTACTTTTGTTACTAGCAACAAAGACTTTACTGAACAAAGCAAACAGTACTAACTTAAGGATTACATTTATACATTTTACATTATTTTGCAAGCTCTTTGTTTTTTTTAGATATATTGTCTTTGTTTGAACATATCTTTATTAAAAAAAAATTTTTCTGTTTATAAATATATATCTGTTGATGTTTTTAAATATATTTTTATAATATATATGTTTATAAATATATATATTCTGTTTATAAATATGGTGTCTTATTTTAATATTGTTTACCATATTTTCAGCCGAGTTTCCTCCTTGTGGTCTAAAATTCATGTATATATATATATAATATCTTTTTTAAATAGAATTTTAAAAATTGCTTTTGCTGAAAATGAAAACAGTATTTTACGGTATCAATGAAAAAGTAAAAATCTCTGATTCTTAAAAATGAAAACATTATACTGATAATAAATTTAAAGTATGGTGCTGTCTGATATGTACTAAGTTAATCATTTTAATGGGTAACACTAAGAAATATAATAACCTTTTGTTAGATCTTGCAGCACGCCCAAAATACTTTTTAATGTTATTAAACCAATTAGTATCTTGTAACCAATGTGTTCAAAATTCTAGTTGACTTTTGGTAGGTTATATTTTATAGTATATTTGATTTTATCTAATTTTTTTCATTCCTTAGGTTTTTGCTTATCTATAAATAATTTTATACTATTGTTTAAGTATTTTATTTAATTATTTAATTTGGTTTTAGATCCATTTCTTTTACCTCATGAACAGGTAGATAAAGGAGCTATTCGTTTTGTATTAAGTGGAGCTAATATAATGTGCCCAGGTCTGACATCACCTGGAGCTAAAATGACTCCTGTAGAAAAAGATTCTGTTGTTGTATCTTTTCATACTTTTTATACCTAAAATTATTAAAATAGTTTGTTTTAATTTTTGATTTTAACTTTGGTTAAGATAAAATTTATTATTCATGTTTGCCAGTCTATGTAACCTTGAAATTTTCTTTTTTTAGTATGTTAGCAACATACTAAAAAAAGAAAATTTCAAGGTTATAACATACTAAAAATTAGTTTTTCAAATTCATTTGTAGTTAAAATATTTGTGTAGTATAATTTAATATGAACATTAAGAATATTATTTTTAAAAATATTATCAAAATTTAAAGTGGCATGTATTAAATTTTTAGTAAATATATAAGTTCAATTTTTATATATTAAATATATTTTATTTCAAAAAAATATATTCAAATAAAAGAACCTAATATTTAAAAAAACAAAAAACTTGTTTAACAATAAATTAAACAAAAATGATAAAAATGAAAGTAAAATCTCATCGTCGTCATCGACGTCTATTTGGTGATATTGGAAATAAAAAAAATAAGAAATTTACTTTAAAGTGGCAAATAAAAGGGAAGGGGGTCATAGTAAATCGGACTGTCTCAATTAATTTATAAATAAATAAAAAAATTGACTGATTTTAAAATAATTTTGTAAAATAAGCCAGAAAAATTAATTGTTTTATTTAAACAACTAAATAATTGTTACTTTTTTTCAGGTTTTATTAACTTAATTTATGCCATACGACGTTTTTTTTTAATTTTTTTTATGTTTTATTAAAACATTTTATGTTATCATTTTGTTTATCTAATTTTTATTTATACATTTTTCATTCTATTAAAAATTTAAGTTCCATTAACACGATTATCAAAATTAGGCTATAATGGCCGAAGGTAAAGATCACGCTGTCAGTATAGGATTAACAAAAATGAGCACACAGGAAATGTAATTTTTTTAATTTTTTTTTTACATGATGTTATAAACAAATTTCAATTTTTATTCTCACTACTTAATTATCTTTTATTATCTTTATTTTATTAGAGCAGAGAAAAATAAAGGAATCGGAGTCGATAATATCCACTATTTAAACGATGGTTTGTGGGTGATGAAGCAATTGGATAGATAGCTTTTGTTAATTTTTAAGCAAAAAGAAAAATGATACAATATATTTTTTTTTACTAATTTTAAATTAGTTTCGAAAGAAAAATATTTAAATAAATTAGTAATTTACTTCAATAGTTTTCTTTCAAAACACTGATTTTGGAATTAGGCTGGTTTATATAATATTTAAGTGATAAAAATTTCCGGATTTAATTTTCCCTAAACTTCCGGATTTAAGTTTCCATATATTTCCGGATAATTTCCGGAAATTTATATTGCTAAATTAGCGACATTATTTGCAATATAAACAATATTATTAGTAACCAAAATTAAAAATCGATTTCTAATTTTGTGGTCTAATTTTTTTTAATATAAGTTTTAATTTGATATAATTTTAAAATGCAATTAATGGCACAAAAATATAATTGGCAAAAATGTTCAAATTTTTACATGTGCATGTTTATCAGTAGTTTTTTCATAGAAATAGTAAATAAAATCACGCGGTTAACTGTTCTTTTGGCAAAAACCGAAATAAATACTGGGCTTATCCCGAACCGAATGCTTTATTTTATGTATATAAAAACAGAACTAAAAGACTAGTCAGGACTATTGTCATCAACTACTATTACTATAATGATTAACTTAACTAAAGTCTGATCAGATAAAGGTACTTCATATTAAAATCAGCATATTTTCAAACAATCGACAAGTGTTCATATACTCGAGGCGGCATAAATAAAAAATTTATTTGGTTTTAGTAATGCTTATCTTCTCATTCATATTCTTTAATGCTAACTTATTAAATATGTAACTAAAACAAAGATTGTTTTTTTGTGAAAAGTAAAGTCTCATTGAATTTAATAATATCAAAAATATTCAAATATGGAATAATTGATATTTCAAATAGAAATATCAAATTATAAAATATTTAATATTTCAATTAAGTATTAAAATGGATTCAACGAAATTTACTAAAGTTGTTCTTTCATCATTTCATTTGAGTAAGAAATCAACTTCAGGCATTTTTTTCACTACTGACCCACTAGTTTAACACTCTTGCCGCCGATTATCAGGTACTATATCATTGACAAGCGAAGTTGGCTCTTCACTCAAAAAAAAATTCTTAAAGTGAAAAAGCGAACATAGATTTGAATATCCTACACTCTTATTTAGCAGGTTCAGAGCCGTACTTTCGCAAGTGCAACCGTACTGGACCCCGATATATAAGGGGCCTAAAATATTAAAAACACGTTGTTTTTTTTAAACAGTTTTGTTAACTCACTTTTTGTTTAATTTGAATTTACATACAACATTTAATTACCTCAAAAGTCAAAAAGATGTTATGAAAGCGTCGCAAAAAAAAGAGCGAAACAGATCCTAATAGTAGCAGAATTATATAACTTTGCTAGATCATTAGATGATTTTTTTAAACGAGGCGAGAGTTCGTCGGTTTCGAACACTACTTTAATCGAAATATGCGATTTAAATGGTAAATCTCAATTTGAAAACGATAATGTTGAAGAAAATATGAATGAGCTACAACTTCAAAACATTAACCAGAACAAGAATGTAGATGGTGACTCAAGGTCCAATTGCGTCAATATTGAGAATATTATATCGAACAAGACTTCAGAAATGAGTGATAATTTACAAACGGAGAGCGGCACTTAACCAAAATGTAACTGTAATAAATTAGATCCTGCAACATAGCCTGTTGAAATCGACAATAAACAACGGATGTTTTTAAAAGAAATTAGCTAAATAAACTTAAAAGTAGCCATCCAGATTGTAAAACTCATGCTGCATTTTTAACAAACCAAATAAAATCTTATGAATTTGTTGTGCTCACAGCAATTTAGTATCACTTGTTATCAAATCTTCACATTTTCAGCCAATTGCTTCAGCGAAAAAATATAACAATTAATATTGCATTATAGCATACAAAGGCTATGCTATTATCTCTTGACGATTTCATAAACAATTTTGAACAGATTGAAAAAGAAGTACAAGAAGCATCGGTAGATATAGATGTTAAAGCACAGTTCACTGAGCGGTCTTCTTGTGATACCAAATATTAAGTAGAAACAAAGATTGTGTTGATAAATTACCAGAACCTTGTTTTGTCAAAATGGAGATTACGTAATCTCAATCTCATTGGCAGATTATCGTTATTATACAAACCATTAAAATAAAACAAATGAGAAATATTACGATACTGATATACCGAATGAAGAAATTGAACCAATAGACGATGATTGATTCAAAACCAATTGACTATGATTGATCCAATTGAATGGTTTGATAACATTGATGTACATGATCTCGTTTTTAAAATTGATGATGAGTATAACCATCTAACTCAAACGACTGAAGATAAGTTTAAAGAATCTTATATTAATAAACTAATCAATTAAGTAAAAGATTCATTGCAAGAACGATTTAAATCGTATAATTTTTTAATTAAATTTTTGGTATTCTTTTTGATAATAAAAAGCTAAAAACTATGAATACAAATGAATTCAATATTAATTGTTCAAATCTGGTCAAACACTTAGGAAATGATGTTGAAGTGCAGGAATTCAAAAAAAAACTTTCTATTTTAAGATACATTTTAGAAGATAATTATACTATTATAGAGAATTTGGAATTCATTTTCGACAGGAATTCGGAAGAATTATATTCAAATGTATGTATTGCGTATATCGAATAATTTTAACAATATATTGTTAAAATTATTTGATATACGCAATACATACAATAAGCAACGGTAATGGGTATACCCATTACCGTTGCTTATTGTGAAGAATTATTATCAAAACTAATTCAAACTAATTCAAAACTAATTTCAAATTATCTGCGTTCTACAATATCACGGGAAAGACTTTCAGGATTTACATTACTGTCGATAAAAAATGCAACCGCAAAAAGGCTAGGAAAATTGATTTATAATTTCTTTCTATAACTTTTTTTTTAGAAATAAAACCAAAAAAATGAGTTTAATAAAGTTGAAAAAAATCTTTTAAAGAGCCCCAAAAAGTTACAGCACGGCTCTGAGCAGGTTCTATTATGCTTCTACAAGTAATAACTACACACGCATAAAAAAAATGTGCATGAACACATACGTACATATATATGTACCCATAGACATTTACAAACATACACGAATACGCACATATACCTAATATGCATGTAAAAACTTTTCACGTAAAAGGCTAACACTCAACACTAAAGATCGGGCACTCAAATTTTTTCTGGACCCGAACTGTGTTGTCAAAGTGTGAACTAAACAAATAAAAAGCATAAAAAATTTAATCAAGTAAATAAATTGTTAATTAAAGTTGAAATCAACAGATTAAAAAAAAACAAAAAAAAACTCATAACTCAATTAAAAAAACAAAAAACTAACATCTTATTTGGTTAAACAACGTTAAGTTTCATGTATTTAGTTTTCGAACATTTTATGGAGGGGATACAAACCTCCTCTCACTCTCCTTCCCCAACACCTTTACTAACCAAGGTGAGCAGAGTTTTTTTAGCATTTTTGTTAATATTCTTTTTTACAAAATAATTAGAGTAATTAAAAAAAAACTAATACAAGTTATAAAGTAAGCAAATACTACTAACATTTAAAAAAAACTAGATCTAGGTAAAAATTAGGTTATAAAGTAACTATAAGTACAACAAAATAAAAGTAAAATATACACACATATATCACTTTGTAGTATAGATAATAAAATTTAATAAATATTTCCATAATATAAATATTATTGTCAAATTTAGATAATACGGGAAAGAAAAAGATTTTTCAGTTTAACTTTGAAAAGATGCAAAGAAGTAGGTAGATCAAAATTAAAACAATTTTATTCCAAAGATGGGGTGCACGATAATCAATGCAAAATTGGTTAAAATTTGTTTAAAAAAAAGGCTCATATATTATTAAAAATATTAAGTTCGTAAATATTAAGTATTCTTATTTCAGAAAAAAGATGTTTAGAGTGTGAAAAACGATCAGCAAAATTAATTGCACGTATTGCATGTTTCTGACGGCGTTAGAGAGATTGTAACTTACTTTTTTCAGTGCTTGCCCAAGCAATATTTGCATAATTCACATAGCTATGAATGAATTCATAATAAAGTTGGGATAAAACTTTTTTATTTATATAGTTTCTGGCCTTGTAAAAAATTCCAATATTTTTTGAAACTTTAGTACCAACATAATCAATATGTTGCTTCCATGTGATGTTCTCATCAAGGAATACGCCTAAAAATTTTGTGATGCAATCACTTTTTATTTCAATTTGGTCAATAAAAATATCAGGTAGAGTTAGGGGTAAATAACGTTTTTTAGTTATCGAATGAAAAAGAATCAATTTTGTTTTTTTAATATTTAGGTTAAGTATATTGCATTTGAACTAGGTAGCAATTATTTTGAGTTCTTCAATCATAGTAGTGAAGAGTTTATTAATATTGTTATCAGATAAAAATAAATTAGTATCATCCGCAAACATAATACTTAAATGATTAAAAGCTTTATGCAAATCATTAATGTATACTAAAAAAAGAAGTGGCCCCAAAATTGATTTTTGCAGAAAACCACATGAAATATCTAAAACATTTTTTTGATAAGGATTGTTAAAAGAAACATATTTTTCGGTTTGTTAAATAACTTTTAAACCATTTAAAAATTACCCCATCCACTCCATAATATTCAAGTTTATGATTCAAAATGCCATGATTTACTGTATCAAATGCTTTTGATAAATCCAAAAAAATACCTAAAGTGAATTGTGAATTTTTGAAAGAGTTAGAGATTTCACGGACGAATTGGATGATTGCATGCTCAGTAGAACCAAACTGATTTTTATAAAAAAAATTCTTCTCCTTAAAATAATTATATAATCTATCGTAAATAACTTTTTTCTAAGATTTTTGAAAATGTTGATAAAATAGAGATAGGTCGGTAGTTCTGTCTCCTTCTTTGTATATTGGGATTATCTTAGCTATCTTTAACTTATCAGGAAAAACTCTTTGTTGTATTGACGCTCTGAAAACTTTAAACAGAATATCTTTTAATTGTTCAAAGCATTCTAAGACTATGTTTCCATTTATTTCATCAGCTCCAGGTTTTTTTTTTAAATAGATTTAAACGACACTTGAAACTCTTCTAATGATAGCTCAGAAGATCGGAGCAAATGCAATCATCTATCGGTTTTAAAAAGTTATTGAACACAGCTTGGGTATTAGGAATTTTATTTGCTAGTTTGAAACCGATATCATTAAAGTATTTGTTAAACTCGTGAGCTATTATTCTAGGTTCAAAAACATCTTTGTTATCCACTCTAATTAACAGCGGTAGGGAACCTGAGCAAGTTTTTTGTTTTTCACCAATTTCTCTTAATATTTTCCAAGTATGTTTAGAGTCATTTTTAACATTTTCAATTAATTTTGAACAGTAATTCTTTTTTAAGTTTTTACGAGTTTTTTCAAATAGGTATTTGAAATCTTTGTATTATTTTTCGTTTAAAAGTGCTTGTGTTTTTAAGTAATTTATAAATAGCTTTTGTTTGATCTTAGATGATTTTTTAAAACCCTTAGTTATCCAAGGAGCATTCAATCTTTTTTGATTTATTGTTTCTTCACAGATGGGAAAATTGGCATAATACACAGAATAAAATGTTTAAAAAAAATGTTCATAAATTTTATTTGCGTCGTCATTAAAATTTATATTCATCCAATGAAGCAGTGGTATATGTTTTTTAAACTGTTCAATATTGTTTATATTATATATGCGTTTACTTATTTTATTATTAGTTTTGGTTTTAATTTTAGAATTTGAGTTGATTGATAGAAATATTGGGAAATGATCAGTTATATCTGCTTTCAATATACCTTTTTGTATATTGTTATAATAATATTATCAATGTAATAATATTATCAATGATATATACTATCAAATTATCAATAATATATGATATATATATATATATATATATATATATATATATATATATATATATATATATATATATATATATATATATATATATATATATATATATATATATATATATATATATATATATGATATATATATATATATATGATATATAATTAATGATATATATTATCAATAATAATATTATCAGTTGTAATAATATTATCAATGAGAGTTGCTGAGTTTGCTGATACTCTTGTAGGACGATTAATTAGGGGAATTGCTCCTATTTCAAATATTACCGTAGAACGGGGTGACTTTGATACGCGGGGTGACTTTGATAATTTCGTCTGTTAGTTACAAAAATAATGATTTGAATGTGAAATTGCACAATTAGAGACTTTTTTTTTTTTATTCTTGTACATAATTATATTCTGCTAATATTTTTGAAATTTTAATGATTGCGAAGTGATTCTAAATTGTGCAAATGTGTTAGGAATAACATGACTATAACAAAAAAATAACGATTTTTACACGTACCAAAAAATGCCAAAAAATCTTGTGATTTTAATTTTTTTGAAATTTTTTTTCTTTCTAAAAATCTATACTTAGATGTTCAAGTGGTGTTTTCCAGTTATAATACCACTGGAATATACCACTCGTTTTTGGTTACTCTCAATCACATTTGCAGAAAAATCAAAACAATTTTGTTTTTCAGTTTTTCAAATGATTTTTAGTATTATATATTTCAATCCTATTGTAATTTTTTAATGTTTCAAACGATTATTTCTAGTTAAAAAAAAACGTTAAAACAAAAAATATCACAAGGAGAATTGCAAGGATTATGAGAACTTATAAACGTAAACCAGGTAATCGATCCTATGCATCTTACACAGCAGAAGACTTGCAAAATGCCTTGATAAATATCTCAACTAACAGAATATCGATTTTCAAGGCATCTAAGATATATGCTATACCATATAGTACTCTGTACAACAAGAGTAAGCTAAGACATATGAAAAACCCTGGAGGACAGACTAGATTACAGCCCCATACAGAAGAAAAGATTTTACAAATTATTAGCATTCTGACAGATTGGAAGTTACCTTTAGATAATTTAGATATACGTCTGCTAGTAAAAAACTATTTAGACAGAATGGATTTTAGACAGAATTTTATAACTGCTAATTACTATAACAATGTTATTGATATATTATTTTTCTGTGTTTAGCATATTAACATCAAATTTATTTTTGTTTTTTCTTTGTCCATTCTGTAGATATATTCGATAACCAAACTTGTTGTCTAAATTTATAATTTTACCAGTAAATCTTAAAAGTTTATTAATATGTTGTGTTCTAATTTAGTAAAAGTCAAAAAGAAAGTATTAGCGACACTGTAAAGAGGGTTAAATCAATAAGCCATTAAGAAATAATAGACTATCAAAGTCACCCCAAACGACGGGGTGAGATTGATAACATTTTGGATTAAAAATATATATATTAAGACAAAAAAAAATTAAAAATATTTAATGGAATTATATAAAGGAAAGGTATAATGTTATAACGGGAAAAAAAAAATCAGAAAAAATTGTAATGAACCAGATTTATTTTGCAAAAATGCTCAAAATCCTAACAAAGTCTACGGTAATTCATAAAAAATTTTCGAAACGCTTAAATCATTCCTAAAGGTGAGTTTCCACTCATCCCTTTTTTCACGGGAAAGGGATAGGAACGGGAAAAATAATCACGTGAGCATGCGTAGTTTTTCTTTGGACATATTAAAACTTATACTACGCATGCCCACGTGATTATTTTTCCCGTCCCTTTCCCGTTCCCGTGAAAAAACGGATGAGTGGAAATTCGCCTTAACGTTATACGCAATGGTTTGCTTCAACTCCGCTACCGCGTTTATTTGTATGTCTCTCATGAGATATTAACTCAAAACTGGGAAGATAAAAATTTGCGTTATTACTTGAATCGTTTGTGTTTATCCAAGTTTCAAATTAAACAAATAATATCACAAACATTTTTAGTTACTTCTAATAAGTAAAGGAGCTTTTTAAAGTTGTGACTTACGTTTCTGATATTTACATGAAGGATTTTAATTTTTTCGCCGTTATTGGAATTAAAAAGAGATTCCTCTATTTCACTAGAATAATAGTAAAAGCAATCATTATTTAAATCATGAGAATGATTAAATAATTAAAGTTTTCATTTCTGCAACACCATCAACTCTTAAATTATTGCGGCGAGATCTATTTTCTAGATCTATATATATATATTTTTTCAAAGTATTTATTTCTTTATTGATCTTTAAATTTAATTGAGAAAGCATTTCCTTGATGTTTTGCTATTGAAAGTTAATACAACCTTTAATGTCGCTAGTATCTTTTTCTAGTATTTCAACTCGGGATTTATTAAAACTAAGTTCTTTTTCAAGTTTATCTAGTCTGTCTGATATTATTTTTATGTTGGAATTCATTATTTTTGTAAAAGTTTCTTCTTGTTTTTTTAGTAGCTTTTCAATTTCTTTTAAAATATTTTGCTTCTAATCTTCAAGCCAGTGGCGTCACTAAAGTTGGTGTCACCCATTGCGGTGAACTCTGGGTGTTACCCCTCAAGACTTTCACTATGGATCTCTTCAGAGTTTCCCTGTACTAGATCATATACATAATCCAATTCCGATAATCGCTTAATGCGCTTATGATAATCTTTAGAATAAGTACAGAAGTTACCTAGGACATTAGAAAAAAATTACACAGTTTAAGTAATTTAACTTTACTTAAACTGTGTAAAAAACTCAACTTCGCATAATTCATCATAGAAAGTGGTAAATTTTGGAACTGACACTAGCAACTCTACTTCAGTTTCTGATAGAAGACTCTTGGATTGAACAACCTCAAACATATCCGCTACTTCCTTGATCGCTGTTGATCTGATCTGAAGTTCAGAGTAAAAACAATCAATGCACTCCAGCATCGCCCTTCTCACCCTCTCACTCATCGCCCTTCTGTTTTCTTTTTGCATAGTGAGTCCAGAGTCAACTAACTTTGTTGAACTTTTTACGGTCTGCCCGTCCTAATTAATTTTAGAATATGTATATGTTATTGATAAAACTAAAAAATTTCAGAAAAATAATTATTTTCTTAAAAAAGAGTCTGTAAACCAACTTTGTAATTTAATTACATAAATTAATTAATTTTTTAATTTATGGAGGGGATACAAACCTCCTCTCACTCTCCTTCCCCAACACCTTTACTAACTAAGGTGAGCAGAGTTTTTTTAGCATTTTTGTTAATATTGGACCAAATAGTAGATTATATATACAAGTTCACACCTCCTTCCTAACATCGGTTAGGAAGGAGGTGTGAACTTCCAATTAAATGCTCACCTGGGGTGAGCATTGCCCTAAGAAGTCTATATGTTCTGTGATAAGACCATAAAGATTTCTTGGGGCACCTAAATAAGATTAAAAAAAAATAGTGAACTGCAATATACTTTTAAAAACCTTCATGTCGTATTGCTTTAAAGTTAAAGGAGCAGAACCTTGCGAACCTTATTTGCAAGTTTTAATTTTTATGTATAGAACTAGGCTAGAAAAATCCCTTAAAATATTTTATAAAATTGCGAGATCTAAAGTTTAGACCCCGCAATTTTATAAAATATTTTTAGGGATTTGGTCGACTATTAGATTCTAAACCGAAGTCTAGTCGACTTGTTTAAGAAGTGGTGGATGAAAAAAATAACTATTTATGGTCGGTAAATCCGGTCCTGTTTGTTTGTTCCAAAGTATCTAATTTAGGCGCTATCAGGAATGATTTTTTAAAGAGTTACTTTTTATGGACGGAGAGGGGCGAAAGAGTCGATTGTTTTCTCACGTAAAAGGAAGTATCTGAATATGAAATTAGCGCCCTTGGAAACGTTTATACTTTGTTAGGTATACAATAAAAATGTAAAAAAATTTTACTTTCATTTATTATTTTGATTTATCTTTTGTTACGTAAAAAGAAGAGGGTTTGAATATGAAATTAGCGCCCTTGGAAACGTTTGTATTTTGTTAGGTCTTCAATGAAAATGTAAAAGTTTCTTTTGTTATTATTATTACTTTTTTTGTTATTATTTTTGGTTATTATTTTTTGTTATTATTTTTTGTTATGGTTAAAATTATTTGATAAAATTTTAATTTAGGCTGTAAACTAATTTAAAAAATGTCATCATAACCTATCCTATCGTAATAAATAAAATCCTTTTGTATATAGCGATAAAACTTGTAAAGCTATGTAAGGTATTATATAGCTTAACGAGTTTTGTTTATGAAAATTATTTTTTGTTTATAAAAATATATAGAATATATTATATAATATATATATTTTTTATCTATACAATTTAGATAAAAAAAGTTCTTATCAACCTGCATTATTTTAAGATTAGTTTAAAAATATTAAATGTGCTCAGAAAATTAAATCTCTCCAGAAAACAAAACCCAATCTTGTACCAGATACAATAACCATTTTGAAGGTATTTTTAGCCAATCTTGATCCAGTTGAATTTTTATTTTTAATCAAAAATTGACTTTGTCAACCATTTAAGATAAGCACTTTTAATCCTTCTCCAGGTATGTTGAATAAAATTTTGAAATTGATTAATTACTAGATTTTTATTAATTATCGGAAAGAGCTCTAATACAGTAATTTAAAAGTGAACAAATTTTGAAAATTAAACAATTCTACAAAATGTTATAAGGTTTTAAGTAACAAATTTTTGATATATGGATTTATTGAAGAAACTGGTGAAAATTAAGTTTTTCTTAACCTAAATTGTTATAACTTTGTCTATTCTTATCAAAATGCTTGCAATTTGCTATCAAAAGAAAAGTGTGAGAGTAGGCTACAAATTTAAAATAGTTTTTAGCAATAGGTTTTTAGTATTCAGTGGGCTTGTAATTTATTATATTCAAGAAACTGTTATAGTTTGCTTCCAGAACACTGCCAAATATGAGAAGTGTATTTTTGAGTTAAGGGTGAATAGTGGTGTGATGGTTAAACACATTAAAAAAGACTAATTAATATAAAAAACTTTTTTTTTTAAAAGAGTATATCTAATATAAAATATAATAATTATATTTCATTACTTTACAGCATATACTAGTGGTGTATACATTGACTTAGAGGGAAGGGCATGCCTCTGCCTCTCCAAACTAAAAAAGAATTTAAAAAAGTTTTAATTAAATGTGATTTTAATAAATTTAAATTGATATTATTTAAAATAACAAAAATGAATATGGTTTTTTTTACCACATTACAAGATGCATCAAATTATCCATTTTTTTAGTAAAGGGAACATTCTAAACCCCTCCCTCTCCTTTATTCAAAAAAAACAAACAAACAAAAAACTGAATATTGATTTGAAAAAAAATTATAATTAATTTGTCTTGGCTTTTAGTAAATTATTAAAATTAAAATTTCAATTATGAAACTTAATAATAATCATTGTTAATGATAGACAGAACGTAAGCCAGAGTATCAAAATCAAATATCAAAAAATTGCAAGTCACACTACTTCCAGATACCTTTTTGCAAATCACACCACTTGTGGCACCTAATTTGCAAGTCACACAAAACTGAAGACCATGATACCTTTGTATCATGGTAGCCGTCCAAAAAATGTATTATTAGGAATAATACATCATTTTAGTCCATTAGTGTCTAAAAAACTAACAAATTTTTTTGGATCACCTTTGACTTCTATAAACCTCATTGTTTTCATAGCCAAAACAATTTTAACTGCGATGCAATCATTACAAAATAACTCACAACTTCCAGATTCTAAAGACTTCAATGCTGAACAACATAAAGTGACGATTGTGTCGAGGGTGCAAATGGTAGTCATTCAGATTTTTTGCCTCAGGTTTCACAAATTTGGTTATGGTAAGATAGTTTACTGTGACTAATATGTTTATTTAGATTTTCACTATGCTCTTCACAAGTGAAAACCTAAATAAACTGAAGCCATAAGACTTTTTCAACAGTTTTGGCATGCAATTATCCATTGTTAAAAAATACAAAAATTATATGTCCATTTCTATACTATATAATTGGTTCAGAAAGCGCTATAAAGCTGTCAACTAAATATTTTTTGGCTGCTCATAAAATTCAGATGATTTAGTTTTTGGGGCCCTATAACCAAAACAATATGGCAAAGGCTGTTTGAGGCTAATTATAAGAATTAATGTTTGTAGATAAAGGTAATATCTTAATATTAGGTATACAATTTGCATATATAAGGTGAGCCTATGCACCAGTTTGGTTTGTTTTACTAGCCGATGGTGATGCAGCGGCCAATGCCAATTATTCAACTAATGATATAGGTTGATTAATCAGCCAATGGTTAAGCCAATTAATTGGTTGCTGGTTACCAATAGCATAAGCTAGTAGGTCAAATCACTGCTGATGTATAGGTACATGTTATATATGTAATTTAAATCCTTAATATTATTGTAATACCCTTATATAAATACATTAAACCTATTATTAGCCACAATCGGCTTATAAAATTAATTCAATGAAATTTATCATGTGCATAGAAAATGCATAAACTTAAGGGACTTTCACATTTACTAGACATAAAAACTACAACATAGTTTTTGATATCAACAAACTCTACTTTAAAGTGTGTCAATCTAATAAAAAATTATATTTTAATAAAGTTTGGCTATCCTACTTCTTAAAACAACTCAAAGTGAAAATAAATTCAAAAAAAAATAAAGACAACAAAACATCATTTAACCAGAAAAATGCAAAGTTTTAAATATATGGAACAGAATTTTAGCACAAAAATCGGTTCTGTAAAATGTAGATTTTGGCATACCTACCTTATCAGGTTGTATGTTTTCAAATTGCATAAATCGAACTAATCAAATCAATCAATTTGTTTAAAACGATATTTCTTTTTTATAAAACAATAGAAAGCTAATATTCCTCATTTTTTATAATAAAACGCTTAAACATTTCATTTGTGAAAACTTTTTTGTAATTTTTCCTCTAACAAAACAATTTTAGAACTCATAAAAATAGTATTTTTTAAAGAAACTAATGAACAATAAACAATTAAGTATCTCCCTTCAAAAAAAAAAAAATAATAATAATAATAATAATAAATCCTTGACTGCAACTGGTTAGTTCTAGTCCTTTTACTTCAAAAGTAGTTCCATCACCACTGATATAACAAAATATATTGTGTATGTATGTCACTATTTCATAGTTATGCATAATTATTTTAATATATTATATGTTTTATGTATATATAATATGGATATATATATATATATATATATATATATATATATATATATATATATATATATATATATATATATATATATATATATATATATATATATGTATATCATTGATAATCATGCATACAATGGGTTTGTGTGTATTATATTTTATATTTTTGGTCATAAGTACTAGTCAATTGAAACAAAATTATTTCACATTTAATGTTTTTAAACATGCAGTTATTGGATGCTGTATATTTTAGTCCTGATTGTTTCTAGAATGAGTTTCTAAAATTTATTAGAAAAGAAATTCACTCTAAAATGAGTGACAGTTTTTGAGCTTAAACATCAAGTATAGCAATTGTTCTAAGTATTAAAATTTGAACCCATAAAATTTGATAATCTAATGCAAATAAATTGATAAGAAAGTAAATATAATTTCACAATGTTATATATTATCATAATATTATCAAAATATTAAACAATTATAATGTTATTAAGCATTATTATGATAAAATTTATTATTAAATTTGTAGGAAGAGATTATGATTAATCGAACCAGAGACATAAGGTAAGAATTTTTTAAAACTATATATGCATTTGTGTGTGTATATGTATGCATATATATATATATATATATATATATATATATATATATATATATATATATATATATATATATATATATATATATATATATACACATACATATACATATATACGTATACATATATATATATTATATATTATATATATATTTTATGTATGTATGTATTTAGGAAAATGGATTTCAAAATGAAAAGTTTCAAACCCATAATATTTTTAAAAAATCTAAAAAAATAACCCCTACATAAAAAAGCATGATCAGACAATAACTTTAAAATTTGAATACTAAGATGAAATGGTCATTTAATCTTAGTTAAATTAAAATGTTGCAAACCAAATATTTACTTGTAACTTGTTATATTTAAATTAGTAAAAAACAAAAAATTTTACAATAAGTAAAATTTTCAAAACTTCAAATAAAAACTTTGTTTACTAAAGTATTTGTTTGAAATATTTACTTGAAAACTTTAAATAATTAATTTAGGTTTTTATAAACTTAAAGAACTAAAATGATAGTCTTCCTTTTTCTATAAATTTAAATTACATACTTGTTACTTCTAAGAACAAATTATTTGCAATTGATTTTAAATGAAGAGTTATTTATATAAAACAATTTAAACCTTCATTTTAACAAATTAATATTATTTTCAGTTTTATGTAATTTTTAATAATTATAAATAAGAAAATATAAAAACCTTCTATATATTACTTCATAATTAAGTTTTAGAATTTTTTTTTTTATTAAAACTCTTTTCTGTGGTTGTTCACTGTTATTAATTTTTAAACTTTTTTTTGTCTGCTTTTAGATGTTTTAACTAAATACTTTTCATTTTCTCTTTTTTTATGCTTGGTTGTTGTAACTTTGCTAAAACAGATGTTTTTTTTTATCTTTACCAATTTTTATTGGTAAATTTTTCAGAAATGCATTAAATAGAGTGAAATATTTTATTTATAAAATAGCACACAATTACCTTCCAAACAAATCTTTAAAAAAAAAAGCAGTAAATAATTGATAAAGCTTTACTGAATTCATTTAAATAATTTATAATATTTAAAAAAAAAAAAAACTTTCAAGCACCTAATATGTTAAATGATATTTTGAATGTTTTTTTGTGATTTCTTTTTTGAAATATATTTTGATTAATGATTTCTTTACATAAATATATTTTATGTTTTTATGATATTTAACAGAACAGCTTTTGAAATTGTTTGTAAACTTCATTAGTATACACTTAGCATTTTTTTGTTTAAAAAAATCTTTTATAGTTTGTCTATTTTGTTTTTGTGCAAATACAGATTTTGTGTTCAAGGAATTATTGTAATGTAAATAATACTGTTCACTGTGTACATCAAATAAACATAGTTGTTGTAAAAATAATGTAAACACTGTATACATCAGAAAACATAATTGTTGTAAAAGTAATTATTTTAATGTAATTAGTACCATTCACTCTATACATCAGATAATAAAGTTATGTTTAATCTGACAGTATTGCTTATGATTTTAAGAGAATTTTAGAAATTATCTACTTTTAGTTTATTTTTGTTTATATACTTGTTTGTGGTTATTCAAAAATTAAAAATTTATTAAAATGTGTTTAGTTTATGATAGGTGGTATTTTACAACAGAGTAGGTATTATTACTGGTAGGTGATATATTGTTGCAGAATAAGTATTGTTTTATTACTGATAGGTAATGTTTTGTTGCAAAATTAGTATTATTTTATTGTTTGTTAGGTGAAGTTTTATTGCAGAATAGGAATTTAGTTACTTTGTTAGGTGCAAGGTGATGGTTTGTTTATGAACTTGTAATGTTTTATTTTAAAACAGGTCTTTATCACAGGGGGCATTGTTAATTTATTTATTGGTGTTGTTTTGTTCAAACAAGAATTATGATTTATTCAGGAATTTAACCTCAAACAAATAATACTCTGTTTCTTTATTTCAGAATGTTTAGTCTTTTACAATAGAATATACAGTCTTTTAAAATAGAATAATACAATTTTATTCTAGGAGTATTTTATTGCAGAAAAAGTTTTGTAATGTGGTAGTGGTGCAGTGGCTTTTTAAGCAAGAAGATATGAGTTCAAATGTCCTTGTTTGTAGAGATTCATTCTTTTGAGTTAAGGGGTTTTAAGACTGTAATAACATACATAAGCAGGGCTTTATATATGCGTTGGATACTGGCTTCATAGTATTCAATACTTGCTACAGGCAAGTTGTCACAGTTTGCATGATGATTTGCCTACACAGTCATCAAACCATAAGTTGTCTTATCTGGCAGAATGACTGGTGGTTTGTTATCCCCTTTCCCAGTCCCCCCCTCAGCCATTGTGAGGTGAATATATAAAAATATATGTGAAAAAATATATATATATATATAAAGTATATATAAAGAAAATGTTTTACATAGATTTTCATAGGTTAAATAAAATGAATATCTTTATAAAATAAGATTTTTTTTCTTTGTAAAAATATTTTAGTTATAGAGTAATTAAGAAATAAATCTTTATGAATAATTATGGATAAAATACAAAGACATTTATATGAAAATAAACAACAACATATGGCAATGTTTGATTCATGGGTATTGAGAGGGTAACAGACGGTTTTTATTATAAGTTACAAAACTTGTGTTGTCTTAATGTTTATTTATAAAAATACCTTATTTTTTTTTAGTCATGGTATATTTGATACAAAAAGTGCATTTGAAACTTTACCCCCTCTTCCTGAAAAGTATTATGAGCCTTCAGTTTTAAATATCAAAGAAGAAAACTCAGATTTTTTTGATTCTAACAAAACTCCTACTGACAACTCATCTGCTTTTGAGCAGTTTAGTCAATCATGGTCCGATAATGGAGAAATTTTTACTGAAAGAAGTAGTGTTTTTTCCTGGCGTCATGATGATGTAATAATATTTATTTAAACTGTTCAATTTGTTGTTGGTGTCTTTTCATTAGCAACTCTTTATTTTAAAATTTTTTTATAAACAGGAGTTTGATAGAGGGGCTACTTCTCAAGTCCAACAGATATTTCTTGATGTAGACAGTTGTTTATATGAAAGCATGGAAACTAAGCGTATATTTTTATTATATTTTATTAACTAAACTTTTTTTTTCAATATTTCGTTTTAGATAAAAGAAATAATAGCATTTAAAACGGAAAATCAGCGTTTTTATCGCAATATTTGTCGTAAAAACGTAAAAAAACATTTAAAAAAAATCCTCAAATGTTAATTTGGGCGGCACCAAAATACGGTCGACGCTATCAAAAACGGTCTAGAATAGCCCCTGTATGTGTATATATATATATATATATATATATATATATATATATATATATATATATATATATATATATTAAAAAGTGCATCTTTGTCTACTTTTAGCCAATGCCGATTAGTACAGGCTGATACCAATGCATTGGCATTGACCTGTACCATAGGCCTGTATTTTTTGTAAATTTGAATTTGTACCCTTTTATTTTTTACTAATAGGGCAGTTGGATGTGAAAGCATCCAATTTTTATTAAATGCAACCCTAATTTGCATTTAATAAAAATTGGATGCTTCTGATTTTTACACCACTCAAAGATTTTTAAAAGTTATGAACATTCCCAAAATTTTATCATCTAATTCCAAACGGTTTTAAATATAAGACTATTCAAACTTTGCCTTCAACCGACAAAAATCTGCTGTTTTAAAAAATGGTTTTGGTCATTGTTTCTATTCTGCGTGCAATGGAAAGCTGAAAATGTGTACACTTACATATTTAGAGGAAAGGAATCCAATAAAACAACTTAAAATATAAAAAAAAAACATAGAAATAAAAATTCCTACCCCTTCCCTGTTATCACATCAAAAGGTGAGAAACTGGAAGTTCCTCACCTATTGGTGTGATAAATCTGCATTTTTATAATTTAACTCACCCACCATAATATTTTAATAAATTTTTGAAATTTAGGATCGGATTTTATAAAGTTACCAAGGAAACAAAAATTAGAAAATAATAACTGAAATTTTTTTTTAAGATTTGAGATACAGTTTCTTTGTTCATAACAAGTAAAATTTAACAAACGGGGGGTCTTAATAAGCTTAGGGTGGGTGGGAAAATTTTTCGAAAATTATTAAACATCAACTTCTGTGTATTATGCGCTCAAGACCACCTTTTTTTCCTAAGATTTTTCAATAATTTCTGTTTTTTAAAGTAACAAAATTAAGTAAATTTCACCATATTTTTTTTCTGTTTAAGAAAAGACTACTTTCCAATTCTTTGTAACAACTCAAACTAAATTATTCTGGACATCTAAAAAAATCAAACTACATCTGTATTTTTGTAAATAAACTTGCCTCAGTAAAATTGCAATAAAGGTCAAACATACAGGTGTTACGTTCTTTTTTAAAAATTTAAAAAGTACAAGTGTGTATAAGTGTACACATTTTCAGCTTTCCATTACATATAGAACAAAAATAAAGACCTAAACCATTTTTTAAAATGGCAGATTTTTGATGGTGGAAGGCAAAGTTTGAATAGTCGTATCTTTGTAACCGCTAGGAATCAGATGATAAAATTTTGGGAATGTTCATAACTTATTAAAATCTTTGAGTGGTGTAAAAATCAGCAAAATCTGAAACTTAGGGTTTCCTAATGTGTTTTCACATGGAATCGCCCAATGTAAGTTGATTTCAATAAAAAGCAGCATATAACTATTTTCAAATATATTTGATATAATAATATATTAACGATATTTTGTTGATCTATTATGGTTAGCATCATCAGGTAATAATAAAATGTTACAAAATAAGATAAAGCAAGCCATTTAAAAAGAAGACATTAAAAAGCATCAAATATAAAAACCAATTAAATAATATAATAATGATGTCAGTTAAATTTTTGTCAAAATGGATCCCCATGTTCTTGTTTTAACATTATCCCCGTCATCTTGATTTAGAACACCTTGCCCAATATCTCATATCAAACTCTTGCTTTGTTAATCTCCAGTTTCTTATCCTGTATTCTGGAACAACTACCAAGGTCTTAGGATTTAGCCAATCAAAGTTACCACAGCATGCTCTAAAATGTTCTGTGGCTCCTAAACTCAACCTTTTTTGATTCTTACTAGCTCTTTGGTGTTCTGCACTTTTTGAAATAATTTTCTTTTTGGTCTAATATATAATTTGGTCTAATATATTTTTAATATACAATATATTTTTAATATATTTTTATACATATAATATATTTCTAATATATTTTTAATATATAATATATTTTTTGGTCTAATATATAATTTCTTGGTACGATATAAATTATTTTGTACCGATTGATATAAATTATTATTCCGATCGATATAATATAATATTGTACCAATCAATATAAATTAACTACATCGAATGAAACCTGAATTTCATTAGGGCCTACCTTCCATTCTTTAGCATCATTGACAAAATTTCTTGAATTAATTAGTTGAGTTATATTTTTATTTAATGTTGGTTGGATAATTTTAACCAGATACTCATATATAAATAGATGTAAGTAGAAAATCATTTCAAGAACTGCAAAACATCAAAGAGCTTATAAAAATCAAAAATGGTTGAGTTCAGGAGCCACCGAATATTCTAGAACATGCCATGGTAACCTTGTTTGGCTAAATCCTTAGACCTTTGCAGTCATTCCAGAATACAGGATAAGAAAATTAGAGAATCCCTGGAGATAAACAGAGCAAGAGTTCGGTATGAGATAGGTATTGGGGAAGGTGTTCTCAATCGAGATGATAGGATTAAGGTTAAAGCAAGAACTTGAGGACCCATTTTGACAAAAATTTAACTAGCGTCATTATTATATTATTTAATTGGTTTTTATATTTGACGCTTTTTAAAGTCTTCTTTTTAAATGGTTTGTTATATGTTATTTTTGTAACATTTTATTATCACCTGATGACGCTGACCACAATTGGTCAGTGAAATATCGTTAATATATTATTGTATCAAATATATTTAAAAATCGTTATTTGCTGCCTTTTATTGAAATCAACTTACATATTATAAACATATCCTATAACAAGAATATGACTTTAAAAATATATATATATATATATAATATATATATATATATATATATATATATATATATATATATATATATATATACACACACACACGCACATATAAAATGTTAAAATGTTTTAATTGGATTTGTGATACAATTGTACAATATGGATTGAATTTTTTTTTTTTTTTTTTTATTTAGGATAATTTATTAATTTTTTTATTAATTTTTTGTTTTGTTTTAGTTTCAAATGATTTAAACAATGAATGTGCAGAATGGACAAAATCTTTTCCATATTTAAGGTATGTTTTAATAATTATTATTAATGTTGTATAAGTGTATAAAATTGTGAAGAAGCTTTTATAAGTTGAATATTGTTTTCTTGACTTTAAAATGATTGATACTAGATTGGTTGGTCATCAGCTGATGCCTTCAAATGATTCAGGAACACATATGATAGAAGTGCATTCAGAAAAAGATAAATACAGTGAAAAAAATAAACAACATGAATCAGATTTTGCACAAGACCCGTAATATATTAAATTATTATGTATTGCAGCAGTTTTTATGTGTTTCCTAATTTAGTTTTGATTTTCTTAATATCTTAATCAATTGTTATTAAAAATTAACTAGTTTACTTTTCCCTAATTATAAGGGGAAAAGTAAACTAGTTTTTTTTCTTCATAAAAATCGATTTTTTTTTAATTTTCAAAATATTTTTTCTTAATTTTTATATATTTATATAATTTAAAAAATTCTCAATAAAACAAAACAAAACAAAACAAAAAAACAAAAAAACAAAAAAAAAAAACTTTCTTCAAAAAAGTAATTGAATTTGAAGCTAAATGGTTTACTATATATATACCTGCCCCAGCTACCCCTATATATATAAATATATATATATATATATATATATATATATATATATATATATATATATATATATATATATATATATATATATATATATATATATATATATATATATATATATATATCATATTAGTGTTTTTAATAACCTTTCTCAAGTTGGAAAGAGATTAAAAAAAAAAGTTAGAACTTGAATAAAGAGTAAAAACAAACAAATAAAGAATATAGCAAAACAAAATTAAATTTTAATTAAAAAATTTTGAATATAAAAAATTTATTTATAAAAGCAAATTTTAAAAAATTTAACTGCAAAACCACCTTTTTAAAGGATGATTTGTCTGAACTGTCTAAAGTCTGAACTGTCTAGATTAAGTAAAATAATTTTCAGACTTTGTCTGAAAACTATTTTACTTAATCTAGACAATTCCTATTCCTAACAAACAAAAAACTAGCACCAGAACTATTTAAAAAATTCAGTTTAACTTTTTAGTTAATTTAAAAAAGATGCAATGTAGTTTGGATGTGTATATACTTAAATGCTGGCCTCGATTTCCATTAAGCAACTTTTTATTTTTTAACTTATAAATTATTATATAAGTGGTAAAATAAAAGAAGTAATTAACTTTGTAAAAAACCACATTAACTTTTGAATGACGATTATGTAAAAAAGTTTGTTACAAATGTTTGAATGACAATTATGTTATATAGAAGTGTTATTTACTAATAAAAAAAACTCAAATAAAATTAAAAACTACAAAAACCTAATCTCTATCAAGCTAATTATCGAAATATTTTATTGAAATATTTAGTAACAGAAAGCAAAATTGTTTATAGTTAACAACAATTTTTTTTTTTATACGAAGTTATTTAACTTAATAGCTTCGTATAAAAAAGCCAATATTGTTGTTGTTGGTGACTTTAATGCTCATCACACTGAATGGCTAGGCTCTAGTATCAAACTTTTGCCTTTCTCAATCTGATTTGCTAATAGTAATAACTGATTGCATTAGATAGAGGTGGAGAGGTTAAGGTAATCACTCATGATATTTCTAAAGCTTTTGATAAGGTTTGGCATGCTGGTCTTCTCCATAAGCTTTCTTTTTATGGTGTATCTGGAATTATCCTTCCTTTCCAATTGTTGCATAAAAGTTGTCCTCGATGGACAGCACTCTTCTTCATAGTAACTTTCGTAACTTCAGGGGTACCTCAAGGTTTTATCCTTGGCCCTATACTCTTTTTAACTTACATTAATGATCTTCCAGATATTCTCACATCTAAGGTGGCATTGTTCGCTGATGATACTACCATTTATTCTTATCTTGATAAGAAATAAAGACTATCTCATTGCTTGGAGGGGTCATTTGAGCTTGAAAAGGATCTCACTTCTGCTACAGCATGGGGCACTTTAGTGTAGTGGCTGGTGAACTTTAATTCAGATAAAACCCAATTTTTTTTAGCCAATTGTTATTGCAATAATTTAGATCTTCCTATATTTATGAATGGTAATGTGACTCGATGAGTCATCTACCCTTCATCTTCTAGGATTAACTCTTACTTCTGACTATTCTTGGAAACCATATATCAAATCCATTGCAAAATTAGCATCTGCTAAGGTTACATCTCTTTATCGTACTCAACTTTTTCTTACTCCGATTCTATTCTTTATCTCTATAAATCTAAAATCCGTCCTTGTATAGAATACTGTTCCCATATCTGGGGCAGATCTTTCAATGATGCCCTTATTTTTTTATGCAAGGTGCAAAAATGTATTGTAAACATAGTAGGATCTGCTCTTGCAACCAAGAATATTTTTTTTTTTGCAGCTGAAAACTTTGTTTTCAGTTACTAAATTTATTTTATTGAAATTTTCAGTAATAGAAAACTTTGTTTACAGTTAATAACAATTTTTTTTTTTGAATACGAGGTTATTAAACGAAGCCTTAAAGAAAAACATAATAGAAATAAAATGAAAACTTTTATTTATCATCTTGCGAGCACAAGAATATATATATATATATATATATATATATATATATATATATATATATTATATATATATATATTATATATATATGTTATATATATATGTTA
>NC_061157.1:55854017-55866517 GCF_022113875.1 Hydra vulgaris
TGTAATGGCAATGATTTACTTAACAGATTTAGTTGCAGCAACATTTTTAATTATATTATAGAGAAAACTACTCATGGAAGCAGCAACAGAACATTTTGGGATGAAATTAAGTCTTTATTGAATAATTCACGTAAACTTAATAAATTTTTAAACAGTATCAGTTAATCTGCCACTTTTTGATTAATCGGAATTGTATTGGCATCAGCCTTTTTTTACTAACTTACCAATTTTCCAACCAATGACATTTTAATATTTTTATCCTGCATTATGATAATAAATAAACTAAAGGCGAGTTTCCACTCATCCGTTTTTCAATGGGAACGGGATAGGAAAGGAAAAAATAATCACGCGAGCATGCGTAATAAAAGTTTTTATTTGTCCAAAAGAAAACTGCGCATGCTCACGTAATTATTTTTCCTTTCCATTTCCCTTTCCCGTAGAAAAACGGATGAGTGGAAACTCACCTTAAACTTTATGCATTACTTAGAATTTTTTTTGAGAAATTTGTTATATATATTTTGTTTACAGGCAAATTTGTTTGTTCTTAAGATAATATTTATAAGCTTTAATTTAACAGCTGAATGTAATTATACTTTTATTACTATAATGTTGTTTTTAGAATAATTTTATTTTGTGCTGTTTTATTTTATCATGCTCTTCATCTTCTGTTGAAACTGAATGGTTGTTCAGTTGTGGAGGACAAATTTATTCTCCATGACAAAATAGGTTGCCCCTGAAATGCTTATGCTTTTGCATTGCAATATTCATAAAGACAATTTTAAATACTAAACATTGTTACAATTGTTGCTATTGGTGTTTTTTTTCGAATCTTAAAGTTATTATATTCTTGGTATTTGATTTTAAAGTCTTTTTTTTTTTTTTTGAGAAAATGTATATATTTCATGTTGTTAATTTTTTTTATCGTTTTTATAAAGAGTAAAAAATTCTAAGTAAACTGCATAACTTAATACCATTTTCTTTTTAAAATTGAAATAAAATGTGTTTTTTTTTTAATTGTTTTAATTTATTTTTTGAAATTTTTCTTTTTATAGTTAAAAAAACTAGAAAATGTATATTATTTTAACTGAGCTTTACTAATATCTTTTAAAGGGATCCCCAAGTGCCAAGAAAAGCTGTGTTCATATCATAGATAAACATTAGAAAATAAGTTAAAAATTAATTAAACCTTCCCAAACCAATTATTGAATGTGATATTAATAAAAAAACTTCTTAATTTTTAACGCCATTTTGTTTCTCATGAAGGAAAGTTCTGGCTCTTTGACTATTTTTATTTTTAAAATCCGGTCTGATTAATTCGCTTATATTTGACGTCAATACAAAAAGTTTCAATCAAAAAGCTTAAATCAAGTTTAAAATGTAGGGGTTTCCCCTTTGGTGGTTAAGTGAAAGTATAAGATTCAAGTTTTTAATATCAATTTTATATATATCTGAAAAATATATATTAGATCATTTTAAAGATGGTTTCTTGAATTGAAATATAAATTATTATAAACTCAAGTTAAAAATATATATAAGATCATTTTTTTAATGGTTTCCTGAATTTATTAAAAAAATTTGGATTTTAAACAACACTAAGTACAATGTTGGATTACATTGTACTTGTTGTATATAAAAAAAATGATTACTTGTTTTTTTAAGAAAAATATTCATATTGGCATATTGGGATCTATTGTTGACAGTTGAGTCGTTGAGACATTTTTGAGTCGGCAAAATGGGATCTATTGTTGACAGTTGGCAAATTTCAGCTAACAAGGACCTTTTATTATGCTAGTTTCTTCTCAAACATTTAACCATAATTGGAAAAAAAAAAAAAAACATGCTACAGTAAACATTTTTTATAACCACCACATATGAAGAGAAAACCCAATCTGATCGTGTAAAACTAAACTGAGTTTAAAAAACTCTGCGGTGAGCAAAAACAATTTTTATTGAAACCAGATGTTTTTTTAACAGATAAAACTATGCAGATTTGAGAGCCTAAAATTAGGCTATCAACTAGAACTATAATGGTAACAACAAATGCTTTTAATATCACATTCAATAATTTGTTTGGGAAAATTTAATTAACTTTTAACTTATTTATCTATGATATGAACACAACTTGTTTCGGCACTTGGGGATCCCTTTAAAATAAAGATTTGGCTCTAATTTGAGTCCAAGTATTTACCAGTGTTATCCAGATTTTTTCTTCTTCCATGAAAAAGTTTACATGATTTAAAATTGTATGGTTTTATAATTTAAAAAATTTTGATAATTAGTTAATTGGTATTGATAATTAGTTAATTTATTGGTATATTTAAGTAGTAACTAGAGATATAACAATTGCACATTAATGGCCAATGCCGATGGGATAGGAAAAGACTAACCAATGTCTTTTCCTATCCTATCGGCATTGGCCATTAATGTGCAATTGTTATATCTCTAGTTACTACTTAAATATTTTAAATACTGAAAAGTAAAATAAATAGGAAATACAAAAAGAAAAATCTGTAAATTCTTTTAATAAAGTTTTCTAACAATTTGGCTAAATTTTTTTAATTAATAAATACCGGCTTATACTGGTAAGTTCTTTTTTTGAAAGGTTTTGTAAAAAGATTAAATAAAAAGACAAGATATTTTTTTTCAGGATATGGTTCAAACTATTTATCACAATATGATGAATACGATGAAGAAAATGAAGAAACATTTCATGAAATGCCTTCAAGATCATCGGTATTAATTTTATATATATAAAATATATATGCATATATATATATATATGTATATATATACACACACTTACTAAAGCATGTTTTGATAAGCATTTGCTCACTTTTTTTGCTTACCTTAAGCCATATGGCTTTTTTAGAAAAAGAAGAAAAAAAACCAAGAATGATAGATGAAACGATAGCTTCCCCATCCCAAATCTTCAGTCGATGTAGCAGCACTCTACTGCGAGTCAGGTTATTTGTCAGTCGATGTATGTACTGAAGCCCCCAGTAGCAGGCTATTTCAGTATGATGTCAGATAGCTTACCTTTGTACGCAATACTATTTGCATATATCAGGCCTTGCGATAAAGCGTCGGGCGATGTAAATTTTACGTCGTCCAAGAGCGATTTTGCGTGTAGTTAGGGCTATTTGCATCGAGCAAAAAATTTTTTGTTTGAGTATATTTAAAGATATTTTTGAGCGGAATTTTAATGAAGTAATTTACTATTATTTTAACATTTAATAAAGTATTTTAAAAACCGCACGCAGTTGATATAAAAGTTTGAATTACAAAAAAATTAAATATGCTCATTATTTACAAGTAGAAAAAATTCAGATTAAAAAAAAAGTTTAAATCTTTTTAAGCTAACATTTTAATAAAATTATTCAGCAATAGCAAAGTTGTGGATAAAATTGAACAAAAATACTTTCTTTTAGTTTTAGATTTTTAACTTAAATAATTATTTTACGGGGGTTTGTTAGGTTTTAAAATTATTCCATAGATTTAAAAATATTTATTAACTGTTTGACGTATTTAAAGTATTTAATGGTAATTTCGAGGAGACATTTTAAAAATTGGTAAGCGCAAATAATAGGATTAATATTAAAGCATATTCTACTTGATTCAATAAAAAAGTACAGTTATTAAAATTTTTGTAAAAAGTAACTCAAATTACTATATATATATATATATATATATATATATATATATATATATATATATATATATATATATATATATATATATATATATATATATATATATATATATATATATATATATATATATATATATATATATATATATATATATATATATATATGTATATATATATATATATATATATATATATATATATATATATATATATATATATATATATATATATATATATATATATATATATATATATATATATATGTATATATATATATATATATATATATATATATATATATATATATATATATATATATGTATATATATATATATATATATATATATATATATATGTATATATATATATATATATATATATATATATATATATATATTTATGTATATATATGCAGGGCTCAAAATAAGGAACTTTTTTCTACTGGACAATTTGTCCAGTAAAGATTCAAGTTTGCCGGACATGTCCGATAAAAATTAAAGAAGTGCGATCAAACGCCATTCTTGAACACGCTTAAAATATTTTATTTTTACAACTTGACCAGGCAATTTAATTTGACAATTCTAGGTGTTTCAAAATGCGTTTAAAATAAAAATAAAGTTTGTAAGATAAATTGTCTAACAAAAAGAAAATCTTAAAGAGAAAGAAAAAATCTAAGCTCAAAAAACGAAAATTTGAAAAGAAAAATATATTTATATTACGTTTATTAAAAATTACTATATCACGCGAAATGCTTTGTAAATTATTAAATACATAAGTTATTATGTAAATATATTAAATAAGTAAATTATGTAATTATTAAATACATAATTAAATATGTAATAAAAATGTATAATAAAAATACAAAGTTATTAAATACATCAATTACTATGTAAATATATTAAATACATCAGTTATTAAGTTTACTTATTACTTTATTAATGTTTAAAATGAATCCATTTTATATAAATTATCAAAGTATATCATACGTAATTACATTTATATAAATATGTAATTTTTTATAAATTTTTTCAAACTTTTTCTTAGATCAATTTTATAAACACTCTTTATAGCGAAAATTTTTAGCGCGAAAACAAACTTTATGTAACAACTCAAATTTAATAGTGTAATAAAAAGTACTGGTTTCTATAAGCATCAAAATAACTATTATGTTAAAATTTTTATAAAATAAATTTAAAAGAGGTTCTAAAAGTTTAAATATTTGTTTGAAATTTATAAAAACCATCGGACAAAAATAACAAACAGTTTCTTATGTTTAATTTATTTTGAAAAAAATACTAAACTATAAATTTAAATTATTAACTAACTGCAACATTTTAATATGAATGATAAAAACCAGGCTGTTTAATTTTTAAAAAAGTAATTCTTTGGCGTCTTTTAAAAAATGATTTAACTCAAAAAAATGATGTATTTTATTAACGTAGTCGTGTGTTTAACTTAAATTTGTTTTGTATAAAAAATAAAAGTTTATTTTTTATACAAAACAAGATTCACTGCTTGTTTAAATTTAAAACATAAAAATTAATTTAAATGTTTCATTGAATCATAGTCATAACAACATTTTATGACTATGCATGAAAAAATAATTATTGGTATGCTTCCTTGCCACAATAGAGTGCAATTGCTTCTGATCTTTTGTAATTTTTTTGTAATGCGGTAGTGGTGTAGTGGTAGAGCGCTCGCTTCATAAACGAGTGGTTCCCAGTTCGATCCTTACCACGTCCCTGGTAGTACCGCGCTCAACTTGTTTCTCCGCACAGCAGCCTTGTTCGTCAAGGTTCTTGTTTCGGAGTTATAGAGTTGAGAGAGGGTTATAGCCACAAATAAGTAGCCTTCTCGTCTGTAGTGGCCTTCTCGGCCTTGAGGAGGTGAATTAAAATAAAAAAAAAAAAAAAAAAATTAAAAGACATTTGTTGTTGTTTTTGCTGAGACTTTTTAATTGTAACTTTTAATTGTAGCAATGCGATTGATGTATAAAGAAAGTTTATATTAATTATAAAATTGAACTCGTAATGAATGTAAAATATGAAATTTACAAGCTTGTGTTTACTAATTTCAAAATCTTTTTTATTTTTCTATTTTTAAAACATTTCTTTTGATGACACAATTTATTACATAATGGTGTAAGGGCTCGTCCATAAAGGACGTCAAACAGAATTTAGGTAATAATTAGAGGTAGAATATTGCTATATTAATTTAAAAATCACTATATTACTTTAATAATTGCCTTTAATGCCCACCAGTGAAAAAAAAATATATATTCAAAAGAATATTCTTAACATGAAAGCGGCAACGATTTATTAAAATTTAAAGTAAATTAAATATATTATTTTTAATAATAATTAATTAATACACAATGATTATTTTATAATATAAAAATATATAATTCTGAATATATCTTTGGGAACCGGAGCTTAATTTGCTTTGTCGTTGTGAAACCACAATTAATTTCAATAAATATTGCAGGCAGCATTTTGTTTTATTTTTGGCGCTGTCCAATCAATGTATGTAGTACTAAAGTATATATATATATATATATAAGTTTAATTTTCAATGTGCATATATAGAAATTGGCTCTCGCATGCCATGCCAAACCTCTATATGTACTTGTATATATGTATGTATATATATGTATGTATATATATATATATATATATATGTATATATATATATATATATATATATTTATATACATATGTATATATATATATGTATATGTATATATATGTGTATATATATATATATATATATGTATATATATCTATATATCTCTATATATATCAGTGCTCTAAATAGTTTTACATTTGATTGACAAGTTCAAAAACTTGTTGATCAAATGTAATTTTTTCACAAAAACATGTTATTTTCCCTTGGATTTTTTGAAATTTCCCTAAAAATAGTCGATCATTGATCGTTGATCGGATGATTTGATTCAAGCGCTGATATATATATATATATATATATATATATATATATATATATATATATATATATATATATATATATATATAATATATATATATATATATATATATATATATATATATATATATTAGAGTGGCTCTTAAAACAACATTTTTGAAAAAAACCTGCTCTTACCCTTTTAATTTTTTCTATATAATACTAAATCACTAGGTTTAAAATTTTTTTTGAACAAAAAATATTTTTAGGGGTAGCTCAAGACCCTTAAAAATTTGACAGGTCCTTAATATTTAAAAAAAAAAAGTTCTTCTATAGTATGTTAACCTGGTACTCAAAAGAAGCGAAATTATATAAAAACTTCAAAAATAATAATCAATTTACATAAAAAACATGTTTAAAAATTTTTTTCTTTAAAAACTTGAAAATATTGGCTTTTTTATTTTCAGCTTAAAAACATTGGTTTTTAAGCATTTATATCTGGAAAAATTATTTTTATAGAAAATGATTTTCATTTTTGAGTTTTGCTTAAAGTCTTCAATATTATGTTTCATAATATTATAAGCATTAAAACATCATATACAGTATCATACTATTTATTTATTTCTTTAAGTAATATTTTGGCTCATATAGTGAGAGCCATTATCAAACTGATAAAACTGTTTAAGAAATTATTATGAGCGTAACCAAATGATGTCATTGCAACGTCAGATATTCAACATTTTTTTACAAAAACTGTTTCCAATGGTGAGTCATTACCAAATTGCCATTGTCACAATTTAAAACGTTTTCTTTAGGTTTTGAACAGTGTATGCACAACATATACACCGTTCAAAACGTATTTCAATGGCCTCACAAATTTTTCTTGTGTAGTTGTTGGAAATAACAGAAAGCATTTTAGGGTTCTTCCAGTTTATTTTACCATTACAATGTTGTGAATGTTCTACTATTCCAGATGTTTTCTAGTTGGCTTTTGTGACATTATTTTATGTTCTTGAATTTGTGTGGAAATCTTTTTTCTTGTTTTCCCAATATAACATGCACCACGTGTGTAACTACGTAGGTACATTCTTGGGTGACTATTCGGAGGCAGTTTAGACTTGTTTTAGCAAAGTATATTGATCAAGGGATTACCAAAACAGAAGACTGTTTTAATGCAGACTTAACGAAATTCTTTTCTAAGTACAAGGCTTAATTTTGGGACCCATTGTAAAATAACAAGATTATTGGTATAAATTTTTTTGAGAATAAGATAGATTTGTGGAGTATTTAAAGTTTTTAGCAATACCTGAATACTGTTTATAGGAATGTCCATTTTCAGTAAAAATCTTAATAAGAAAATTAATTTCATCTTGAATGTTATGTTCTAAACAAGTTTTGTATGTTTGAACTAAAAACCTTTAAAAATACCAACTGTGGTATTTGGTGAAATAGATGATATTGGTTTTATAAGTACGTTTGTAATTGCATCTTTATGGTGTATGGAAAACTCATATTTGTAAAGGGAGTGATTGGTTTAAATACAAATATCTAATAAATTTAATTGGTGTTGAGCATTTTTGTATTCGCATGTATTTTGTCATCAATATTATTAAAATTAGCATGGCTATCATCAACATAATGTTTATAAGTTTTTGGTGCAATATTGATGTTCAAAGTCTGTTGAATAGCATTAAATTCAATATGCTGTAGATATGCTTCTAGCAGGACAACCATTATGGATAGACCTATTGGACCAGAGATTTTTAAAATATATATTTTATCTTCCCATAAAAAAAAAAACACAAATACAGAGATCAATTAGTTTATGAATGTCTAATAAAGATAATTTTGTTTGTTGTATTAATTCATCTCTATCTTTGTTTAGCATATCAATAATTGTAACAGTTGCTTTAATAAGCGGTACTGACGGATATAAATTAATAACATCAAATGACACTTGAACTTTATCATTAATAAACCATTCTTTTGCTGTTGATACAAATGAAGATGAATTTTTAACATGGCATTAATTTTTACTGGTTTTAAGTTGTTTTTTTTTAATTTTAAGTTGGTTGTATGATATATATATATATATATATATATATATATATATATATATATATATATATATATATATATATATATATATATATATATATATATATAGAATATTTTTTAATTGTAAAACATGCGCATAGTGTTGCTACATTGCCTGACTCGCAACAAAGTGCTGCTACATCGACTGAAAAGTAGTCTGATTCAAAACAGAGTGCTGCTACATTGACTGATAAATAGCCTGATTCACAACGGAGTGCTGTTACATCGACTGACAAATAGTCTGACTTGCAATGGAGTGTTGCTACATCAACTAAAAAATAGCCTGAATTGCAATGGAGTGCTGCTACATCGACTGAGGGTTTGGTTTGGGCAGGCAATCTATCAAATAATTTAAAAAAACAATTTTTTTTCAGACCTTAAAATAAAAAAGAACTTAAACCTGAACAGAGCAATAATAAATTAGTAAAAACACTTATCTAATTTTTTTCTTCTACAAATCGTTTCACCATCAGTAGGTTCATCAGGAAGCCCTGATGAACCTACTGATGGTGAAACGATTTGTAGAAGGAAAAAATTAGATATATGTTTTTACTAATTTATATATATATATATATATATATATATATATATATATATATATATATATATATATATATATATATATATATATAACCTTATTTTTCTATGTGCATATATAAAATATATATATATATATATAATAGAAAAATATAATGAATAGAAATATATAATAGAAAAAATATATATGTGTAATATATATATATATATATATATATATATATATATATATATATATATATGTATATATACATAAATTTCTATATGTATATATATATATGTATGTATATAAATACATAAATAAACTTAATATATGTATATGTTTAAACATATCTTTAAACATGTCATGTTGGAAGATATGTTTACACGGAAAAAATACAGTTAAGCATTAGTTAGCTCTCTTTTTGAAGAAGTAAAGAATTTTTCAGAATAAAAAAAAGGTGTGAAATAAATCTTTGAAAATACCTTATGGCGTTGGTATGGTTCATAACCCAAATATTTATCAAAAATTCAATTGTTAGAAATATGCGAAAAAAATTGTAAAAGAGTTAATATTAAAAGTTATACAAAAGATAGAAATACAATTTTTGTTAAGTATACTGAAATGTTATGGGCAAAATATTTTAGAGAAGTTATAGCTGATTGAAAGTTATCTTCTCAAAAATAGATTTAATTTATTTTACTGCTTCAGATTTGAATGTTGTTAAAGTTTGTTCTTGTATTTGTCTGATTTTTTTTTTAATTTTTTTTTAAGATTTATTTGAAATCATCAGCTGGGCAAACAACTTCTTATGACCATGATTTAAAGGAACTGATGACAATTCGCCCTATCTCTCTTCAAGAAAGACTATCATTTCCAAACATGTATGCATTGAAAATATTGCAACTTTTATTAACTATACATACATACATACATACATACATACATATATATATATATTTATATATATATATATATTATATGTATATATATATATATATATATATATATATATATATATATATATATATATATATATATATATATATATATACATATATATATATATTTATATATATATATATATTATATGTATATATATATATATATATATATATATATATATATATATATATATATATATATATATATATTGATGTTATATATCAATTTTAACCTTTTTTTTTTTCAAAGACTTCGTGATGATGATGTCTCCAGAGAATTAGTTGTTGTAGGAACACTTGTTTTAGTTATATTTTTTAGATTCTAAAAATTTAAACAAAAAATTTAAACCAAATAAAATTTAAACTTTTAAATTTTTAGAGTCGTCCTGTTTCAAGTAGTATAGGTATACACAGGCAGTTTCCAAAGTCTTTTACATTCCGAAATGCTGAACAGATATTTCATGATCGAATGGCATCTGCAAAAGTTACAAATAAAAAGTATATTTCTTAAGTGTTTTATTTTTTAAATAAAACTTTCCTAAAAGCTTTTTTAGTTGCAAAATTTTCTACCTAAACGGTTCAAATCATGAATTGCCAGCTAACTAGATTAAATTATCAATTTATATTTATGCAATCACTAACCTACATGACAGTTTTTTTTTTTTTTTAATTTTTTTATTTTACTTCACCTCCTCAAGGCCGAGAAGGCCACTACAGACGAGGAGGCTACTTATTTTGTGGCTATAACCCTCTCTCAACTCTATAACTCCGAAACACGAACCTTGACGAACAAGGCCGCTGCGCGGAGAAATGAGTTGAGCGCGGTACTACCAGGGACGTGGTGGGTATCAAACTCGGAACCACTTGTTTATAAAGCAAGCGCTCTACCACTACACCACTACCGCAGGTAGTGGTGTAGTGGTAGAGCAGTTGTAATGAGAGAGAGAGAACCGAGTTGCTAAACTATAACTTTAAACTTAAGCTATTTCTATTACTTAAGAATTTTGATTAACAAACATTTGGGACGAGTAAAAGATAAAAGCTTCATCATCAAATCAGTGTTTTACCTAAAATCAATTGGTTAAAATTGATCTAAAATCACTCCATTTTACAACAAGTATATAAATACCATGCGATTAGTTGTATGCTATAAATTGCTCCTATTCTCTCTTTATCTCCTATTTTGAAATATATATTGTTTTGAAATGGGAAAACAAATCCTAATGAAAATCCAAAGTCAAACCAATCTTAAATAAGGACCAGTGAATATTCATTAAATCTCAGATTACAAAGTTGAAACAAACTGAATGGCAAAGTTAACTTTGGCTTCTATTTTGATGCCGAATATGAAATAGAAATTCAATATATGGTTTCACAAATTGTTGGTTTTTATAAGCCTATACTTTTTTTATAAATTAAAAAATTGCTTTGTTTCACTTGTGATTTGTCATGTTTTGAAATATGGTTAATTACAAGCTAAAAAATAATAATTTTACTCTATAAAAAATGAATACACTGCATTTGTGGCGCAGTTATTAGAGTGCTTGCGTTGGAAACAAGTGATCCAGGTGTGTGAAGTGAGCTCTGGGCATATTTTGCACCATCAGTAAGGAAGGAGGCATGAACTTCATAATTAAATGCTCTTCCGCAATATTCTGTGACAAGACTCTTAGGTCTTCTTGAGGAGCCTAAAGTAAAAAACTTAAAAAAAAAAAAGTTATAAAAGTTTTTATAAAATTTATTTTTCAATCAAATATCTTTTAAAAATATAATTTGGCTTTCAGTTAAATTTGATATACACATATGATCTAAATTCTATGCAAAAAATGAAATTTGTCTTACAGTCAAATTTGAGTCCTAAAAAGTTGACTTTGCTGGTCCTTGATCTTAAATAAATTTTTTTTTTATGCAATAGAATTTTATATATAATATAAAAATGTATGACTATATATATATATATATATATGACTATATATATATGAATATATATATATATATATATATATATATATATATATATATATATATATATATACTTTAAAAGTAAAAGGTAAAACACAAAGTTTTTATGGATTAAATTAAATAAAATTGTGATTAAAAACTTACTATTCCAATAAGTATTTTTTTTAATGAATTAACCTCACCAAGGCCAGTCTTCTCCATTTGAAATTTAATGCCAGCGCACGAAAAAGCACTGACAGGATTTTCATTTTTAAGTTAGCCTGCACAAATTGAAAAACTAATTTTTTTCTGCTATTTAAATTAAAATAAAAAGAGTGAAAAGCGTGCTTTGAATAAATACTAGATAGTATATTTTTTTAAAAAACTAGTAAAAATGCTATTTTTCATAAAAGTTGAAGAAATTAACAAAAAA
>NC_061157.1:55871517-55989017 GCF_022113875.1 Hydra vulgaris
ATATGTCACTTTTCCTTTGTATTTATAAAGCCTAACGGTATAATTTTTTGATGAAAAGTAACTCTTGCTACCTCTTGCTACCTGTAGAACAAGGTGACCTAAGACCGTATACCATGTCCCATAAAATTTTTTTTGGTTTTGAAAGTAGTCTAAAAAAGTACATTCTAAAACTATCAAAATTTAAATCATTTGTTGATAGCTTTTTGACACAACTTAGTAAGAAGTTTTATAAATAATGATGTTTTCTTATTAAAATAATATTTTTCCGTCAGCCATTATAGTTATTTACTTTTTGTAATTACAACAATGCAATTGGCTATAATAATATTAGTTAGTTTCTGATTGGCTTATAGTTATTGTTGCTTAAAAGATTTGAACAACATTTATAAATACATTTTAGCAATAACAGCAACTTTATTTAGTTATTTATATAAAAAACACTGTTAAATTTAATTGAACAGTGTTTTTATTTAACAGTTTGCACATATAAGAACCAATTAAAAAATTTAGGAAGTATTTCTCAAAAAAGATAAAAAATGAAGTATTTCTCAAGAAAGAAAATACTTTGCTAAAGATCATAACAGGTTTTGAAGTTTTGCATTTTAAAACTTAAATCCAAATGATTATATTAAAAAGTTTGATTATATTAAAAGTTTTTCACAAAGCTTCAGAGGTCTTGGTTCAAATACTTCTTTTAAAGTTCATATAGTGGAGTATCATGTTGAAGAGTTTATTGTTATGAAAGGAGGAAAGTAATTATTTAGAAAAATAACAAATAACTTTTTAATTTTTTACATATAAAAATATATATTAAAAATTTTGAATTAAGGATTAGGGTATTAGGGTAAGCATTGGAATCAATTCATCATCAGCCCATAGTCATCATTGGAATCAGTCCATCACGATTTCAAACAGTTTTAGGAAGTATGAAAGTTAGGGCAACACAACGCCAATTTTAATAAAGAGCTGTCTATATGTACAACACAAGACATTTATAGTTAAAAATATAAATAAAAAGTATTTACTTTATAACTTTAGTTAAATGTAGTGTTTTTGTTTTAGTAAATATTTCCTTTTTTAAAAAGACTAATAAATTTGAATTTTTTTTATCACAAATCTAAAGATGATTTTATTAAGCCATTATATTCCTACTTTATCCTCTTTAATAAAAAAGATAGCTAACTTTTAAAATATGATAAATTAGTCAATATTCTAACTAGAAAGTCCAATTTTATCAGAAGCTATTTCTAAATTCGATCCGCAAAGTGTCAATTTACTAGATTAAACAACTAAACAAATTATATACAACTGTTTGTTCCACTCAGGTTTGATTCACTTAGGGCGAGTCAGATTAAAATAAGTCTTATAGCTTAATTCTCAAAAAGCTATCAAAAATGATTTAAATTTTGATAGTTTGAATATGCACTTGGACTACTTTCAAAATTAAAAAGAAAATTCATGGGATATGATATAAAGTTTTAGGTCACCTTCAGGGTACCAGAGTTACCTTATGCTTTAGTAGAATAACATGTTTTTAGTTTATTATCATATTATTTTGTGTTGATTTGTGATGCAAAAAGTCTTTCTAAAGTTGCTCATAAAATTGTAGAATAATAGTATATTTCTAAACTCTGAGTTTAAAAAGCCTATAGTTTGTAATAGTAACTAAAACTCAGTAGAGGTCTGTAAACCTTATCTAAAACGCTCATTCTAAAAATATGCTTGTCGCACATTTTAATGTATAATATTATTTGTCTAAAACCTTTTAAAATTAAAACTTACGTTATATATATATATATATATATATATATATATATATATATATATATATATATATATATATATATATATATATATTATATATTATATATTATATATATATATATATATATATATATATATATATATATATATATATATATATATATATATATATATATATATATATATATATATATATATATATATATATATAACGTAAGTTTTAATTTTAAAAGGTTTATATATATATATATATTATATATATTATATATATATATATATATATATATATATATATATATATATATATATATATATATATATATATATATATATATATATATATATATATATATATATATATATATATTTATATATATATATATATAGATTAGAGAGGGGGGGGGGAGAATTGAAATATGGCAAAATTTAATAAACACGGTTAGATTCTAACAGTTTTATTATCTTCTCTAAACACAAAAATATGAAAAGTTTAAAATGTGTTAAATATGGGTGTAGTAATTTTTTTAATTATTTTTTATACAAAGAAACAGCGATGCTCACGAAAAGAATACATTTGCAACACAAGATATAAGGCCAAATACGACGCATTCTCTTAGAGTAAGCTTAAAATTATAACATAAAAGATTTTTTTATATCTACTGAAATTTAATTAAAAGCTGATGATAAAATTTTAATTTTCTGAATTTGTTTTGTTTAGACGGAGATACTCTTAAGTAAAAAGTCGGGTTTGTTTTACAATAATCGGATAACCCATAACGACCATCATATGATGAGCAAAGCCTTTGAAGAAGAAAGTGAAAATGAGTTTAATACATTTGTTTTATGGGGTTAGTTTATTAGTTGTTTTATTTATTTATTTTTAATGATAATTTCAGTCTTTAATTTAACTTATGTTAGAAGTTATAATTTAATTTTAAAAAACTTTTAACAAAAAACATTTATTTAAGGTCAACCATTAATTTCAACTCAAAAATCGTTTTCTCATTTGCCACAAAAAAAAAGTCGGAACGGAAACAAGTAAATGAAATATGAAGCATAGTGTAAATAAATGTAAATAACTAGATAGTTTAATAAAATAAAATTTAAAGAAATGTTCTTTCTTATCTCCATTTCAAACTTGTAAATATTCTTCTTTCTGCTGACTACGTACGTAACTAGATGTAATGAAAATTTATCGGAGCCGCTTTAAACTAACATTTTCAATTTACAAGTTGTAAACGATATTTAATAAATGTTTTTGTTTAACTCTTTAATAATAAAATAAAATTGTTTTGGTATCATCACTCTCAAGTTTGATAGAATGCTACTGCTTCCTAAAATTTAGATCTTCGTTATATCTTTCGATTTGAAATTATTGAAGCTGGAGAAAATCAATAAAGAAAACCGACCTTTCGGAGCATGAGTCGAAGCTCTATCTGTATTCATTATATATATATATATATATATATATATATATATATATATATATATATATATATATATATATATATATATATATATAAAGAATACAAATTTGTCAATATAACAACTAAAAAACAAATTAAAAAATCTACACGTGACAATAAAATATATTTAGCAAAAGATAAAAAATAATCCAAAACGCTTCTATGCATACGCACAAAGGAAAAATCAAATGCATACAAAAATACTAGTATCTGAAACTAGTGACAATAAAATAATAACTGATAAGAATGCCATTGCTAATTTACTAAAATCTAGTTTCAGTTTCCAATTAGTATTTGTCAAAGAAAACCATTATCTACCACATTTCGTTAATTATTTGAATGATTAAGAACTAAAAGAAGATATTATACTTAATTATTTATTAAAATTTATTGGAAACAAACCTCTTGGTTGCAATAACATCAGTCCCTATGTGTTAAAGTATTGTGCAGAAAGATTATCTAAACCTTTATCTATAATTTTCAAGAAATCGATTCATTCACGAGAACTGTCAGAATTATGGAAATATGCAAACATTACACCACTTTTAAAAAAATGAGATTTTTTAAAAAGAAGAATCCGCTCAATTACAGACCGATCTCTTTAACATAAGGTTATGGAAAAAATGATTTAAAAAAAGCTGATAATAAAGAGATAACAAAGAGTGGTAATGAGTAAAGTTATATCAAATTGGTGCAACCGGTGTACCACAGTTATATATCAATGATCTTCCTGAATGTATCTTTTTAACTGCAAAACTATATGCAGATGATACTAAAATCATATCTGTTAAAAAAGAAACGATCTAATTAATATGCAAAACGACATAGATTTGTTAACTACATGGTCTGTTAATTGTATGGTTTGGTCTGAATGGTTTGTTAACTGGTTGGTCTGAATTGTTAACTGTATTGTTAACGGAGTTTAACATAAGTAACTACACATTGGAAAAGAAAAAGTTAACTACAACTACACAATGAAACAAAACAATCAAGTTGAAACAAGTTTTTTTTAAAAAACAACAACAAATAAACTGACTTGTAATAGTTTTAGGTGTAATAGTTTCATCCATTATAAAACGGGTTTTATCATCAGGTTCAAGTAGCTACATAAAAAGCACAAAGAATCTTATGCCTAATCAGAAAGAGCTGAAATGATATAGCAGTTACGATTAGTTACACACCGCTGGTTCGACAAAACCTAGAATTCGCAACTCCAGAATTAGGGTTTCTTAAAAACAGGTAGTTTTAGAAAACAACTGTTTTCTGTTTTACACTTTTAAAAAAACAGCTGTTAACAGCTGTTTTCTGTTTTTCATGGAATTTACAACAAAACAGTCCAATTTTTAGCATTATTTTTTATTATAGTAAAATTTAAGGAACACGAGTGATTTCAGAGATTCGTCTGAAAGGCGTGATCGAATCTTTGTGCAAAAGTTTGATGAAGTTGAAAAAACTTGTTTAACGTCTGTGGACGTCCGTTTTATTGTAAGGAGAGCCTCGTATAATTTTTGCAAATTTTCTGATCCTTTCTGAACTTTAACGACTCAGTGTCTCAACAACAATTTTGATTGGCTCCATGGCATTTTACAACATAGACAAAGCATTAAAATTTACCTTATTGATCAGATCAAGCATATTTAATTCAGTTAATGACTCAAACAGTCAAAGTTTTGTTTTAATCAGTGGATCAATCATTGTTGGGATAGAATTCGAATGATGTTGAACGTCGAGGTGCAATTCGATTTCAGCTCTAAATGCTTGAGTTACTTTTAACTGAAATATTTGATATATAACGGTCGAGTTTCTGATATATTTGACAACATCTCGTGCATTTTTCAAAACAGAATGAAAATCGACTTCTAAATAATCTACTTACACAACCTTTATGTCATTATTTTAAAAATTGTCAACCTGATCTTCATCATCAGAGTCCGAATTTAACTCACTTTAACTAGTTCTGTCGTTTTTCTTATACAAAGTGTCAGTTACTCACAAGTGAATGCCATGATCAATCTAATATTGGTCAATAATCTTGATAATTTTCATATATTTCTTGTTAATTACTGCGCCATCTTGTGTTGTTCCAACCAAATCTTTTTCAAGTTCAATTGAAAATCTTTCCAAGTGATTTGATCTTTTTTCAACCATTGCTTTAGCATTGCACAAAACCAAAGATGCGAACTAATCCCCATTTGTATGCTTTATTTTCTTCACTACAATGCAGATTTCTAGTGATAGCTCTAATGGATATTCCGTCTGTGACCATGTCAGAAACTATTTCATTTAAGCTCTTATGTTGAACAAAATCAAGCATTGTTTTAGGTTTCTTTTCTGCTGCAACTTGTTCAGGAGGAGTTTTTTCATTTTAAGACCAATCAATTCCATGCTTTAATTTTAAGTGAGCCTTTAAGCTCGTGGTAGATTCTCCAGAGCACTTAATGACATAATTGCAGCGATTGCAAACTCTTTCTATATCCTTAGTCACAGGATTTTGACGTTTTGTTGCAAACTCCCAAACAGATGACATCTCTATTGATTAAAGTGTACATTATATATACAATAAGAATAATATCTACTTTCTAGCGAAATATTGAAATAAATAATAACAATTTAATTAGTTAAGCCAATAATATCAACAACTCGACCTCACTGTAATGTCTTGTATTCTTATTTATAGGAAAGAGAATCAGTATTATGTTTTGTTTAACATTTATTTTTATATTATATTAAACTATTTACAAGCAGTGGCGGATTAAGACTTCTTTTTTTAGGCTCTGGCCCATAAAAAGGCCTCCAAAAACAAAAATAGCCCGGGGCTATTTTTGTTTTTGGAGGCTTTTTTATGGGCCAGAGCCTAAAAAATGACTTGAAAAAAAAAAAGGCCTCTTAAATATTTGGTGGCCCCTAAATTTGCGGGGCCCGGGGCTATAGTCCCCCTAGCCCCCACTTGATCCGGCACTGATTACAAGTAATTATACCTCAGAAGACAAAGGTCGGTTGTCCAGTTTTTTGTAAAAATGAGTTATGTATCATACCTTTCAAGTTTTTTCAGTATCTACACAGAGATATAACGACTGTTGTCCTACAACAATGTGAAAAAAAGTTTTTTTTATATTTATTTTTTACTTTTTAGTCCATTGAAAAATGTTGCCTTGTAAAATATTTTTTTTAAATATATATTTTAATGATTTCTTTTATTTACGCTAAACTAAAGTATGTTTGGCGTCCTTGGTTTTAATTACTCTTTAACGATTTCATTTATTTGATATATAAACAAATTATTTTACAATTTCTGAACAATTATTGAACAATTTCTAAAATGTGACAATGAACCGACCTTTGACTTCTGAGGTACAGATATATATATATATATATATATATATATATATATATATATATATATATATATATATATATATATATATATATACATATATATATATATATATATATATATATATATATATATATATATATATATATATATATATATATATATATATATATATATATATATATATATACAAATAGTATTACGTACGAAGGAATCTGACATCATACTGAAATAGCCTGCTGCTGGGGGCTTCAGTACATACATCGACTGACAAATAGCCTGACTCGCAGTGGAGTGCTGCTACGTCGACTGAGGGTTTGGGATGGGGAAGCAATCGTTTTATTCATCATTCTTCGTTTTTTCTTCTTTTTTTTCGAAAAAAAACTTATTCGAGCAAATGCTTATCAAACACGCTTTAGTAAGTGTGTGTATATATATATATATATATATATATATATATATATATATATATATATATATATATATATATAACCTGGATCTCCTGCTTATATATATATATAATATATATAAGCAGGAGATCCAGGTTCTAAACGTGCTCTGGACATATTTTCGTGAACTTCCTGTTTAAATGCACTTTCGCGGTGCTCTGTGACAAGACCGTTAGGTCTACTTGGGGCACCTAAGTTATTTATTACCCAATGGCAAAGCATTTTAAACGTCACTCCCAGCCGGCACATCTCGTATTGTAAATAGCCAGAGTAGTTATCGCGTATTATAAACATACTGTTTATAAATATTAGTTTATAAATAAGTTATAAATACGAGTTTAATACCACATTTTAATCAAAATACGCATAACCGTGCCCGGTTTTGTTTAGATATAAACATTTAACAAAAAAGTTAAAATTAGGGTACAGATTTTTTATTATTAAGTATTTTAATATTATGTTATTATCATCAAGTTCATTAATATAATATTAAGTTATAAGAAAAGATATTGTTCAGTTAAATCACTATCACAGTTATCATATACTATTATTAAAAGGTGTCATCATTAACTACTCATTACTGCAAACTGTAATGGGAATATATCTACTATCGTATAATATATGTGATAATAGATAATAGACTCAAACAAAACCAGAAGTATAGATAAAATAAATCTATCTGTACTTCTGGTAAATATATTGTTGCTGTTGTTGTTGTAGATATACCTCCATTACAGTTTGCACTGATATGTTGGTATATGTAATAATACTTTAGCAGACCAATAAACATTGTTCGGCTAAAGCATTATCACGTATATCAACATATTATTGGAAACTGCAAATACAGTTTGTACTGAAAAGTTGGTATATGTGATAATGCTTTATTCGAACAATATTTATTAGTCTGCTAAAGTATTATTATGTACACCAACATATGCTAGAGATATTTTTATTTTCACATATAATATATGTCATAATAGATATATCTCCAGTACTGGAGATATATGTATTGTCTCATATATTATATGTAATAATAAATATATTTCTAGTACTGTTTACCCTAATATGTTGTCAAGTTCATTAGATGAACTGTTGCCTGAAGATCTTTCGTCACTGGAAAACAAGTAAAAATCATCCAGAATAATTATGTTTCTGTAAAGTGAATATATGTACAAGTGATAGTCAAAATAGAGTATCAAATATGGTTGGTTTTTCTGATAATGTTAAATTCAGTGATACTGATTCTAAACCCAAACCAGTGTATTTTGTAAACAATTTAATAATAGATGCAGTAAACAGTATACTACTAATTCTAATGCAGTCTAGAAAATTTGAAAAATGTGACATACTAAAAGATATCCACGGTGCTCTGTGATAAGACCGTTAGGACTTCTTGGGGCACCTAAATGAAATTAAAGAAAGAATGTCCAATCATTAACTAGAACTCCATATCATAATGTACCCACGTTGTATTGAGCAACTGTAAATGCACATTTTAGTTATAAGGTTAATATCTACTTCAAACTTTTGTAAACATTTAGGTTTACAAAAGTTTGAAGTAGATATTAACCTTATAACTATTGATGTAAATACTGATAGATTTATCCTATTCAGTGCTCCGATTGTTAGCAATTGGAGACAATTTTTTGTTTAATAGTAAAATACAGTATCTTGTCCTTTTCAAACCACACTCATTTTTGTAAAAAAATGTGTGTGGTTGGTAAGCTTTGGTGACAGGGTAATTTAAAAAAAGGAATTTTTATACAAATAAGAATGCAATTTTAAGAACTAATGCTAAATTTAGGTCAAATGCTTACCCATTACATAAATATAGGAACAGCATATGATTGTTAATAAATAGTTTATATATGGTTCCTTCAATTGACATTGAGCATGTACACAATTTTTTCTTGAAGTGTGTCATCAAGGCCTTTATGTTGTGTGAAATTCAAATCAAATATTCATATCAGCTTTGCTCAGAAGGGACTAACTTTATATCAAGAGCTAGAAATTGATCAGTTCACTGCTTCTCAGCTTAGTAGAAGTCCAAGAGGTCTTTTTGAACTAGAACATTTGAAGGCAACAGGATTTCGTTAATTTATTTTATATACAAAAAAATATTGTGTTTGAGAACGTTTTAGACGTTGAAGTTTAAAATCTGTTTGTTGCATTTGCTGTAACAGTAAAAATTTTAAACTAAGAATGATAATAACAAATAAGAGAATGATAATAACAAAAATTAATTATTACCATTTGCTAAATGCCTTTTTGCTACTTGTATCCATAATTCATTTTAGATCTGTAATCAGTGGCGTAACTATAAATTTGCCCCCCTCCCCCGCCAAAAAAGTAAAGGAGCCCTCCTTAAATTTTTTCTAAATTGTTTCTCTAAAAATGCCGGAAGGGATACGTGAAAAATTATAAATTCATAAAATGTGTTTGATAAAACAGAAATTAGTAACACTCATATTATTATTACCAGTCATATTATTCATATGACTAAAATTTGTAAATCTCCGGGAGGCCCTCTATGCTCTGGACCCTCCCTGCCTTGCGGGGTTATGCTCCCCCCTAGTTTCGCCACTGTAATTTTTAATGTTTATAACTTGTTTCATATTGTTGGTGGTTTAAATATTATTGTTGATCTGTAAATGATACATCTGCATTTAAATTTGAAAACTTACAATATTAAAAAAAACAACAAAAAACATTAAGAAATAAATAAAACAAAAAGAAAATACATTATGGTAGGTATTTGTTAGAAATTATAAAAAATAATACATTTATATAATACAAAGTAAATAATACATTAGTATACTAGTAGAGGATTTTGGTGCAATTTTGTTATTATAAAATGAACATAACATGTATTTTTATTGTATAGTAGAAACTATTATATAGATCTGCATATTGAACACTGTACAAGTTAACTTGATAACTTGTTAACTTGATAAAATTTTCAAGTATTAGTTTTTTGATATTATTTTTAGAGCCAATGCGTGTGCACGTTGTATATACATGTAATAAAAGCGTATTTCAGACGTTTGTTATCTGTCCATTAATCTGCGCGTCTAAAGTGTATTTCTAGTACGTGTTTTACTCCGTAAAAAAAAGTAAAAAAGTGTATTTCTAGTATTCGTTTCTACACGTATTCTGAAAAGTTTTAAATGCGCATTTAATACTAAGAAAACACCGTATTAGTAATATCTAATTACTGTGTTTTATGCGTACTTACAAGAGTTTCAAATGCGAGTTTGATACTCAGTAGGATTCGCATTGCATACTCGTTTTTAAACGCGTCTGAAGCGTATTTCTAATGCGTGTTTGACACGATAAAATGGCTAACATACATTCCAGAATGATGCGTATTTAAACAAGTTTTAAATGCGCATTTACAACTTAATATGCCGGCTGGGCTGATTGGTTTTTGAAAATTAAAAGATAAGCATCTTTACAAATTTTTAGTTTTCGACATCAATGATTTTTGTCCATCAATAAGTGAAAAATACAAAACATTAATAAGACACGCAAGAAAATCTTTACTTTTTAACAACGAAAATGCGTGGATTAAGACGAAAAGTGGACTCTTTTATGTTACAATGGGCGCTTACGATGCATTGTAAGCGCCCATTGTAACATCGAAGAGTCCACCTTTTTTCTTAATCCAATTCAACAATTTCTCAATTTAACAGTGCGAGGGAGTCTTTTGATAATATTAGGTGGGTGGTTTGAATTAGAGTAAACATTATTCAACTTATTGTCGCATTTACAGTATGCTTGAAAAGAATTGTAATTGAGGTCAAATGTCACGTCAAGATAGTTGACTATTTTTATATTGCATTGGATGGAAATAAGAAGATCGTTACTTTTAAAAATTTACTGGTCATTTTTTTTTTAATCAAATCAAATCAAATGTGTTCTGAAATAGATTTTACATTTCATGGACTATTTACGTATAGTACTAGTACTAATTTTAAGTAAACTCCATAATAAGAAATTAAAAAAAAACAACAACAAATAAACAAACGTAAAACAGTACAATATTTGAACTAAAAACTTTATGAAATAATAATTAAGAAGTTTGATAAATTTAGGACAAAATTTAATTTACTTTTATACATCTATCTAGGATATGACTTTTATATACCTAATTAAAATATAGCAATAAAAGAGAAGTAGATTATAATAATATACAGTAACAACATAAATAATATAGTAATATAAGTATCAGTAATAATAATTGACAATAATAATAAAAACTCCAGTTATTGGTAATAATAATCAAAATAATAATAATACTAACAATAAAAATAACAATTCTATTAATATTATTGATAATAATAATAATGTTAACAATATCAATCATAAAAATAGCAATATTTATAATAGTGAGAGTTGGAAATAGAATAGTGATATAAAATAATATTAAATTGAGAAAGAGTTATGAAAGAGCAAGTATTAGTAGTAATAAATTGAAATGAAGAAAGTAGTAGAAAATAATTTAAAAAAGATCAGGTATTAGTAGCTATAAACCAGCATTGAAGCGAATAAAGTTAAGATGGATAGTAGATAATTAGTTTCAAGATTAAGATAATGTCGAATTTTGACCAACATACCAACAGTTGGACCTGCTTAGTTTCAGTGCTAAGTCTTGAAGATGGGATGCAAAACTTAAATTGGAATCAATTTTGATACCAAGATACTTGATAGAATTCACAAAATCTATTTTTTGACCACATAATCTGAAATTCAGGTGCTTTTTTATTTTTGTTTGACTTGATTTAAACATAATAATTTCCGGTTTTTTGGAATTAAGTGATAATTTATTGGATAGAAGCCACTGGAGCAGATTCGCTAAGTCATAGGTAATATTTTTGTTTATTTTTTAAGTGATTTGTTTTTTCAAAGCAGATTTGTGTCATCGAGAAAAGGTAAGCAGTGGAAAGTTTCAGAGAGGTATTAAGATCATTAATAAAGAGAAGGAAAAGCAAGGGTCCTTATATAGAGCGTTGTGGGACGCCATTTGTTGACTTTATTAATTCATATTCTATCCGATTAATTGAAACAAATTGTGTTCTATTTTGAAGATAAGAAGAAAACCATTGGAGTGTTGTGCCCCTCATACCATAGTCGTCCAACTTTCTGATAAAAATGAAATGATCAACTGTATTAAAGGCTTTCTGGAGATCAACAAAAACACCACATGCAAACAATTTATTTTCCAAAGCTGTTCTAATTTTTTCAGTTATATCAATTAGTGCATGAGTTGTAGGGTTTGGACAAAAATTGACATTTTGGAAAACCGGTTTTCCAATTCTAAATTCCCCAAAAAACCGGTTTTACCCGGTTTTTCGAATTTTGAATAACGAGAAATAATTAATTCATATATTATATTTATTTCACTTATCGTAGTTTTTCCTAGGAAATAGGATTTTAAAAAGCGTTTATAGTGCTTCAATTGCATCAAATAACAAATCTAAGTTTTTGGTTCATTTATGCGTTGACTCAAATAATAAAAACTCAGCTTTCAGTGTCTTTGGGTTAATGGAAAATTCAATTACAAAGTTTCTTGACTTTGTAATTGAATTTTCCATGATTTTTTACAAATTCTTTTTAAAAAGCTTTACTCTGATGATAGCTTCTTCTATTTCCTCATGATCTTCGATTTCCTCTTGATCTTGTTGTTCACAATAGAATTTTATAACAATTAACAATAAATTTTCAGACAATTCAACAGTATCAATTTTTGAAGCTAAAAGAAACATACCAGATTTTTTTGCTGGGCCGGAAATGTTTTCAGGATTTTGCAAATTCAGTAAATGAGTTACTAATTCTTAATTTAGTACATAAACGTATTAAACTATTACATTTATAAATACATTAACATAATACATTCTTACATTTAATACATTTTATAAATATATATATCATTAAATATTAAATCCAAACTATTCGAGAAGATTTAGTTTGCATAAAACTTTATGTTTTACACCCGTATATTTTTAGACAAGCAACTGTATCTATTACGTCATTATTACGAAACATTTTGCAAAAAATGAAATCGAAATCTCGATCTACCACAGAAAAAAAGTTAGTTGCATGTTAAAAAAAAAAAAAAAAAAAAAAAAAACCTACTAAACTTACTTAACGAAATGTCATTGCATAACAAAAATATACTAAAAAATAGAAAACCAGTTTTTGTAATTTAAAAACCGGTTTTTAAATGTGTAAAATTTATTTAAAAAACCGGTTTTTTAAAACCGGTTTTGAAAAACCGCCAAACCCTAATGCGTTGTTGAATGGTTGTTTCTAAACCCATACTGATTTTTATAAAGACATTTGAATTTCTCCAGAAAGTTCTAGAGTCTATTGTGCATATATGTTGTAGAGTCATTTAAATATCCCTAGCCCGTCATCACGATATAGACTAAAATCATCCTATTATAATACTGCGAAAATTGGAATAAAAGAAAAATTCCTACTTTCTCACCTACTTCAGCACCATTGCAATGGTGGTGATTATCTGCCACGTCATTAAATAAATCTGTTTTTTATAATGCTATCCCACCATACGAAAAAGCTTTTTAAAAAGTGTGGCTATAATTGTAAACTGAAATACCAACCTCAAGTCACCTTGACTAAAAACAAAAATCGAAAGCTAAAAGTCATATGGTACAACCCTCTATTTAGTCAGAATTGGGAAACAAAAATAGGCAGTCGTTTACTTGCATTAAATGACCTGCGCTTTTCAGTAAACCATAAATTTCTCAAAATATTTAACAGAAATTCAATCAAAATTAGTTAAAGCTGTATGCAAAACGTTAAGTCTATAATTAGTTCACATAATTAGTTCACAACCCATGGCCTACTTAAATTACACGGCCTGATTTGTTGCATTTTCCGTTTGCACTATAGTTGTTTTATCTTTATTTTATTCAAATGGTTTAATAATAGTTAGATTTTCTTTGAAAACTTACATTATTTGAGCTAGATTTTTTGTTAACTGATTGCCTGCTTCAGTTTATTCCAATAACAAAGAACACTGAAATAGGCTTTCAGATAGCTATATTAACACAAACCAACATGCTACTAAAAATAATCTTACATATTGCTAAAACTACTCACAATTCTCTATTGGAAATAATTTTAAAGGTTTGTAATTTTGTATTTAATATAATTGCAATTGTTAAGTAGAAAACATAAACTTTTCTTCAAAATATTTACACTGCAAAACAAGGTTTTCCAATATAAATACTTTACTATGCTGGATGTCTCAAACATACAGTAATTAAAATGCAATAAATCAGGCCATTTATTAACATTAGGCAAGAAATATCAGGCATACCAACTGTTTTGGAGTCAATAGCTGTTAATAAATTTCTAATTTTTTTCATTGCCAAATAAATGCTTATCATATTTCTTTATTTAAATGATTTCGCAGAGGTGAAAATTACAAATTAAAAAATTATAATATATTAGAAAAATCATTGACAAAAATTTGGTATCAAGAGATTATTTGGTTCTTGTGGGTAAGATGTACTTCCAAAAAGCAGCCCAATACCAAAGTGGTAAACAATTTGATGAAGATTGAGAAAATAATCTTTTTAAAAAAGTTTATAAAGAAGTTTTTTGTTTTTATGATTGTAGGGCTTCAAAAATTTATTCTTATGTTTTGAAATCCTCATCTAAAGTTTACATAACTGGTTTATGTTTGAAAAAAGAAAATGATGAGTATATTACCTCAATGCACCAATCTGAATTCAAGATAAGAGCTGTTGTTACCGATAACCATTCTACAAATGTTAATGCATTTTGTAGTTTAATAAAGCATATACTGGAGATGGAAAAGTATTAATTTATCATTTAGTTTAGAAAAGGAGTGTTTAAAACATACTTGTTATTCTCGGTTTTTGTTTTTTTCTTCTTGTTGAAGTTACTGCTGATTACATTACAGGGAATATATTTCTTAAAGTTTATTAAAAGATCAATTATTAAACAGGCAAGAAAAAGCAATAAAAATTAATTATCAAGTCACATATTTTGGAAACAACAAACAAGTTGTCAACATTGAAAATATTTGACGAAACAACTGCAGCTGTAATTTAGAGTTATTTTTCTGAAAGAAATAACGCAGCACAATTTTTATCATTGTTTTATAAGTTATTTATCATACTTAATTCAAAGCAGAAAATTAATTCATCCAATCAAACTCAGCAGTGTTGCTTTGAAAGGTGATAACAAACCCACACTTTATAGAGAAATTGCAAATTGTACTGAAATTTGATCAAAATAAAATTTGATAAATACTTTACATTAACCAAACAAACTTCTTGTGCTCTAATTATAACACTAAAAGTAATTGTATTTCTTATGCATGATTTCCTTAAAGAAGGCTTTACATTTGTTTATAGTTCTAATTTACAAAGTGATCCTTTAAAGCTAGGTTTTAGTAAGTATAGTTAAATGACCAGTAGTAGACTTTTTGTGAGTCTTTTAGAAATATGCATTAGTAAAAATATTTTGGCAGATTTTCTCAGAAAATATTTATCAGAATTTTGATAATCCTTAAAAAATATTATGCAAAATATTTCTTAGTTGTCTACATAAATACTACTGTCAGCTTTCTGAAGATAGCACAGATATATATACTAAAGCAAGTAATAATGGTAAAAATTAACAAAAAGATTTTAATTTAAAACTTATGATCAATAAACGTTACTTTATAAAGAGAAGAACCTATATATTCAATTCAATCTCTGTCTAATTTTATTTGTCATCTTTTTAGTATTTTATGTTATTTCTCTAATGAAACATTGCAGTCATTCTATTTCAATTAAAAATTTGTGAAACAAATTTTAAAGATTTGATCTAGGAGTTTTAATTTTACAAATAAAAACCACCAAAAATGGGGAATCAAATATAGATTTCGTATTGTTAACAATATTTTTTATAATAAAAAATTACATATTCATTGAGAAAAGGTCAAGTAAAAGAATTCCAAAAAAGACAATGACAAAATAAACATTTCTAACAAAAATTTTTTCTTTTAATTTCAATTATAAAAAATACAAAAGTACAAACCTTTTTTTTGTTCAATAGAGAGTTTTAGGCAATCTTAGCAACATGAGAGATTATTTTTAGCAGCATGTTGGTATGCGTTGATATAGTTATCTGAAAGCCTATTTCAGTATTCTGTGTTGTTGGAATAAACTGAAGCAGGCAATCAGTTAACAGAAAATCCAGCACAAAATAATGTAAGTACTCAAAGAAAATCTAACTATTATTAAACCATTTTAATTAAATAAAAATAAAACAATTATAGTGCAAACAAGACTCTTAACCATAACATGAAGTTTTTTATACTTGAGCTGTAAAAAAACTGGCCTCTTAATTTTTTACGGAAAATGCAACAAATCAGGCCGTGTAATTCAAGTAGGCCATGCATAACCACAAAATTTTACACAGTGATACAAATTTGAATGCAAGAACTTGCAACTGCATTACAAAGACTGCTTGTCCATTGAACAATCAGTGTTTATAATATTATAATATTGTTTATCAGACTACTGTGATTGATGAAAATCCTAATGAAAAAGAAAAAATATATTTCGGTATCAGCGAGACACCATTCAAACTTAGAATGCGTAGATCATTTAAAATATTTTAATGCTGTGAAATACAGAGATGATACTGACCTATTGTGATCAGCCTTACCTGATGACGCTGACATTACATCAGGTAAGACTGACCACGATAGGTCAGCGAAATATCGTTAATATATTATTATATCAAAATATATTTAAAAATATTTATAAGCTGTCATTTTATTGAAATCAACTTACATATTATAAACATAACGTATAACAATGTTGTTAATTTTTTTTTTATCTTTATATAAAATTTAGACGTTTTTCTATAAAGTAGTAAACATTTTTATGCTGACAATTTTTTTTTTTTTTTTTTTTTTTGTTACCATAATAATTCTTTACAATAAAATATAATGTACATAAAAGATTAATGGAAGGACTTCACGAAGCCCTGTGCAATTTATAGTTTCAACAATATTTAAATAATATAAATTTACAATTTCCGTAGTCAAGTTATATGAGTTACAGTAAAATTAACAAAATTAAAATAAAACTGAAAATTATATAATCGTTAGAAGTAAATAAAAATGTTTTCTAGAGAAAAACTAATTTCTTTTAATTTTTGTTTGAAATAGTTATAAGTCAAATTAATAGAAAAATCTATATTAGGTATAACTAATTTGTTCCATAGATATATAGAAAATTTTGTTCCAAAATACTGTTCCGATTTGCTAACAATGAATTAAAAGCTCGAAAATTCAAAACAATTTTCTTGTTTTTAGTGAAAAATAGTTACAGCAATTAAAAAGTTCTATACTTAAATATTTGATGCTTAATGGATGGCTTTAATGCTTAATTGAGAAATAATATCTGGTATTATAAAATCAATTGTTGACGTTTTTATTGCATTTTTCTATAATGGCATCAGAAAGCTTGCAACAACAATCAACAATGTAAGCACAACCAAAGTCTTGGAGCCATACATTGTTAAAAAATTTCAAAACCTTGGGAAAAATCTTGAAGTCAAAAAAATTTGTAAAAAAATCATTTACAAACGCGGACAAAACAACTTTAAATTACATTGTTGCACATTGCAAGAGTCTCAATAGTCTTATTGAAGATTTACTTTTTGACACAGAGGATTTTTTCAAACCACGTCATTAAATTGGGAATCGACGGCGGTGGAGGATTCTTAAAAGTCTGTCTCGGAGTTTGTGAATTGGACCCAGAGATGCAAAGTGAAGCTTCACCTCCAAGCAAACGCTTGCTTACATCACAAGCATCAAAAGATACAGGAGTGAAAAAACAACTTCTTGTGGCTGTGGCTGAAGGAGTTCAAGAAAATTACAACAATGTGAAAGTCATTCTTTCCCTACTCGACATTCAAGAGGTCAATTTTGTTATCTCTTATGACATGAAATTGGCTTACTTACTTCTTCGAATGGTCAATCATTTTTTTAAGATTCTGAAAGATTCATGGCCAAAGGCAGTTGAATGGCTTCAAGCATTGCATATACAATATCAACCCTTTCATGGTGGACAATTTGAAGGAAATTCCTGCAATAAGTTGCTGAAGAACTTGGATCTTTTGCAAATATTGGCTGAAAAAGACAATGCTTTTCAAGTTTTTCCCATCATTGAAACTTTTCGAAAATTTGCAAATGTTATATCATGTTTTGGCAACAAGTTGCACAGTCAGTTTGAAAAAAAAATTGATGAGTTTCGAGCTTCTTTCTTTGAATTGCCAGTTGGAACTGTCACACCAAAAACACATGCTGTGTTTTTCCATATAAAGGAATTTATCCTGAGGAAAAAAATGCCACTTGGTATTTATAGCGAACAAACAACAGAAGCAATGCATCATTGCTTTAGTACAAATTGGGCAAGGTACAAACGCCCAATCAGTAATCCAGAATATGGAAAAAGGCTTGTGATGTGTTGATTTTAACAGCAAAACCTTACATTAGAAATCTTTATGTAAGAACAGAATGTACCTTTTTATCCCTTTAGAATAATTTTTTTTTATTTATTGTATGTATTTTTGTTTAAAGAATGCTGTAAAAATGCAAAAAATAGAAATGCTGTCATTTTACATATATGTGTAATAAAAGAAAATTTCAAAATTGATTTTCTTTCACGGACGTAGGCAGATGATTTTAATTTTTACATTTTTGGAATCCCATGGTCATAAGCTTTCACAGGAATGTTGCAGTTTTCTAGTGTGCAGACTGGACAGTTATCTCCTATTTTTGCTAAGAGTGGAAAATTTGCTATCAAACATGTTTTCTAAAAAAAGGGTTCGGGCGAAAAAAGAAAAATTTCAATTGCAAGGAAGAATTCCTGAAATCCCTTTGAACAAACTGAAAACCATTCGAGTATTAGCATAGATCTTTAAACATTCCAAAAACTGCCTTTTATTGTTGAATGGTGATTTAGGAGTGTGTACATCACCTATAAAGCCTTTTTTAACAGATAAAAATAGAATACAGCGTATTCAATTCATTCTTTCTCAGTATCATGTCTTCGAAAATAGTACAAATCTGTGTGTAAATATGTTCAAGACGATTCACCCTGGTGAAAAATGGTTCTATTTGATAGAAGAATTAAGACGGTACTACTTAGAGCTTGATAAACGAGAACCCAATCAACAGGTAAAATCAAAGAGATTCATTAGTAAAATTATGTTCCTGGTAGCAGTTGCAAGATTAAACTTTGACGAGCATACAAATGAATGTTTGAATGGCAAGGTTTTGGCCATTTGTGAACTTGGCCATTTGTGAAATAAGACTCTGCGAAGAGGAACAGTAAGAATAGAAGTAAGAGAACATTAGTTTTAACTCCAATTGTTGTAGATAAGTTTGAGTATCGCAATATGCTTTCAAACAACGTTTTACCAGCCATACGCTCAAAATGGTCAGGAAATTGTATTGAAAAGACTCAAACTATTTTTAAACAAGAGGACAATGCAAAACCGCATAGAGCCATTGACGGTTCAGAATTTTAGTAAACACTTCTCTGGATGAGTTTGGCATTCGTCTAATTTATCAGCAAACACCAAAGTTGTCCAGATATGAATATTCTAGACTTAGGATCTTTTAGAGCAACTCAGAGTAAATATTTTAGTAACAGTCCCCCTAATGTTGACAAAATTATCTACCTTGTAAAAGAAACGTTTGACGAAATAGAAGTTGGTACACTGAAACTCCTTCTTATTGCTTAAAAAAAAGCTGACAGAAATATTGAAAGTCAACGGTGGAAGTTGCTACAAATATTGGAAAGAATTGACTAATAAATCAAGAAATTATAGCAATTTCTATTTTTGTTGAACAAAGTACACTTAGAAAACCCCTTGAATTTTTACAGAAATAAAGACTATAACAATATGGACTTTTGATTTACTAGACTATTTTTTATATACACGCTTGTGCAGATATATAGATCTAAAAGTGAGGGTTTCCTATCGCAGCCTATTTTGGGCCTATTGTAGGGCCGACAACGCAGTTTTTGAAGTGAGAGGCACGCTCCCTGATTAGTAAAAGTATCTACGATTTTTAAAATAAGCAGTCAGTCTCTTAAATAAAAAATTTTTCTTGAAAAAAAAGGTATTGTAAGAATGTGCTCCGAGATGGAGATCTTAATTATAACTATATTTACGTTATTGTAACCTTATAAAGGCATTATATAGAAAATAAGCGATAAGAAATGTTGTAGTTTATCATTAAATTGGCGACGAAGATAAAAGAAAAGAAATTTATAATATAAAAAAAAAAAAAATTAACGAAGATTTTAGTGTATTTATCCATGACTATAAAAAACCTTAATTTACTAAACTTTCCACTGTTTTCATGTACTGAAGAAGCAAGTAAGTTATTTGCAAGCTGGAAACGATACATTAAACAATTTTAGCTACTTTGCGATTCACTTGTAAATACAGACGATAAACAAAAACTTTTGTTACTTCTAACTTTAATTGGAGGTAACACCTACGAAATTTATGAAAACATTATACTTCAAGACACGCTAATCACATTCCAACAAGCTATCGAAGCTTTTAACGAACATTTCAAGCCCCAAGTAAACCTGACCTATGAAATCTTTATTTTTCGCAAGATGGCTCAACGTTTAGACGAAACCACTCAGCAGTTTTTCGTTCAATTAAACGAACAAGCTATCAAATGCGAGTTTGCTGATAAGGATAAAGAAATTAAACAACAAATTGAGCTTTGCGCAAATATTTCAAAACTACGAAAATACAGTTTCCGAAATCCTAACAAACTAGAAAACAAAACGAACAGAATACAAGAATACATCAAGAGAAATACAAAAGAAATGAACAAGGTTATACGAAACCATTAAATACAATTTACAGAGATATCAATGAATCCGAAAATCCTCAGTCAAAGTTAAACGAAGGAGAATTGTACTCTGTCAATGGTAAACAGATATCTAATGACGGACTTGAGAACTTTGAGGTAATGATTAACATAGACACCGGAGTTTCAATAAACATTCTAAACTTTAAAACATTTGAAAAGATAGACAACTTCCTTAAAAGACCACTTCGACTACAAAAATCTAAACACAGATTATTACTTACGGGGATAACAATCCAAAGCTCAAAATAGAAGGACAGATCAATGTCGTGATAGAAAGTCAAACCAAATTTCGTCAGTCTACATTTCACGTGGTTAAAACACACCACAAAAATCTGTTATCTGGAAATGACGCTAAGTTACTCGGTTTAATACAACTAAATACTGACGTCAATAAGAAACTTTTAAACAAAGGCCAAAGAGAACAAAATAACCATGACGACAATAAACAACAAGTTTGCCATTCTTTGCAGAACTTAAGCAAATTAAACAATACTCTCCTTCTAAACGCTCCAAAACGATTAGAACCACTTATAAACTCATGCAAAAATTATGTTTTTAGCGGTAAAATAGAAAAACTCCTTAACTACCAAGTAAAATTGAAAATTAATGAAAGTATACTACCAGTCGCACAAAGAGAAAGAAGAATTCCTTTTGCACTTAGAGAAAAGGTTAAAGTTGAACTTGCAAAACTTGAAGCAGAAGGAATAATTAAAACGGTAACAGACAAAGCGACACCCTGGATAAGTCCAATGGTAATTGTGCCAAAAAATGTCGGCAACCTAAGAATTTGCGTAGACATGCGAGCAGCTAACAAAGCTATCGGAAGAACGCGTTTTCCAACTCCAACCCTGGACGATGTTTTTATAAAACTGAAAGACTACGCCGTTTTCTCGAACCTAGATTTAATGAAGGCATTTCACCAGCTTGAACTCGCACCGGAATCCAGATCAATTACTACTTTTCAATCCGAAACTCAAATCAAACGTTTTAAAAGACTTAATTTTGGAGTAAACTCCGCGCAGGAGGAATTACAAAACGCTTTACGAGAAGTTTTAAAAGATATAGAAGGTACTTTGAATATTGCCGACGATGTTTTAATTTTCGCTTCGAATACAAAAGAGCATGATTTAATATTACATAAAGTATTAGAAAGATTTAAACAGAGAGAAACTCTAAATTTTGAAAAATGCTTATTTGGAAAAGAAATAGTCAAATTTTATGGATTTATATTTTCAAAAGAAGGAATGCAACCAGATCCGGAAAAACTTTATAATATCAAGAACATGCCAACACCAGAAAACACTAAAACTCTCCAAAGTTTTCTCGGGTTTATAAACTATTTTAAACGTTTCATTCTACACTACAGTACAATTACTTATCCATTGAGAAACCTTCTGCATAAAGATTCCTTATGGAACTGGAACCTTGAGTGTCAGCATGCATTTGACAAACTAAAAAACGCTATGACATTGGACTCATGTGTCGGATGCTTCGATCCCAACAAAGAGACTGCTGTCTTCACCGATGCAAGTCTTGTAGGCATATCGGCAGTCATTGTTCAAAACACTACAAATAAACAAGATTTTAAACTAATATCTCATAATTCGAAAGCGCTATCCCGTACGAAAATTTCCCATGGGAATTTTAGAAAAAAAACCCATGGAAAAACCATGGGTATTTGGAACACGTTCCCATGAAAAAACCATGAGTTTTCCATGAAAAAACCATGAGTTTTCCATGGAAAAACCATGAGTTTTCCATGGAAAAACCATGAGTTTTCCATGGAAAAACCATGAGTTTTCCATGGAAAAACCATGAGTTTTCCATGGAAAAACCATGAGTTTTCCATGGAAAAACCATGAGTTTTCCATGGAAAAACCATGAGTTTTCCATGGAAAAAACATGAGTTTTCCATGGAAAAAACATGAGTTTTCCATGGAAAAACCATGAGTTTTCCATGGAAAAACCATGAGTTTTCCATGGAAAACACATGAATTTCCCATGAAAAATCTTTAAGTTTTTCATGGAAAAGTGTTCCAAATACCATGGATATTCAATGATTTTCCATCCATGGAAAAACCATGGAATTTCCATAGGTATTAGGAACACCTTTCCAATGAAAACTTATGGATTTTTCATGGTAAAAAAGCATGATTTGTTTTCAAGTTTTTTATCTAATGTTATTTGAATTGTCATATTAAATCATAAAAGCAAATTTTATCCCACTATTATTGAGTTCTCTTAATCTATGAGATCGCTTTCTTCAAATAAAATCAATAAACAAAATAAAATTTAAATCTTGTTAAATCCTACAAATCTTTGAAAAATAATAGCTATAATGCACCTAAAACATCAAAACTTGACTTCCACACAATATTTAATGCATGCATATGTATAACATACTGAAAATAAATAAAACAAAAAATTACAAGTAATATAATACTATAAGTGATATACATAGTGATAAACAATTGAAATTTATCAAGAAAACAATTTTTACAAAAAATAAAACAATTTACATGTTTATTATTTTATATTAACTATTTGATAAAAATAGTATATATAAATTTGATAATAACTTCAAGTTTTAACAAGTTAAAAAGAACCATCAATACAACATATTTAATTCAAAAAAACATCAAGCCCATTTATAAATGCGTCTGTACTGTATCTGTAGAAACAGGTAGATGTTAAACAAAGTACCATTCACATATTAATATTCATTTTTTTTCACCCTAGTTAGTCTCATTCTCCATTTCACCAATCTAGACAATACATCATACAACTATTATATACATTCTAACTAGTTTTCTTTATTTACTAATTCATTTTACTTATAATTATTATCTATTATAACTTACTTTATAATTAGGCATTATACACAATTATGAATGTTGCCAAATGTTAGGTATATAGAAAAAAGTAGCAATGAATATATCATTATTTATAAATGCAAATTATTAGATTGTTACCTCTTTTTTGCCTAAGCTATCTGCATTATGTACAACATCGTTTATATTTCCAGTCAAACATTCCTGCCTATAATGTAACTTTATTAAAATGATTTATTCGAACTAATACATATATAAATGTTACCTGCATGTTAGAAACATTTATATAGAACAAGGCAGCAACAAATATTATATTATATATTTACTTTTGTAATTAAAAAAAAAACTTACTTCTTCTTCTGAGCTATCTGCATGATGTACAACATCATTTACAAACCTGTTTTCTTCACGTCCTTCCATTTTTTAATATATTATAAAGCACAGGACTTGTTAATGAACGGCTAAATAAATAAATTAAAAATTTATATTTAAATGAAATGATAAGGTTAAAATGAAAAGATTTATACACATATATAAATTTTACCTGCATGTTAGTAACATTTATATAGAATAAGGCAGCAAAAATATAGTATAACTTATAAATTGTAATTTTAAGTAAAAACTTACTTCTTTGTCTGAGCTGTCTGCATGATGTACAACATTATTTATATTGTCAGTCAAACTTACCTGCTTATAATGCAGTAATTTAAATAAAATGATAAAGTTAAAATAAAAGAACTTACGCACATACCATTAAATTCAAAAATTTATTATATTTTTACTTCACTATTTAAAACATAACAAATATGTAATTTATAAAGTATAGTAATGTAAAAGCATAGTAAATATCAAAGTGTGTGCAAAAATTAATTTATTTTAACTAAAGACGAGCACTTTACATCAGTTAAATATAAACAAATAAAAATAATTGTATTATAATAAATAATAGTGTATTATTTATAAACATTGCTTTTATATGCTTATATTTAACTATGAAGTAAAATCTTGTGCATTAAGTAAATTCCCTTACTGATACTTATAAAATATTACCACAGTTTTCCTTCTCCAACTAAGTGGTTCTTGGAACATCCTTACAAGTTGAATCCCAAAGATTACGTTTATATCTTTTCTGGTTTAAACTCAATTCACCATTTTATTTTGACAGCTTTTGAACTATTTTTAAAAATATTAAATGCATATAAAAACTGACGATGTTATAAACAATATAAACGATGAACAACATTATTTATATTGCCAGTCAAACCTGTTGGCTTATAATGTAGTAATTTAAATGAAATAATAAAGTAAATATAAAAGAATTTATAAACATTATTTATATTACATTATTTACATATTCTAATAATTCTAAAGAAAAAACTACAACAAAAAGACAAAAACAACTTAACAGAACTAAAATTGAATAGAACATTTATCATAAAAAAATGTTTTTTAATACTTAATGAACATTTACGATACAATAAACTTCAAGCATTTTTATGTAATCTAAGGCTATTATAAAAAAAAAATAAAAAAGATCATACTAGTTATCTTTTGTACATTAGTTATCTAATCTTATTATCTTAGTTATCTAATCTTATCTAATATACTGCTTGTATATTAATATTTTAAATAAGTTTCTTTAATACGTTCGATAAATTTTATAATAATAATTATACTAGTTTGAATGTACATTAAATTACACTATGTACATTAATACACTAGTTATTTAATGTAGATTAAAACTAAACATTTATTTGTTGTAAACCAAATAATAATTATTTGGCAAATAATTTGCCAAGTAGGCATTAAAATTCAAACTGGTTTACTTGACATACTTGCTATACTATTGCAAGTTATGCAAAGTAAGCAAAGCTACTGGAAACAGTTAAAATAAGTATATGCATAAATGATATATAATAAAATATAATTAAAAATAATCCCTTTTATAATGCATTATAATATGATAAATATATCTAGTTGTTTATGTCTGTATGTTTAGTTAAAACATATAAATGTATTGCATTATAAAAAACATATAATTCATAGCCTTATTAAACACAGAAAAACAGAAGAATGCAGTAAGTATTGTTTTCTAATTTAAAAATAATCATAACTCTACGAGCTATGACGCCATCTTTAAAAGCGCATTTGTAACAACCATGGCGCAGCTTAAGCTATGAAAAAAAAACATGGTTCACCCATGGAAATTCCATAGGATTTCAATTTTCATGAAATTTACCCATGGAAATTCCATGGAATTCCCGTTTTTCATGGGAAAACCATGGTTTACTCATGGAATTCCATGGGTTTTCCATGGAATATTTCCGTAAGGGATCGCCTGTAGAACAACGCTACTCTACACTCGAAAGAGAATGTTTAGCTATAGTATACGCCTGCGAGCATAACAAAACATACCTATTTGGACACCCTTTTAAAATGTACAGCGACCATGAAGCTACTGTAAAGATTTTAAACAACCCAAACGCTACAGTACTACTTTGCATTGAGCGTATGACTTTGCGATTACAGGGATATTCTTTTGATCTACACTACGTAAAAGGAAAGAATAATATATCTGATTGTTCTAGTCGACACCCTGTAGATCCTTGTGAGGACGAAGAGCTAGAAAAATATGTCAATTTTACAGCTGAATACGCATGTCCTTAAGCCCTTTCACTACTGCATATTCAAAGAGAAACTAAAGCCGATCCTATTGTACAAATACTTACAGAGTTAATTACTACTAATACCTGGCATAAACTATTACATCCGAATTGTCCGCCAGAACTAAAAAAATTTCAAAAAGACTTTTTTACTTACCGTATTATACGCCAAGAACTTACAGTAAATCAGACTTCAGACCTTATTCTAAAAGCAAATCGAATTGTACTTTCACATTCTCTGGAAATTACGGTTATACAGCTTGCTCATAATAGTCACATGGGACTTGAGAAAACCAAATCATTACTTAGAGAAAAAGTTTACTTTCCTGGTCTAGACACTAAAGTAGAAGAATATATATCACCCCGCTTTGGCCGCAAGCAAACTCACAAGCTGAATCCTTTATGAAACCACTGATTAAAACAATACGAGCAGAACATATTGAACTGAAAGACTGGAAAATGCAATTATACAACTTCCTGTTTTCCTACCGTACCACACCCCATTGCACAACCCGAATACCACCATCTACACTCATGTTTAATTGCGTTACAGGTTTTACAATACCTTCATTCCAAACAAGGGTCGACAAAAAAATGCTAAGTTATACAGAAAAAAATATCACGATTTAAAATACCACCCAAAAAATCCAAGTTTAAATATCGGGGATACAGTACTAATAAAACAAAAAAAATAAAACAAAATTACGGCACCATTCGAGTTCAAACCCTACACAATTACTGCAAAGAATGGTACAATGATCGTTGCAAAATCTCCCGTTGATAATTCTCAAAAAAATCAAAATGCTTCACACATGAAGAAAGTACCAACGGATATACAATTTAACCCGATACCAATTAAAGAAGAGAAAGATGAAGAATACCTCCAGAACGAATCAATTTTGCCAGAAAAGGAAATAACAGCTACTATGCCGACACAACTAAGAAGCTATCATCAAGAACCGATTCTGAAGACATATCCTAACAGAGAAAAACGTCCTATAGAATTATGGAGGAAGTATTAAAACATTATAAAACACAAACAGTAAAACATTTCATTTACAGAAGAAGGGGAAGGTGTAAGAATGTGCTCCGAGATGGAGATCTTAATTAAAACTATACTTACGTTATTGTAACCTTATAAAGGCATTATATAGAAAATAAGCGATAAGAAATGTTGTAGTTTATCATTAAAGATATATGCCTCTTTTTTTATCCCTTTTAAAATTTTTTTTATTAAGGATGAAAAAATAAAGACTTTATTTCTTCTGGCCAAAATCTATAATAATTAGCGATGAACCGAAACTAAGATATTCGGTAATTTCGGCAAAGTGGCTAAGATTTTAGTAACTTCGGCAAAGGTAAAATATGCTATCTTGCTGATCTGGCTAACTAGGGATAATATTAATTGCTGAAAGACATTTTTTAACATTTAACTGCAATTATAATATGTACTGCATATTGTAAAATATATGTACTGCAATTATATGTATTTTAACGCTCAAGGTATTTCACTACCACTACAAATCATCAAACTTTTTTTAAATTACACAATGTCATAGGATTTTAGGATGCAGCTATGCATACTAAAAAGTTAAAATTTTGATTTAAGGGCTAGCCCACATGAGGCCCATTTAGGGCCCATATATGAAGTTAAAAAAGCGTTAAACTTCATCTTATTTTCTAAATTTAAATGCCATCCAATCGTACGCGCGATGGTATGAGGTATTCAGCTAGGCAATTAGCTAGAGGAGTATAAATCACAATACCGAACTCACTTTATGAAAACCCCTTTTCTTTTCTCAAATGTAGTAACGTCTCAAAGCTTTTCTCAAATTTTAAACTAAATTCAAATTAACTCTTTTTCGAAAAATCTTCTTTTTATTTAAAGTCAAATCATTTTAAATACTCCGTAATAGTGCTATCAATGTCATGTGTTAGTGGTAGTAAAAGAGTTGTAAGTTGTATTTGAAAATTATTTCTTTAAATATTAAAGAGAACTTAAATAAAAAAGTTGTAAAGTCAGTTTTAAAAGATTGAAAAATTTTTTTTTAAGTATAAAAAAGTTTTTGAAAGTGTATACGCAATTTGAGTTTTTATAAACCCACAAGCAAAAATGTTAATAAAATGAAAGGTTTTAAAGAGAACCGCAGATGAGGTGAAAAATAATATAAGTTTAAACAAACTTCTTTTTAGGTGATTAATACTTTTATACAACATTTCCTTAAATGAACTAAAAAGGGATAATAACGGTAGGATATTAAATGTCATGAATAAAAATAGACGTACGCGAAATGCAGGTGCTGAATATTTTGAAGTCTCTGGCCAACAGGACTACCCGTCCTGTTGACCGGAGACTTCAACATGGTCGAAAGCCTGCCTCTCAACACAAAAGGTACTAATAACGCTACGTTCGTTGACGAACTCGGGATATTCCAAGTTAAGTATAACCTAGTTGATGTTTTTCGTTTCAAGTTCCCAAACAAAAGAGAATTCACATGGCGAAATCAGAAGGCAAAATGTAGACTCGATAAAGTCGCCAAAAAAACAACATATACAAAAATTCTCACCAACCCCTTTTCCGACCACGAGTTCGTGACAACAACCGTCAATTTTAGTAAAACAAGGAGAGGACCAGGATTATGAAAATTAAATTGTTCTCTTTTGGAAATAGAGGTGCATAGGCAAAAAATTGAACTCTTAATTAAAGATTGGCAAGTTAAAAAACGGTCCTACAACTCACTTTTAAAATGGTGGGACGACTGTAAACTTTTTGTTAGGGTTGAATTACAACATATATCGATACAGGAAAGTGCGAAAAACAAAAAACAAATGAAAAGGATTGAAAACGAAATCCAACGGGAGCGACAAAACGCTAACCCGAATTTAGATAGCATCAAAGAAAAACGCGATGCTTTTTTCTTGCTCCAGTTTCCAGGAGCGTTTATTCGCACGAAACAAAAACTAATTGAAGAAGGAGAAAAACCTTCAAAATTTGTGTATAACTTGGAAAAAGTTCAACAGCGGAACAAGTCAATTACCGAAATTCGCAAGAACGACGGCACATTGACGAGTGAACCTGGTGAGATATTAAACTCCCTCGTTTCATATTACAAAATCATTTACACCAAAACGAATTTATGCAAAGACAGCCAAAACTATGTTGTGTCACACATCACTAAACATTTGAGTGATGATGAAAATCAATTTTTAAACACCCGCCTAACCGGCGGGGAGTTAAAAGAAGCCCTTTTTAAATTTGAAAACGGAAAATCTCCGGGCTATGATGGACTTCCAGCTGAATTTTATAAAACTTTTTGGCACATTTTAGAAAAAGATTTTGAAGAGCTTGCATACGAAATACTTTTCGTAGAAAAAATTACCAGCCACTCTATGAAAAAATCAATAATTTCACTGATTCCCAAGCAAGGAGATCTTACTGAACGTAAAAGTTGGAGGTCCATATCCTTAATCGGCGCTGATTACAAAATAATCACAAAAGCGCTGGCCCTAAGACTTGTAATGGGGAAAATTATAGAACCAAACCAAACGTTTCTGCTGCAGATTCTCCAAAAATTTAATCTTGGAGAAAATTTTGTATCCTTTATTAACACCCTGTATTCAGAAATTTTGGCATCAATTCTGAATTGCGGTTTCTTGTCAGCCCCTTTTCCAACCGAAAGGGGAGTCAGACAAGGCGACCCCCTCTCTCTTTTGTTGTATGTCTTTGTCGCCGAGGCTCTCGCTTTGGTGATCAGAGCAGACAGCAGAATTGAGGGATTCCCATTACCAGGAACACCGAAACCGCTTAAAATACAGCAGTACGCAGACGATTCGAACTTTTTTGCCAGGGACGTAAAATGTGTTCGATTTTTTTCGAAACAGTAAAACTATTTGAAAAAGCAAGTGGTTCAGTGATCAATGCCTCAAAAACCAAGGGTCTTGCTCATGGGGGTTTTGATCCTAAAATGTACCCGCAATTGGACAACATAAAGTGGACTAACAACACCGGTTTAAAAATTTTAGGTGTTACGTTTTACACCAGACTGAGTAATACTACCAATTTCAACTGGGTAGTAACTCTAAACAAAATAGAGAAAAACTCAAGTTTCTGGGACTACGTACTTTGTCACTTAGGGGAAAGACTATGTTGATAAATACGTTAGCATTGTCAAAAGTGTGGTTTCTGGCAAACGTGTTGCCCGTTCCCGAATGGGTTATAGAACGTTTGCACAGAGCCATTTTTGAAAAACTGTGGCAAAAGACCAATTTCAATCCGGTCAAAAGAGAGACACTTTTCTTACCCGTCAAAAGCGGGGGTCTTGGAATCTTATGACCGAAGGAGCAAAGCCTTGCGCTCCGCCTCAAAACACTCTTTCAACTGAAAGAATACGGAGAGGATAACGCTCACGATTATTACTACTTTTCAAAGTACTGGTTCGCAAGTTCACTTATCAAATTTACTAACCAAAACCCAAGCTGGAACTTTTTAAAACAGAACAATTTTCCAAAACACTGTGACAACAAAATGTCTCAGTACTACAAAACAACAATTGAAATATTAGGCCAAAACGGGTCCCATTTTAACATCCCCCTAAAATCAACAAAAAAATTTTATTTAGAAGTGGCAAAAAACAAAAAGATAGTCGTACCAGCAGAACTTTTCTGGAACGGTTCAACAAAAACAAAAATGCCGTGGACCCAAATTTGGAAAAAAAACTTTACCTCCCACGCATGCGGATCAACTCAAAAATCCTCTTTCGATTTTTACACAACAGCTTACCTTTCGCGGCCTTGCTAGCCAAAAGCACAAAGCAACAGATTGTCCAAAACAACAAATGTAAAACTTGTGGTAAAATCGAGGACAACCTTCACATCTTTGCCTACTGTTCTCCCTCTATTGAAATTTGGGAATATTTTAAACATGTATATAACTCCTTGACATCCCAAAATATTTTTTCTCCGATAAATTTGATTTTCTCTATCGGGACCGCGAGTTTATTGGAAAAGAACCTTACATCGCAGCTGCTGTTGACACTCACTCAAACCATCATGAGTGAGATATGGAACAGCAGATGTCACCACACGTTTAGAAACATAAAAATTGACCCAATGGCAGTAATCAGGGCTATAAATAGGAAAATCAGGAATATTATTACATTAAAATATAATTATCATGTCCGCAGAAACATCACGGACATTTTCTGTCAACTTTTTTGTGTTAAAAGTATAATATGCCAAGTAGAGAATGGGAACCTAAAACTAAACATATAAACTAAGCTGATATACTAGCTAAATAAAAAGAACTATATGTTTAGTGATGTTTTCCATTTCTCTACGAATTATTATTTTTACAACAAAATATTATTATTTATGATTAAACACTGCCAGCCTTTATTTTATGAGTTATAATTTCCCTTTTTAAATATTTTTCTGTAGCGTACGTAATGTGGTGTTTGTGTAAAAGTCTTGTAATTATTTTTCTATTATTTTGTTATAAATTTCTTCCTTTAAATAAAAACTACTTGAAATTTTTTCTTAAAACATCTTCCTCTTTAACTCTTACAAACCTTCCGATTTCTCTCCGCACAATGGCACTATAATAAAAAAACAAAAAATACAAAAAAATACAAAAATCAAAAAACACAAAAAAATATAAAATACAAAAATACAAAAAAATACTAAATTAAAAAAACCACAAAAAAGAAAAAAAATATATATATATATATATAGAAAAATATATAAAACCATGGTAACTATTGTAACACCATTCTTTATTAACATAATTATTATAACCATAGTGACAGCTGTAAGCCTTTAAATTTGTAAACCCATATATTGTAAAACTTTAATTTTAAACACGTTCAGTTAATGTAATGTTATAAAATTTTGTAAATAAATATTATTTTATTTTTAAAAATTAATACTTTAACTTTTTTATTATTTAGATATGGTATATTTGTTATTGTTTATTACTACTTACCTTTTTCTATAATTATATCTTCATCTTTTCTCTATATATTTTCTATATATATTTTTATTTTTACATTTATACTATTCTTTTTCTATATTTATAACTATCTTTTATACCTATACTTAATTTCCTGTAAAGCTAGACTCACGTGACATATTTATGACTACATATTAAATTATATGTACCTAATTAAAAAGTAATTAATTATGCAAAATATTATAAAAAATTTAAATAAATAAAACAGTGGGATCCATCGAGGTCCCACATATACATGGGACCCATGTGGGTCCTACATATGCAGCCCATATGGACTGCCCACTTGGGCCCTAATTCACGGCCAGCGACAACTTTCCTTGGGCGGGATGCGGGCAACCAATTTGGACCCCATAAAGCTGCCCACTTGGACCCCATGTGGTGTCCAATATGACTTACTGACTGGGTTGTATTCAAGGACAAGCCCATTTTGGGCCCATATATAAAGCCCACACAGGGTCCACTTGGACAAACCAATGTGGGGCCCAATAGGACATGTTCGCTGGGTTATAAATGTGTTTTAGAGACATATTTTTTTTAATTTTGCATGAAATTGAGCTCATTTAGTTTTTCTATATTAATTGATAGTTTATTTGACTTGAACTAGTTTATAATTTTAATTAGATCCATATTTATGTCTTAAAAACAGGGCCGAAGACGCCGGGAAGGACGTGGTTACTTGCCCCAATTTTTCTCTAAAGATCTTTTTTTTATTTTTTAGAGAAAGTTCTAGATATAGAGGACTTTTTTAGAAATTGACAATTGTGCCCCTCCACTTCTAAACCCGTGTCGTCGGCCATAAAAAAAGTGTTGAGATATTATTACTAGGTAAAAGTTTGTATTATCAGCAAACATCACTGTCATTAAATTTGAGGCACTATAAAGTTCATTAATACAAATGAGAAAAAGATGTGGTTTTAGTATAGACCCTTGGGTAACACCACATGTTATACCCAGCAAATTTAGAGAAGGATACATTTATTTGCACAAGCTATTTACAATTGCTTTAATAGCTTTTTGGAAATTATAAAAATTGCCATAGTTACCATAGTTATTGTTTGGGTTTTTTAATAGGAACTTCATGATATATTGTATTATAGAGTTTTGAAAGATCAATGAAAACTCCATCGGTAATTTATGATTTATTAAACAAATCTGCAATATTTGTAGTCAGATAAAGTGCTGCGTGTTCATTAGAATTATTACTTATATATATATATATATATATATATATATATATATATATATATATATATATATATATATATATATATATATATATATATATATATATATATATATATATATATATATATTTTATTCTAAAATATCAATTTAAAAACCTTGGTGGTCAAAATTTGGATAAGTAAGTTTGGCAACTTTTTGTTGGTGAGGAACTATTTCTTGTTTTATTGAGCAGCTAAAGACCTGGAAGAGTACAGTTTTTATGATCTCATAAAAACCAATTATAGTACTTTTTGATACCAATTAGTAATACTTTTTTAGGAACGGTGTCTACCAACATGGGTTTATTCTTCGATGCTTTAGATAAATTAGTTGATAGTTTCTAAAATTTAATAAAGTTAAGGTATTGTAAACCATCAGACAAGTATTACATTTTAATTTTTATTAGAAATTTTTCTAATTGTAAACTGAAAAATCATTTAGGTAAAGAATCATTATGATAAAAAAATAAAAATACTGGTAAAATTTTATTGCTTCGTGAGTAATTAAAATGTACTACCGATATTATTATTTGTACAAGCGATAATATTATTTGTACTACCAATATTATTATTTGTACTACCGATATTTTTATTTGTACTACCGATATTATTATTTGTACTACCGATATTATTATTTGTACTACCGATATTATTATTTGTATTAATTGAGCCTGATTAATTCAGTTTATCGGAGTTTTACGTGTTCATCACTTTTAAACGTTTAAAGATTGTTAAATAAAGCTTAAAACTGATAAAATTAAGTTTAGTATCATACTCTAAAGTTTAGTAACTCTAAAGAAATATATTTTGTAAACTGATTGACCTCAGTCAGGTAACAGGGAACAGAGGGGGTCAACTTTTTGGGATACTTTTGACATTAGCAAAACATTATCATTTGACATAAGCATGAACATATTGATTTAATACGCAATTACAAACTATTTCTATTTCAATCTTATTTTAATCTCAATTCTTACTTCTTTTTTTCTCTTCCTTTTTTTAAGAAATCTAAATTAAATACAAAACAGCAATATCTAAATGAACACAAAAAGCGTGAGATCAAAAAGCAAAAAGAGGAAGTTGCTATTAGTAATACAAAATCTTTTGCAATATTTCTTACAGTAAATTCTAGTTGTTAAATAACAAAAAAAACCTTTTCAAAATTTGGAATTTGCTGCCTTTAAAAAAAAAAATCAATATCAAAATACAATACTTCAATACTACAAAATCTCCAAAAGTTACAATACTATACTAAAGTTACAATACAATACTACAAAATCTCCAAAAGTTTGATTTTTTGACAATAAGAGACATAAAACAAGTTTTGTTTAGCATTTTCTGATTGATCATTTTAATTATTTTGCACTGTCTGCAAAGTATTCGCTTCAGATAGGAAAAACGCGATTGCAAGAACTTAATTTCACAAATATAGCATCATGGAAAGATAAACTTTATCAGTCAATTTTGATCAGAGTTTTAAAAATATTGTTTTAAACATCAATAAATGTTGACTGTTTTAAACATTAATAAATGTTGGTACAAAGTTTGCTTAAGCAAGTAGTCAAGATTTTTTAATTACTGTGGAAAGGAATGAAGCATTTTGAGATAAAGATGAGACGATGGGTTGCATCTTTAATGAAAATTCTTGATATCCAACAGTTTAAATATTGTAGAGAATTAGAACTGTTATCAAAATATTTTGGTTTTTTGGCTAAGCTTAGTGAGCAATATGGAAACCAAGGCAAATGTAACCCATCTTATGTGTTATGGGTATTGTCAGCAATAAGCAACGAGTTCATAAAAATTATTGATAGCATGTGCCAATTGGAATTGTTAAAGAGGTCACATGACGCCGAATACTTTGGTATAATTGTGTATTCTACTCCTTATCTTACTCATGTAAATCAAATAATTTTATTTTTTGTAAAGTAAATATGGAAAACTTAAAGCCCATTGGAAAGTTTTACAAGTCATTCTAATTTTGTATCCCACAGGAAAAAAATTTATATGAAGTTATTTTAGATTTTTTGACAAAAATTGAAGTGGATGTAAAAATATTTCCATTATCAATCTTATGACAGCGCTTCAAATATGTTTGGAAAATATAAATTTATTCAAGTACATATTAGAGAAATAAACCAATTGATAGAATTTATGTCGTTTAGGGAAATTATGTCGTTAAAAAGTGAATCTTTATTGCCATAAAGATTCACTTTTTGAATCTTTATGGCAATACAAAAACCTGTTGCAGTGTGAATACAGCATCGTCAGCTACTGTGAGTACAGCGTCGTCTTTTGGAATTGTTCAAAAGTTTGTTAATTGAGCTAACTAAGCGAGCTGAACAAGAAACTTGTAAATGACTTTTATTTCCTTTTTCATCCCGAGATTGATTAAAAATCACTTTTTCACAAATAGAGTTTGGAATTTAAAAGTAATTTTTGAAATAAACTTATCTGTTGTCATCATTTGTAAAACTTTTTAAAAAGTTTTTTTTGTAGAATACAAAATTTTTTGATGATATACGTGTAATTTCTGATTTCAGAGGTCTTTCCTCATGTTTGGAATCCCTTTCAAATTAATTTGAAATAATGCAGTGTATCCAAAAGTTGGTATCTATTAAGAAAAAAAGGCAGAAATTTTAAATAGTCGTAACTTTTGAACGTTAAAAGATTTGTAATTGAAATTAAAAAAAAAAAGTTTTTTTTTTATAAACTTATTGTCCTTACATTCAAGATAGAAGGAACAAACCTTTTAGAGTATTTTTCAGACTTTAGCCACCACAATTTTTTGAAAAAAAATTGTCATTTGACATTCGTATAAATATACTAAAATTTAAAGTTTGCACAATGTCTGGCATCAAAATATCCTGTCATAGCGTTTTGAAGGATGGTTTTTGTAAAAAAATACCCGCTTGTGTAAAAAGTTGTTTAGCTTAGACGTTAGTCTAACTATATTGCCTTTTTTTTATTTAAAATTTTAAGCAGCTAGATAAGTTTATTTCAACTTTTACATTGTACCTACGCCTTTGTGCTTGTGCGCTGACGTGTTGCGAAAATGACTTTTTCCGAACATATTATTCGGTATTTATTTTCAAGTTCCGTCTTTAAATACACAAAACGCTTTTCGATCGGACTTAATTATCTCATTTAGTGCGAGCTATACAGAGGCGAAAACGAAATTTTACTCAGCGATCTGTGAAGAAGTGATCATGTCAGAGCGAAACAACGTAATAGCTTTTTCTGCTTCCTTTATTGCAGGAGGAGTTTTGTCGTACGTTATATCGAATATTGTTCTTCCAAAGGTAAACAAATTTAAACCAATCACTTCACTAACTTTAAGAGCAGGATTACTTTTATATTCTTTTTTTTCAAGTTTATGTAAAGTTTTAGTTTTTCATTCCACGAATTTTAGTTTTTAAATCGTTTTAAGGAAAAAAAACTTGATTTTTAAATGCTCGTTTTAAAAGCTCACTACAACTCATAAAAGATCTTTCTAGAATTGAAAGATCAGTAAAAGAAGATCTAGAAAAGAAAGATATGTAAGAATAGTATTAAAAAATGCAAAACTTTAATTTATAAATAAGAATTAATAAAAGCTAATAAACAAATCACATTTTGGTATGTGTTTATTTTTGTATACATGAGAGGTGATATGTATATTTTTGAATTGAACTAGGAAAAAATCTCCACATTGAAAAAATGTTCTTGTCATAATTTCATGTCAAATTTCCTCATTTTTTATATATCTATTATCATGTCTTCCACAACTGACATCATAATTTTATACAATACAGTTTTACCTAATTTTCAGTAATTTCTTTTCTGTCAGTACTATACTCTTTGAATATATATATATATATATATATATATATATATATATTATATATATATATATATATATATATATATATATATATATATATATATATATGTATATATACAAATAGTATTGCGTACTTTGGTAAGCAATCTGACGTCATACTGAAATAGCCGGCTGCTGGGGGCTTCAGTACATACATCGACTGACAAATAGCCCGACTCGCAGTGGAGTGCTGCTACATCGACTGAGGGTTTGGAATGGGGAAGCAATCGTTTTATTCATCATTCTTCGTTTTTTTCTTCTTCTTTTTTGAAAAAAATGGTATACCTTAAAGTAAGCACAAAAAGTGAGCAAATGCTTATCAAAACACGCTTTAGTAAGTGTGTATATATATATATATATATATATATATATATATATATATATATATATAAATGCATATATATGTATATATATGTGTATATATGTGTATATTATATATATGCATTTATATATATGTATATATATATATATATATATATATATATATATATATATATATATATATATATATATATATATATATATATATATATATAAAGTAAATAAATGCATATTTGGTGAGTAGTTTGATATCATACTGTTAATAATTTTTGTATAATATTGTGTAAAAAAATCTCTTGTTTTTTAACTATAATCAATATCAAGCAAATAACTGTTTTAAAAAACCCCAAGTATATAATAACTATTTATATACAAAAATACTCATAATGTAAGATTCTCAGCATATTTATATAGTGTATCTTAAAAATTGTTAACTATCTTGGTATAATTCTAATTAACTGTGACTAACCTTATCAACCATACTGCAAACCTGATAATACTTTAAACTACAAACATAATAAAAACCCTCATAGTTTACTAAAACCAAAATTATTGAATTTAGAAGTATTCTATAAAAGCTGTCCTTATGTATAATGAAGCATTGGTAAACTCTGGTTTTAAACCCAATTTCTTTTACATTCAAGGTAACATCAAAAGTAAAACTGTAAAAGCAAAATAATTTGTTGTAAACATCCTTTTAGTAGAAACAATAAACATTTGAAATCCATCGTTCAACAAAAATATATGCAGCTGTTTTGAACGTGTCTTTTATGCAGTAGTTGTTGACAAACAACATTGTACATTAGGTAACTGTCACTTCAGAGACAGTTACTCTGTATACAATATGTATATATATAAGTAAAGATAATTACCCTAGGTAATATCACAGTGGTTATCATTAAATACAGATCAATATAAATAATTACCCTGATGGTAATTTAATCCCAATATTTTATATTGGTTCAAGCAAAACTTCCATCAAACTTAGATATGCTGGTCATTTAAAATCTTTCAATGTTTCAAAATGCAAAAATTATACTGAGCTGTCAAAAGAAATTTAGAAATTAAAAAAGCTAACAAAAATCCTGTGGTTAAGTAGAAAATAATCAGGCGCTGTGAAGCATGCAGCTAAATCATGTAAACTATGTATTAATAAAAAGTACAAAATTATTTCAAACAAAGAGTAATTTACTAAATAAAAAAAACAAAATTATATCCAAATATTGACATTGAAACAAATTTTCTCCATTTAACTCAGGTTAAAATTAGATAAATAATTACATTCTTCTAATCTATTTTTGATGTCAGAACTCAGGTTATTGTTTACTGTGTTTAATTTGTAATATCTTAATTTTTTAATTTCTTGTTTTAAATATATGACTAAAGATTGCCATGAGACATAAAACAAATAGGTCATTTTTATTATATGTGTGTGTGTATATATATATTTATATATATTTATATATATATATTTACATATATATTTATATATATATATATATTTATATATATATATATATATATATATATATATATATATATATATATATATATATATATATATATATATATATACATATACATGCATACATACATACATACATACATACATACATACATACATACATACATACATACATAAATACATACATACATACATACATATAAACATGCATTTAAATTTTTTCTTTTTAGTTTTTTTTTTAAATCCAGTACCTTAAATTTTTTTTACAAATTAAAAAATTTAAGGTACTGGATTATATTAATTTTACAGGGTAAAATATTTCTTTACCAAGTTTATTTCAATTTAATTCAAAAGCATCTGATGGCTTTAGGATTTGTGTTTTACCTTTTTAATAATAGTTAATTATGAATTATCATTATGGCTGGAATAAATAGATATAAATAAGGTATATAGACTTGCTAAATTTTTAATCATATCAAAGTTTATCTTTTATTTAGATCTCAATTTTCTATTTTTATTCTTTTTGTAGATTTATTGTAAATTGTTCCAGCTATTCGATATTTTTTTGCATTAAGATAAAAGTTAAATTTTTTTCAGAAACTCTCTTTTGCATTTCTTTGACTCTTCAATAGTGTTTAATTTTTCTATGATTTTAGCTTCAAGGAAAGACGCAACCCAAGGATGTAATAAATGATTCCATTGAAAAAGATAAAGCTAAAGTAGTTCATTCTTATGATATTGAAGACATAAATGAAAGCACAGCATTTTGCAGATGTTGGAAATCAAGCAAGGTATTTTAAAGACAATATATTATTCTTTTTTTTTTTTTTTTTAATGTTTTGCAATATTTTTTATTTATTTTTATATTTTATTAGTATAGTTTTATTTATTATGTGTTTTCATTGACTGCATTTTTTTTTGCAAATTTTTATTGTGTTGATTTAACTATTGTTTTATGCTGTTTAGTGATTCAATTAATAACAAGCAGATGTTTTTATTAAACTGTTTTATAGTTAGTTTAATAGCAAGTAAAATAGAGTTTATAAAGAATTAAAAACTTTTATATAATAATAAATAAATATTTAAATTTTATTAAAAAAATTTATATATATATATTTGATAAAAAATGGTTTGTGAGGTGTTAAAAGTGTTGCACTTTCTGTAGGTTTGGTGATAATCATAATATACCATGATTTAGCAAAATAATGTTAATGGTGTATCGATATTATTTTGGATTTTTTTATCATTATTTTTTTAATTAATTACCTTGATAAAACTAGCTGAACACATGATACGGGTTATAATAGATCCTATGTTCCACACCTAGCATTTATTCTTTATATTATTAGATTTTAGTAAATGTTGCAAAAAATAATCTTATTTTATGTTGGCTTTTTGTAAACAAATAGCGTTAAATAAATCATAACATTTATTATGCTAGTATTTTTCAAAATCACCCATAACATTATCTTAAGATGACAAACCAAGCCCAGTCTAATATAAAAGAAAAGCCAAATAATTATTATTTAGTTGTTAACATCATGTTTTCATAATAATAAAAAATTCGGTAAAATTTTTTTAAATTAAAAAACATCTAGAAAAAACAGATTTTTTTTTTTTTAATTATAGATATTTATATTACAATTATAAAGAAATTATATACAATTATAGAGAAAATAGAAATTTTATTTTTGCAATCGAAATATTTAATCAAAAAACTTTGAACAACACTAAAGATAAAAGAATCAAATTGAGGCATAAGCAAAGTGTATTTTTTGTAAAAAAAATACACTTTGCTTATGTTTTTTAAAAAAATACACTTTGCTTTTATTAAGTTTTTATTCAATATTTAGAAGTAATGAGTTTCATTAGCGAAATTACCTAATGAAAATTTTTAACAATAGACAGTGGTAAGCCAAGCATAATGTTATTTGTTTTTCAATAAGCCAAAAAATAATGGTTTTTGTTTTTCACTTAATTAACTTCCAAATAAAGCATGAAATCAAAAAAAATGAGAAGAGAAAATCTTTTTAAAAATATCTAAAACTGTTTTTTACAAATTTCTTTAATTTATATTTAAAGTTAAAGAATTAAAGAGATTAAAAAAACTTATAGTTTTAACTTCTAGTTCTTTTAAGTTTTTTAACTTCTAGTTTTTAAATTTTTATTTCTAAAAAATAATCATAAATTACTGTTGATTCAATCATGCATTACTGGTGATGGTGTCCATTAATTTCTACACAACTGTTATTGTCATTTTCTTGCTTATGGTTGACCATGCATTCAGCAATTCCTGTACTAAATTAATAGTCTTGCCTGTTTTATGTAAATATTTTTGCCAATACCCAACATTTTTTGATGGGCCCGGAATTGAGGGATTTGAATTAAGCTTTTTTGGTACAAAATTAACCTTTCTCAATTTATACCAATCCAAAGTTTATTTAGCATAATGGCACGAAGCTAAGTCTGTTCAAAACAAAACAAAAACTAGCATGTGATTGAATGAGTGACAAAAGTTGCTTTTGAAGGCACTCTTGAATATAAATTTCTGATGTGAAAATTGATAACATCATAAGAGTTTTTTTTTTCTGGCTAATAATAATAAAAGGAAACTGAAAACATACCATTTTATAATTCCTTAGAGCATATTCCATCAATTAGGTTTCATTGCTCAGTCTAGCTTTAATATCTAAATTTTTATATAATTTAAAACAGTTTAAAACAGCCATGGCACATATATACAAATATATGTATATATATATATATTAATATATACACTTATATACACATATAATGAACATGATTATGCACATATAAAAATAAATATCAAAATATTTTTATTTTTGCATAAATATAAAAATATTTTTATAGATTTTGCTGAGTACTTTTATTTATCTCATTTATTTATGACTATATTTTTATTATTGTATAAGATGGAAAGAAGTCGTTAAAAAAATAAACAACAAATCTAAACAAACAATGTAAAATTGGGTTTTTAGACTTTTTCCAATGACATTTATTTTGTTTAGCCAAAATTTTGGTTTTAGTTTTGTAAAGTGTTTACCAAAATGTCGGTTTCAGTATTAAACTAGTATACCTGAAGTTTTAGTATCTGTATTTCCTGTTTCGGTCCATCACTAGTTTTAGTGATTACACTACAATTATTTTACAGTTTTTTTCTCTAAATTCTGAACTAAAGTTCAGGTCTTGGTTTAAAGCATTTACGATAGTAAAATACTCAAAGGGTTCCATTGAACAAGAGTACAAAAGATAAAAGATTCAGATATATTTGTAGTGAGTATATTAGTAAATATAACTATAAATTAATACTCACTAGTGATAACAGTTCTGGGATCCAGGCATTTTTTTATAATGCTGAAATCCCCAGGTTGTCCAATATCAATCCTAAGATTCTCTGTAAAATTAAATCAAACGAAGCATAATAAATAATTTCTAAAAATAACGATATATCATGATAACAAGAAAATAATAAAATTACAAAAAGTAATTGTATTTTTTCAGTTGTACTTGAAAAAATGTTGAAAAAGTTTTTTGTTGCAAATCTTTGAAAGATGCCATTTCTATTAGCATATACACAAATTAAATTTGTAAAACATTATCTTCTTAAAAAAAGTTATCAGGGCCTCTAGGCAAAATGAATATTTATGGTACTTGCAGTACCTATACCTTGTATCACTATATAAAATGGTTTTTATTTATATTATTTATTTATATAATTTGTTTTGTGCAAAATAATCCCTGAAATAGTAAACTAGCTTGATACTTAGCAATCTTTTACCTTGTTTTTTAAACAAATTTTTCTTTAATTTAATTAAAGGAAGGAAAAAAATTTGAGTTTTTGATTTCCAAATTATATAACTAAAATATATAGCATATTTAGGTTATTTTTTATTTTTGAGAAAATTAGTTGATCAAAAATAGATCAACCTGGTTCTCAAGTAAAGCAAAATTGTATAACAAGAACTTTTTTTTTTTGCTTTTTTTACACGCACACACATAAATAGCAATATATATAGTACTTTCAAGAAAAAATAGGTGTAATAAAATATTGAGTTTGCTTTCTTTTTTAAAAATTGAAGCAAAATTGTATAACAAGAACTTTTTTTTGCTTTTTTTTACACATACACACAAACATGAAAAGCAATATATATATATATATATATATATATATATATATATATATATATATATATATATATATATATATATATATATATATATATAAATAGTATTTTCAAGAAAAAATAGGTGTAGTAAAATATTGAGCTCATTTTCTTTTTTAAACATGAAAACCATCCATATTTACATTAAGCAAATATTCCTTTTCTACTTTCTTCTCAACCATACTGTTATTTTTAATTATTTTATATGTTAATTCAACAATTTCCTATAAAAGGTTGTATAAATTTAATTATGGTGACTAGTTTATTCACATTTAAAGCTTTTTAAAAATACTTTGATAAGGTCTTAAAGTTAAGATAGAAAGTTAAGAACATAGAAATGATGACATGGGTCAAAAAGCAGTAAGCGATTTGGGGCTACTTTAATTTTAACAGAGTAGGCGTGTGTAACATTTATACAGTCCAAATCAACCAACATATAGAAATGCTAAAGAACAGCGTGGTTCCATCAGTGGACATGCTGATTGATTGAGACAAATGGAGGCAATTTAAACAAGATTTGGTGCTTCCCCATGCAGCTCATACAGTAAAAACATTGATGAAAGACAACAAAGTAGATTTATTGCCCTGGCCAGCGATCACCAGATTTGAATCCAATCGAATCTATTTTAGTCAAGGTACAAATAAGGTTTATATATTTGGGTGGGTCTTATTTTTAATTTTTCTGATTTTTGGATTGTTACTAGTGGAAAAGGTTGCTACACTATGTAATATGACTGCTTGAAAAATACTAGCCTTTTAAAATTTAGTTTAAATGGGGCAACTTTTGATTGTATTATATGGGTATGAGATCCACTGTTATTCGCCTACATATCACCTGAAAATAAGTAAAAACACCATGTAAAGAATGAGAGCTACATTTGTATACTAAAAAAGAATATGAAAATGCAAACTCTTTATATAAAGTCCCTTTTAATGTTGAGTTTTGGATATTTAAGTTTAGAATTAGAAGCGGAAATAAGCATTCCATGAAGCTTTCAGTAAGTTGTAACGATCTTGAATACTCTAGATATTTCTTTGACCAGACATTCAACATTTTTAGAATGGCATAGAATATCAGGAACTTGAAGAGTGCCATTTGTAACATTGATTATGAGGTCTTAATTGTTCACTTCAGATAAAATTGGAGGAAGAGATATCAATTTGACCAGTCGATCATTTCCAGATATGAGGAAGCATGGAAATTTAAAAAAATCTTTTGTAGAGGGAAAGCATGTACTCATCAGTAGTCTCTTCTACATGCAATAATTTTCTTTACTGCATCGACTGCTTTTTTCTTGTGGTCATCCTTGATGGCTGACAACAAACACTTTGATGAATAAAATTACAATTTCTTTGCAATACTTTCTGGGCAATTGCTATTGTATCAGGATGATTAAGGCTTGGAACGCATTTTATAATCATGAAAAAATTCTGTGCTCCTTTAATGCATTTCCTTTTTTCTTGATTAAAAACCAACAGAAGCAGTAAACTTTGATGTAATCGATTTGAATCATGAAGCAAACAAACGCACCATTGAAGTAGTAAGGGATTGCAATTGATATTTGACTGAAGTTGGGGCCAGGTTTGATATAATATAGCTTGGTTTTAAGACCAGGCCTGCATAATCATTTATACATCCTAAAGTATATTTTTTAATTTATGAATTCATGTTATATTTTGTATATATAAGCATATATAAACATCATAATTATCATTATCAATATTTTCATCATGATCATCATCATGATTATGATCATCATCATCATCATTATCATCATCAGGCTTTAGCCTTCCTCTTTTATACTGTTTCTCTAATATAAACAACCTAGAGCATTTTCTTTCCTTAACTAATGGTCATTCATACAATATGTAAGGCACTCTCTTCAAGTTTTCTTACTTCTACCACTACTATTTTTTTCTGAAGCTGTTACCTTTCTCAATGCTTTCTCATCGTTGTAATGTTTCTTCTCTTTCTCTTTTCTACAAATACTATTACAGGCACTGCTCTAAAGAGCTAGCGTCTCTTGTGCCATCTACTAAAATTCATTCATGTTACTCGTCATTCAATTAGGTCTCATTCTTTTTCTGTGAGTGTTCCTAAGTACTTCAAAAACTCTTATTCATCTAGTTTTTTTCCTTGAACATCAATTAGTTGGAATTCGCTTCCTTCATCTTGCTTTTCTGATTCATATAGTTTGCATTCTTTTAAGTCGTCTGTCAATCATTTTCTTGTTCTATAAACTTCATCTTTACTCTTCCAGTAACTTCCAACTCTGATAGTGGTTGCTTGCAGCTTTGTTGGAAGCGAAGTAGAAAAATAAAAATAAAAAAATATAGGGTTCTAGAGTCTATAAGGTTCTATCTTTACTCCTGTATTGTTTCTTATCTACAATAATGATCTTCATGAAAATTTACATCTAAAGTGGCTCTATTTGCTGACGACTCAACTTTATACTTTTGTCTTGAAAAAAAAAATTCACTTTTTGATTGCTTAGAACAAGCAGCTGATTTTTCTTTTCTGTAACAGCCTAAGGCTTGCAATGACTCATTTTTTTAAGTTTCCTAGTATTTTAACTTATTTTCTATTTTAAAGTAACTCATAACTTAATAGTGATTGCTTGCAATCATGTTGCAAGTAAATCAAGTTTAAAAATATATAAATGTATATAAATGTAATTTGATAAATAGTAAATGTAAGTATAAAATTATAATATATAAACTATTTTAAATTTTTCTTAGTCCCGGCTATTAACCTCTGCTGAATCTTTTAATTTTGCTGGGGCTGGGGCAAGGTTTACAAAAAGTCTCATTTTTAGACAAGGATGGGGCTGGGGCGCTGGTCACCACGAGTTTCAAGTAAATGAATGATACCATTTTTCCAGCTCGTGTTTACATTGGTTCCATAACAAACAGCACTTTGTAAAGTCACAAGAGAATTTTTGTCATTTAAAACTGAAAGGATTTTCTTTGCAACATCAACTACTTTGCCACTTTGTGGACAAGTTTGATCAAAGTAGATGCTGTTGGGATATGAGCAAATAACATAATGATCTTTGATGAAAGTAACCCTGCTAATTTTACCATCGTCTTGGTCCTCTAACCTTAATGTTTTGTCTATACGGACATCAAAACTGATTCCAATGAATCGGTTTTGATGTCCGTATAGACAAAACCTTAAGGTTAGAGGAACAAGACGAATTATGTTATCAATTCTGCATGTTCTTCAACATCTTTTTGTCACCACAGGTTTTTTTGTCTTCTTAATTTTGCTGGATCTTTGTCTTCTTAATTTTGTGGTAAATCGAATGATATATCTTTCGAACGAAGTTTGCAACAATCTTGTTAAATCTATAATTTATACTAGTTTAGATGTTATTTTTACTCCATTATTTTTTATATATTACAGTTTTCTATTGATATTTTTTGTAATTATGTTTAACAACGTATTTATATACAGTTTTATGTTTTAGTATATCATCCAAGATGCAAGATTTGTTTAAAAAAGATTTTTCTCGCAAATGAATAAAAAAATTGTTCAATATTTTCTTTAGTTTCAATTTTATGATAGTTTAAATATGCTTTAAGTAACAAAATTTTAATGCACCTATTTTTCTTGAAAGCACTGTACATAAATTTTCTTGAAAGCACTGTACATTATATAGGATATAATGTATAAACATATAATATGTGTGCGTGTGTGTTTACACACACACACACACACACATACACACACACACACACACACACACACACACACACACACACACACACACACACACACACACATACATACACATACATACATACATACATACATACATACATACATACATACATATTTTTTTCAATAACAGATAGTAAGCTCCAGGACCTTCCTATCTGTTATTGAAGCTTACAATCTGAAAAAAAAGACATTTAAAAGGTCATGGGTAATTATAGATAAACTTATTTAGTTTTTCACTAAATAATACAGGAAAACTGGGGCTATGAGAGAAAATATTTAAAAAAAAAAAAAAACTTTCAAATGTGTTATTACAAGTTTTATAAATTTTCTTAGATAAACTATCACTATTTGGCTTTTAACATTCTAATGTAATACAAAAATAACGATGATACTAACAACATTGTTCAAAATTTTTGTTTCTCAATTGTTATTAGTTAAACGAAATATGTCTGTTGTCATGGCAATCATTAAAATTTTGATAATTTTATTAATTTTCGTGAATATTATTTATGTAGTTAATTTTTTGGCGCATTAAAATTTATTTTAGTATTAATTCTTTTGGTGCGTATTAGTTTATTTTATTATGTGGTAGTCTTGAATTTAATTTCAATTTTTAAAATATTTTTATTTTAGTTTCCATATTGTGATGGTACACACAATGCACATAACAAGTTATCTGGTGATAATGTTGGTCCTGTTTTGTTAAACAAGAAATAATAATTTAAACTTAAAAAACATTTTAAATTCTTTTACAAGCAATTATAACATATCATCTTATTATAACAATTCATTATCACTGAGTATTTTGTTTTACTATAGTCGCAAATATGGTTTGTTGGCTATCATTTAAGGATTTAATAAAAATAATCCAAAAAACCTAAAGTGTTTTTTTATAATATAAGTTATTTGATTTCCAAAATTTACTTGTATTACATATATATATATATATATATATATATATATATATATATATATATATATATATATATATATATATATATATATACAGCGCCGGCCTTAGCTTTTTTGACAGGTTGGGCAAAACGTATGAACGCGCCCCTAGGTATATATGGGCAGGTTGCAACAACGAGACCAATGCTCTAAAATGATGAACAAGAGTGCTAAAGGGAATATATAGTTTAATGCAAAGAGATCCATATTGTGCATCAAGTTTCTTAATTAATTTTTAATAAAATTATAAACTTAGACTTTTCATGATATGGGTTTATAGAAATGAGTGACTAAATAAATAGACAACGCAACGCTGCTTTAAATATAAAAAATGTTTTTATTAAACATATAATAAATCTTCTAACTATATAAACAAGAGTTATTAAATTTTAAAATATAACTTTTCTAGCTTTTTTGTCCGCAAAATTTGAAAAGCATTTGAAAAATGTCGTCTTTTCTTATCGCGTGGATATGTGTCCAAATTCACTTGTATTGCACCTATATTAATTACATAATCAACAAATTGAATGTTGCGATGAATTGGCCAAAACCACAGTCTGAGTAATCGATTGCTGTTTCTTTGGTGCGATCATTTACATCACCATTTTGGCCATCATCATTTTCGTTATCGATATCTTTTTCATCGTAGTGAACATTTCCGACTGACACTATTCCGTCTTCGTCATCGCTGTTTGATGTATCACTAAGTACATGCGCAACATTTTCTAAGTACATGCGCTCGCAACTCGTACATGTACTAAGTACATGCGCTCGCAACTCGTACCAAAAATAATGTTTAAAATTTAAACTTTAAATAAATGGAACGCAAAATAATTGGCGCCGAGAAAGATACAATTAAAAAAATGATTTTAAGTAACAACATATATGCTATGATTGAAACACTTTTAATCAAATTAATAATTTTGCATAAACAATTTTTAACAGTGTAATAATACAATAAATAAATTATTTAAAGAAATTATTTTTATAAAAAAAAAAACATTCGAAAAATTAACAAAAAATCGAAAATCGAAATCGAAAAAATTTAGGTTGGGGATCGTCCATAAACTACGCAAAGCAAAATATATTTTAAGAACAGGAGTAGGAGATATTAGGCTCTTTTACGCGGCGATTTTCATTTGACTTAATTTCCTATTTTCATTGTTTATTTAAATTAAGACTGTGCGAGGGAAAACTTTTGATCTTTTTTGTTTTGTTTTTTGTGAAACTTTGCGTTACGTAATTTATGGACGATCCCTTGATTTATTTTTTCTATTTATTATATTGTTAAAGTTTGCATACAACGTTTGGCGCCCCAGTTTTGCTGGCGCCCTTGGGCGGCGCCCAACCTCGCCCCCCCCTAAGGCCGGCACTGTATATATATATATATATATATATATATATATATATATATATATATATATATATATATATGTTGTTTGATTTTTATACATAAAATCAAATAATTGTATAATCTCTTCATTGATGCTTCTTACCCAGGATGCTTCTTAACCTTTTTAATGACTCATTTAAAAGATAGTTAACGTTGTTTTGATTGCGCCAAAGCGCACTTTATCTAAAATACCCACAACAAATTACAAAATAAGTAAGGATTCGATTTTTAAAAATTCGATTCGAAATTTCGAGACTTCGCACGGCCCTAATATATATGTATATATATATATATATATATATATATATATATATATATATATATATATATATATATATATATATATATTGTTTCGAGATTTCACGAAACTTCAGAAATATATTGCGTTATGATTATCTTATAAGAAGAAAATAATTGCGTGCGTATTACTCTATATTTAAAATTAAAAAGTTAATTTCTTGTTTTAAGCTAAACTTCATAATGAAAAAAATATTAGAACATCGTCAAGAAAAATGCATTTTTGACAATATGGAGTTATTTATATCAATATTTAGTAATTTAAATTCTCCATCGTTTGATATATAACACAAATTTAATAAATCAATTATTAATGAGTTATTAATATTTTTTATTTCAACTATAAAGTTATTATTTTGACTAATACGCAAAAACTTATTTGTTCATTATCTCAAAATGATGTTTTTGTTTCCTTTGTATACCGACGATTTCATCTTAATTTGAACATCCAAAGATAAAAAGTTAAAGCAAGATTTTTTCTTAAAGATTTTTCAGGCCTATTAGTTCTTGTTTTTTTCTCTCCTATCTTACTTTCTACTCGTCTTATTATAAGTTACAAATTTTAATCTTGTTTCTAGATGCATTTCAGAAATTTATTTAATGAAAACTCGTAGCATTGGTTTGACAAGGTTTTAATTGATCCGCAAGTAGTTTTGAGTAAATCAATGTTGAATATTGTTATGTTCCTACAATCAAAATTTATTAAAATCCATTGATAATATTTTTTACTCGTGATAACAAGCATTTGCTATAAGTATCATTTTTTATTAAAAAATATTCACACTTCAAAGAAAAATGAATACCCCAAAATGCAGTTAGAACATTATCATAGTGAAATAATCACTATTCTCACTATGACAAGGCTCTAACTGCTGTTATAACGGTAGTTAGAAACATGATAGTTACTTTAAAATTTTGTGACTGAAGCAGTTAGTTTAAACTTTGTAACTGATACGATAATATAATAAAAAGCTAATTTTCATAAATTATATTGTTTCAGTCGTAAAACAAGGTTACATCATTTTGTTTACTTATTTATATTCTTTTTTGTACTACATTTAATTGGTATATTTTAAAACCACTACATTAAGTACAACCCTTAAAAATATTCATGGTATCTGTTTATTTTATAGGTAAAGAACAACCCGATAGTAATCTCATCCTTGAGAGGCGACAGAAATGCAGCTTTAATATATATTTTTTTCAAGTATGCAAGTTACTTTGTACAATTTTGAATTTTTGGTTTTTCTTTCAAAACAATTCAAAACAAGTTTATGGACTTGTTGCTGCATTCTTCCTGTTAGGTTTTTCATTGAACTTGACATTATTACAGTTCATAGGCTCATTGCGATCATGGCTAGATTTAAAATTTATAATTTGAGATTTTAGAGTAAATTTTAGAAACGCAACGTTAAAAAAAAAGAAAAAAAAACTTGTAATTAAACAGCTTTGCTGTTACTCAATAATCCTTAAAGTCACGTTGTTTTATTTGAATGATACGATAAGGATTTTTTCTGTTAATTTGTTTCGACATCCTTATCAATCCAATTGGACTAAAAAAATCAGTTTTCCTCATGAGTTTTTCAATTTCACTACAGGCGCGATCCACCTGGAAGGGAACATTTCTTAGTGATTGAGTTAATGTTAGGATTGTCTTTGATAATATACTGTTATGATTTTGAGGAACGCAGAAATCAAACCAAGTAATTAAGTCACTTACGTTATTTCCCTCTGCCAAATCACTCGATATTTTGCAAGAGGCACTCGCAAGATCATTGCCGCTTCTTCCCGCCATTGATTAAGTCCTTAATGCACAGTACACTTTTTTGGTTGTTGAAAAATAAGCTGTCAAATTATACACGCTTAGCTTTCTCAGATAAAAAAGGAAACTAATTTCTGCATGCAAGTTCAAAATAACATTTTGAAGGTCAAAAAGTAAAACCAAGACATTTTTATCCTTTTTTTCTTCAGCACGTATATCTCTCTTTTTTTAAAAAAAAAAAAAAACTTGATGTCTTTTAAAGTCTTCTCTTAATATTTCAGACAGTATCAGCGTTTTCAGTAAGTTTAATCTTCTCACAAAGGTCGCATCTATCCTTTTTGGGAATATGAAAACCAAGATTGAATTTGTTGGAGAAATTATGATAGTAGATTTTTTTACTAGCTCAATATTTTTGTTTATACATTTCTCTTTGTTAGCCATTCCAGACAGTTTTTTTATTATTTAAATATTCAAATATAATTGATGTCATTGTATAGAGCTTGGCTTGACTTGAAAAAATGAGGTTTCATTCAGCCCTTGAAGTTAAGTGGATCAAAACTTTCTATATATGTCTGGAAAGAGGTTGAGTAATACTAACTGATGCAAAAAACCTCATGGTAATTGCTTAACCCTACAAAAGATATAAGAGAGTAACGTTTATGAAAATTCGGTGTTTTTTGTCAAACGTCAAATGTATTTCGTAGCGTCGTGGAATCGCTATCTTTGTAAAGATTATACTCTTTTGAAACATTAAGGTGTGACTCAAAGTATTCTCTATTGGTACTTACACGACAATATTGGAAAAGATTTTATGCGATCCCTAGCTGAGTCGGCATCACTGAGCTATGTACGTTTGCCTTTCATTATTTTACCTCGTAGATCTTGTGCAGAAATATTTGTTTTAACACCTCTGGTGTTGTGAACTCTGTAAACTGGCTTTTGGGAAATTGACAATGTAGTTAGGTAAAATGATTTGCAAACACGGGGTTTTTCTCCTTTTATATGAAAAAAAGTATCTATAGGCGTACTGCTTTTTTAAAAAAAATTGTTTTTCAGTGTGGTCATCAGTTTCTTTATTTGCAGCATCACTATAATTGTTTTCCTCGTTTTGTTTCTTTTTGGTCTAGCAGTGGTTGTGCGATCAGTTGAAATAATTAAAAAATGCCTGTTTTCAGTACCTGAATTTGTGAAAAAAAAAGTGGCGGGATAGCTCAGTTGATTAGAGCGTCAAACAAAAAGTTAAAATCCGGACTGTTGGACGATACGGGTTCAAATCATGCCACCGCTAACTTAGCGCTTGAATAGTACCTCGGTACGCAAAAATGTTGGTCAATAACGGACGCTACTTTGGATTAGTCTTAATGACTATTTGTGGCTGTTTCTATCCTAAGCCAACAATATCTTTGGATATAAGAACATTTATAGAAAAATATAGCATGAAAATTCAAATAAAAAAAATAATAATAAAAATAAGGTATAAAATGATAAAAGAATATCGTTTCGCTCATTTTCTGATAATTTCTTAGCACATTCGTTTTTACAGTTTGCCGGACAGTGTTTTAGTTTGTTTGAGTGATCTTATTCGGTACTTGTTTTCCTCTTCGACTTGTATAATTTTTAACAGCTTGGTATGCCTTTTTTTTAATTATTACATCCTCAGGTTTCAGGTTCAGATATTCGTTTTCAGAATTTTTTTTTAAACGTTTGTTGAACTTGATCCTTAGAAGAGTATTATTACTTAGTAGATAATATCTCTAGTGTACTTAGTAGATAATAGTATCTCTAGTACATTATTATATACTAATTGAACCGTTCTTAAATGGTTAAAAATGGTTGACTTTATATATAATAGTAAATTTTAATGTCAAAATCACTTTTTAGATGTAAAAACAAACCATAAATAAATTTAAAAAAAAAACATTTCTCAAAAAAATTTACAAAACTTTTTAAGATTTAGAAGATGATCTAGGGAAACACAACATATTTTGCTTTCTTGTTTGTCACTAATTAAGCATCATTCGTAGGTTGTATATTTATGTCTATCTCAGAATTTTTTTCAGCCTGTGCTTATAAACATTATTGGCATTGTCTCCAAAAGCTTCTTCTACAATATTTCGTTTAGAACCTTGTGCAGTTCTGGTTAAATTAAAATGCCTTATCTTCCTGTTTAAACATAATAATAAGTAAAAATCTTTTTAATGATCTTTGCAAAGCTTTTAGCTACTTTAATATGTAAATGCATGGTATAAGTCAAACAAAATTGTTATATTAGGTTACTAACCGTGTACTTAATTCATAGCAGTTTTCACTGCTTTCACCGGTTGGAGCTACAAATTCGTCACTATCGTAACTGCTTTCGATATCAAATACTACTCTTTACATTTTCATTTGATATTTTACTTAAAGCGAAAATTAATACTTAAAAAATTTTTTTTTTTTATTATTTTTAAATTTTCAAAAAAAACTTTCAGAAAAATTTCTTTTCAAATCATTTTTTAAATCTTTTTTCTTTAACTACGCAGCCTGGTTTTTATTATTGCTACAAAAACGTTTTATTACAAGCTGTTTAAATTTAATATTACTGTTAATATATCGCTACATATATACAATCAAATGTGTAACTTTTTTATTATACTATAGCTGGTGTGCGTGTCTGTTTATGTGAGTATGTAAGCAAATTTTGATTGAGATTAAAATGCATTTCAAGAGTTTTTATCAACAATTCAGTCATCTTTTTTTTAACTATTTTAATTTAATGTGCCATTATTAATTTTGAAATTCTTTTTGAAATCTCTGCTATTTGATTATGTTTTAGTTAACTTATATTTTCTTTTTACGTGCCATGCAAACTGACATGACCACGTTTTCTCAAGCTGATTGATTATTAGACTAATTCAGAGTTTGTTTAGGCTTAAATAAATTGATTAGACTAATCCAAAGTTTTTTTTTTAAAGCTTAATTTTCATGATAAATAAAAAGTTGCAAGATCATTTAATGCAGCAGCATTAAACAATCTTTCTTTGGCATCACTAAACATTAGGTTTTCAGTTAAGTTATGTTGAAAAGCAGGTCATCAATTTTTTTTTGTGATGATTAAGGTGCTTCAAAAAGTGCTTACGGTCTTATCACAGAGCACCGCGGAATAGCATTTAACTAGGAAGTTCACGCCTAATTCCTTACCAATGTTGCTTATCTGGCCAGAGCCAGATTTTATTGTTATTCCGCAAAACAAATCAGCTGGATTAAGTTCACAAATTTAAATACCAGCAGCATGATTAAAAGCTGCATTTTCAGCCGATATATAAGTAATTGTCATCCAGGGGCCAGTTTCCAAAATACTGCGGTCACACATATTTTCTCTATGGATGTATTACTAAAAACTAAAGTTTCTAAAGTTGCACAATTTTTAGTTTCGATGGTAAAAATTGTTTAAAAACATTGTAGTATTTCATAAAGATGAAATGTAAAAGAATGTGATTGTCTAAATAATTAACAAATCTTTTTTTTTAATTATTATTTTGAGCCTCATCTTGTTTATCGCAAAACGATTTTTACGATAAACAAGATGAGGCTCAAACTGCCACTAGCATTTTCAAAATTTTAGAGAATTTTGAAAATAGTTGCGTAGTATTTCATTAGGCTGGGTGAATAAAAATGAGTAACTGCTTTTACTTAGTAACTGGTCAGCTTTACGTAAATAAAAGCTTTAACTATTTTTCTCAAGTTTTTATTGACGTAAAGCTGAACAATTACTGAGTAAACTGCTTAACTTTACGTGAATAAAAATTAGAGGAAAACTGCTGACGTTTTAAAGCTGACCCATTACTGAATAAAAGCAATTCCTCATTTTTATTCACCCGGCCTATTAGCTCTAGAGAGTTCAACATTAGGCAGCAATCTTGTCGGTTGAAAATAGCAGTTTAACTCGGTCAGATTTTCCCCTCACATTTAACAAGATCTTGTAAAATGATTAACTGCGACTTGTTGTTTGAACCTAAGCAATAACACTCTATGGAACATGTCAGGCCGTAAATCCTAGGTATAGATCAGTGAAGTATACATTCAGCGGCTAATCATCAGCTGTCCCACCAGGTATTAATCAAAATGGAAATTATAGACGTTAAGTGAATGCTGTTGATATAAACATTTTCTTGCGTTACTGCATTAGGATAATTGTTAATTATAGCTCATTTAGGTATTTTGCCGACATCTCGAGCCATTAGTTGCACAATATCAAAATAGGGAACACACACACACACACACATATATATATATATATATATATATATATATATATATATATATATATATATATATATATATATATATATATATATATATATATATATATATATATATATATATATATATATATATATATATATATATATATATATATATATATATATATATATATATATATATATATATATATATATATATATTAGGCCGGATCATAACTTAAAAAAATTTGGAAAATTTCTTCGGGAATTTCCAGTAATTGGCTCTCAAATATGCTGAATGCAATGCTGCAAACCGTTTTTCGCTACTACTTTGCTATACTTTGCATTTTTACCTTTGAAGTTTTCAAATAAATTAACTTAAAAAAGCTCATTTGTTACATTATTTATTGATTGAATGTATAATAAAATTCAAATTATTTGAACAGTCAAAACAATATATCATTAGCAAACGTTGATTAGAAACTATACTTAAATGTTCTTAAATTCAGATTTTGTGTCAAAGTGAGGCATCAACTTGCGGCGCTCCAGTTGAACGCGAATATAGCCATCACGATTTTCATAACCATAAACTTTGGACGCTGATTCAGTCACAATTTTAATCACACGTTCAACACTTTGATTGTGACATGGAAATGGCTCAATGTTAATAACTATGTCTTCAACTGACGAAAGCCATGCCAATATTTGTACAGTTGGAATATGTTTTGTCAGAATAGGTTCCAAGCGGGGCTGTGTTTGCCAGTAAATCAGTTCTTCATAACTAGTTGCTTGAAATCGTATCTCAGGGAGTTGAAATTTTTGATTTGGTATGTCATTTTCACGAGCACGAAGAATTCTCTTCAGCGCATGCTTACGGATCACTTGACGGTTGTTTTTGAGCATAGCCAGAATAATGCTCTCGATATGAGCCGGCTAGCTATTGCACTTCAAAACTTGCTGAACAATTATTCGATAACGCACAGGAAGAAATTGTGATGTTTCTATCATTTTATAATAGTGTGGAGCAGCATTCCAGCAGTTTGAATGTTTCTTAATGTCAAACCAAACAACCGCATATGAATTCACAATAAATTTAGCCAAAAGTATTAGTTCATTTGATGGATCTTCAGTAGATATATAGAGGCGTAGAACACTGTTTGCATGTGTAAACCACCTTGCATGGTTTATTTGCCCAAGTGTTCTAGAATTAAATCTATCTGGTACAACACCTGTCTTCACCGCATTAACAATTTCGAAAAAGTACAGTTGATCACTGCTTAACAACTACTTATCGCATATAATAGGTTCACCAACAATTATGGCAAAGCTGACTATGGGTTTCTGAACAGACATTGAAATAGACTTGCCAATTGGTCCATTAAATGAATGGGGTCCAGTTGTTCCACCATCTAAGGAGTGAAAAAGATGTCGCAAAGGAAGCTCGTTCAGATGTAAAAGACAAATGGACCAGTGCAGTGGTCGACCAAGTTCAATTTCCATTCTGCGTATAACTCCATTGTTTAAACCAGTATTAACGTTAGTTGAATCAGAACCAATACAAACAAGGTTCGTGCAGTCAACAGTATCAATTATTGAATCTGCAATGGATTTGGCTGATCCACTTGTTGGCGTACAATGATCAACATACTTTGAATTTGGCTCCGATAAAATGGAAATATGTTCCTCAGAAATCACAGTCTGCCTATCCCCCTCAAATTTTAAAGTCTGAGCTTTCCTTCCATCAAAATACAATCCAGTAATTCTACAATCAGCATTTTTACAGGATGTTCTCAGTAGTTTTCGTTCTCTGCGAATTTTATTCCGATCCACTGGCCCCATATGTTCTATACCAAAATCAACCAGAGTTGCTGATACAATTGCGGCAACTGCTCTATCTGATATGCCAAAACCATCTGCTTGTAGAGCAATATTTTTTAAACAACGGTTTTTCAGACAAGTACATGTGACTTTGGTATCGACATCTGATACGGAAGGGGAATAAGTTTCGGTGTCAGAATTGTTGTCTGTTTCATTATCTGATTCATTATCAGATGCTTCAACGACTCTGGAACACTTAACTGCAGTCTCTTCCTTTGATAATGAAACAGATTTTCGTTTTAAACGCCTCTCAGCACGTGCGGATTCCTTCTTGTCGATTTCAGCTATTCTGCTAACACGTATAGTGCGTTGATCAGTTAGGAAGTCATGCTCAATTGCTGGCACCTTCAGAACCATTGGACAACAACAAGGCGAAAGTTCTTTGCATTTACACGAACAAATGTCAAACAATGTGTCAAGATCTTTTTCTATTTCATCTTGTTTGACTGTTGCAGACTTTGATCGAATCACTTTCTGAACATCGCCTATGTACTTCTCCAGCTGTAATTCTATGCATCGAAGACTTATAGTAGGACTATAGTAGGAATATATATATATATATATATATATATATATATATATATATATATATATATATATATATATATATATATATATATATATATATATAATCCATATATGAGAAAGTTTCTCTGCTAGTCTCTTACAAACAGACCGTAATGGTTCAGTTTCATAATTCTTCTCAGACAAGTATGCTTTGCCTACTTGCTTGTGGGTTGGCAAGCAAAAATTGGGTAATTCACGACCTTCTCCAAAAAGTATATGACGATTCATGAAAGCTTTAGATCTTGAAATCATTATTGTTTTACAATTTTATAACATATCAGAATTTCAGTTAATTTCTGAAAATACAAGATGAGACGGATAAATTCTGCAATCAGTTGATAAAAGCAGAAATTAATAAACAATCATATAAAAATAGAATAATATAATAATAATAATATAAAGTTATAATAGCGTTGGAGTTAATCATATCATTAGGGTTAATTTAGTTAGGTAGGTATAGGTTTGGTTCAATTTCATAACCTTGCGATTATATCTAGTATTAGGGTTAAATGCATGTTTCAGTTAATGCATGTACTAAAGTAAATATACTTAGTATATAAAACCTTAAAACTTAAAAATGCAAAGTATAATCAATTCTTTAGAAATATTTTTTTTGTAAATATTAAATAACACTATATCACGCCACTTTTCACAAATTCTAAAAAAAATTAACTTTTATGATCCGGCCTATTATATATATATATATATATATATATATATATATATATATATATATATATATATATATATATATATATATATATATATATATATATATATGTATATATATATGTATATATTATATATATATATATATATATATATATATATATATATATATATATATATACATTATATATATATATATATATATATACATATATATATATATATATATATATATATATATATATATATATATATATATATATATATATATATATATATATATATATATATATATATATATATGTATATATATATATATATATATATATATATATATATATATTTAGGAGAAGTGGGGGCATAACCGCATATGGAGGCACAACCGTTTTTTAACATTTCCCTTTTTTTTTAAAAAAAATAAAAATTTCTCAAAATTTCTCTATAATTTTTAATACCACTACTTTAATTTCTATTATATACTCCAGCATATTTTGTCTACATAATCTTATTCTCTGAGACATAATGTTATTCAAAAAAAAAATCGCTTGAAAATCGCTATAAAGCTAGCTAGTCGCTCGCTAGTCGCTCGCTAGTCGCTAGCTCATTTCCCACCGGGACAATCCATCAATTTAAAGCTTAATGATGTGTTTATTGAAATAAACTGCTATATAAAACATTATATCATATAACAATAATCCAAACGTTACGGGGGCGGTTATGCCCCCACTTCCCCTATATATTTATATATATATATACTTTCCCCTATATATATATATATATATATATATATATATATATATATATATATATATATATATATATATATATATATATATATACTTTCCCCTATATATATATATATATATATATATATATATATATATATATATATATATATATATATATATATATATATACTTTCCCCTATTATATATATATATATATATATATATATATATATATATATATATATATATATATATATATATATATATATATATATATATATATATATATATATATATATATCTATATATATATATATATATATACAAAAAATACTTAAACTATAAGTATTTTATTAAAAATCTTAATTTATAAATCCAAACTAATACGTATAAAATTTAAAACTAATACGTATAAAATTTACAAAATACGTATAAAATAATTTCTAAATGCGCATTTTCTAACAGGTGCTTTATCATAATTTCAATAGGATTTAACATGCTGATATAAGTTTTATACTTTGGTGGGAAATAAACCTAAAGCTCATTTTCGACAAATCAAAATTTATTAATTCAACAATTTTTAAAGCCTTTATACTGAAAAATGTTTTATTTTTGTTGATGACTGAAATAATTATTTCTAATTTTTAAAGCCATTTTTCACGGAATTTTTATTAATAACAAGTAAAAATTAATAAACGATTGAGTAAGGGGGGGGAGAGGTCTTAAGAAGGTGGGTGGGAAAATTTTCCAAAAAAGTAATGAACGTTTCCCCCCTTCCTCCTTGTAATAAAAATTTGAGAGTATTTACTAGTACCTTTTGAATAAGCACAGCAATTTAGTTTTCATTTAGAAATCGCTTTTTTTATTATATAGCATGGAATAATGTTAACTTTTTTGTTAATAATTAAAACAATTTAAAAAGGAAGATATTAAAATGGTTTACAAATAAAAAATTTTATTCGCAAAAGTAAAAACAATAATTCTTATGGCTTGTATTCTAAGTAATTGTTCAATATCTTTAATGAGCGCAGACATTCTTTTAAATGTCACTTTCTTTATTGTTTTGTTGTTTTCCCTCCTCCTCCCACTGGGCCTAATACTTATTGGTTGTTTTAAAAAGATAAGAAAATAATCATGTTTAAAACTTGTTTTTTAAATTTTTAGAGTTAATATTTATTCTAAGTAAAAAAGTTAATTTAATAACATAGTAGTTTACTCAACAAATCATTTGTATTTAAGTAACTTACTAATCAATGCGTTTTTGCGATAAAAACGTTTTAAAAAGTTACACTAATGTGATTAAACCAAATTAAATTTGACATTCAAATATGTTTAAGAAAACATATAAATCAATATATTTATTTAAAGTTTCCATACCCAGTTTTCTTTCTATTTTCTAATTTACGGAAGTAAAAATTGTTTAAGTTTAACAAAACTAATTAACATTACGTCATTACAAGATGTCGCAACTCACCTAGCACACATACGTTGGTAAAACGTTAGAACAATGTTATCCGTTGCGTTGGCCCAACATCCACCACCAACGTTGTTTTTATATCATTTTTGTTACAAATGCGACGTCGCCAACAACCAAAAAGTAACGTTGATTCAACGTTGCATTTTAAGTCGGTATTGCGTAATGTTTTACGTTGATTCAACGTTTTTTACGTAGGCAAAACGTTGTATTTTACGTTGGCAAAACGTTGTATTTTAAGTTGAATCAACGTTATATTTTACGTTTGCACAACTTTGTATTTACCTTTTATCGAAATTGAATTAATTTGTTTTATGTTAAGCATATAAACATAAAATATTATAAATTTTTGCGGAAATATAGTTGTATATATGTATGTATTCACACGAATTTCCGCCATATTGATGATGAATTACGATATTGTGGTTTATCCTCCTCCGGCTTATTACCATAATAAAGCCTCATTACTAGAGACAGTTTAGCTTTCCAAGGAACGTCATAATCCGCTCTACGATCAGAGAGTAAGGTGGGAAGAACGAAGATATTTGAGTGAAAGACAGAGCTAACCGAATTAGAGAGATAACATGGAAGAAGCGGACAATAATCACACACGATGGTTAGAAGGTGCAATTGTAATACACATGCGATATTATTGATTTATTAACTTATTTATACTGTTCATGAGCATCTAGCTTTAAACAGACAGCATTCATGTTTGTTTTGCTTGTGGATTGATATTTTACAATATAAAAAAGAGAAAAATATATTAACAAAATAAATTTCCTAAATAAACTGAAATATTTAAAAGAAATATAATTGTCATAATTTTTACAAATGTATATTTGTATATCTGCTTTTTCTCGATGCAAACTCAACGTTGATCCACTGCATAAAATCCAACGTTGTTCCAATGTAAGTATATAAACGTTGAGTTTGCATCGAGGAAAGGCAGATATACAAATATACATTTGTATAATTTATCAGAATTATTTTTCTTTTATATATAACGTTGTTCCAATGTGTATAAACGTTCGTTTATACACATTGATTCAACGGGTTTAGATCGTTAAAAAATCAAACTTTTGCAATTTTTTACATACATTGGATCAACGTTGATTAATATACATTGAATCAACGTTGGGTTTAGATCGTAAAAACAATCAACTTTTTCCGATGTTTTTACATACGTTGGACCAATGTAAATATGCCAGCTGTTTTTAGTTTCGTCGGTATTACTATCATCATTAAACAAATGAGATTGGATCAACGTTGGTTTTGCATTGGAAAAAAACAGCCGACGTTTGCGATGGTTTTACATTGGCCCAACATAAGTGTGCTAGCTGGGAAAGTACCACAAGTTTTAACCTTTCTCCCTACTCTTAAAAGCTATGTAGCGTTTTATGGAATTTCACATCATCAAACTCAAAAACTTTAATAAAAATTTTCAGTAGACAATACTGAGTTCAAAATGGTTCACAATATATTCCGGTATAAAATTAAACTGATCAAAATAAATCAAATCAAATTAAAATAAATAGCATTAAAGAAATTCTAAATTACTTTATTATTATAAAATACTAAATTCTAAATAAGCAATTTCTTTTCTGCTGTTTTTGATCAGTTTAAATTTATACTAAAATGAAAATAATTGTAACATAAAGTTATGTATAACTTTATGTTTCAATTTTTTAGAATAACTGAATAGTAAATTAAACAAAAAGTAATAGAATAGTAAATTAAACAAAAAGTAATGGAATAATTAATCGTCATTAACTAAAAGTAATAGAATAATTAATCGTCATAAACACTAAATTGCTTACTAGTCACTAAACTGTTCACAAACTGAATTGTAAACTAACTAAAAATCTGGTTACCAATGATGCATACAAAAGTGTATTTATACGATCATATCAAACTCCTTAAGACAACTAATTGAAAAATCATCCGCAGTGACATAGTCAATCCATCAACGTCAGTAAAAAAGTCAACTCTAACGGGTTGAAAAAATATCCATTCGTCAACTGGAAAGATACACTCGCAGCAGCCCAAACCAACCAGACAACAGTCGCGACATTAACACATGGCTGTTTTTCTACAATCAATAACTCACCTTCACCCACTTCATAAAACAATGCTTTTAATCCGTCACTAAACTGCTTCCGTTAAGAGAACTAAAAGGAAGCAGTTTATTAACGGCTCACTATCTGTGGAAATAAACAGCAACCAAGAAACCATTGCCAGCTTACTAAAAAATCAGTTTTACGCTGTTCATAATCTTCATCAACAATTTACCTTAACACGCCATTAGCGAAACCATCTGTAAACCATCTGAACGCAGACAACACTAAAATCCTGAGCGTCATCAAAGTATATATATATATATATGTATATATATATATATATATATATATATATATATATATATATATATATATATATATATATATATATATATATATATATATATATATATATATATTGTATGATATTTTGTATTTGCAATAATACAAAATATCATACAATAGATCTTACAATCCTACAATAAAACGATGCAACTTATGTCTATACGAAAAGTATTTCATAATATCGTACACACATATATATATATATATATATATATATATATGTATATATATATATATAAATATATATATATATATATATATATATATATATATATATATATATATATATATATATATATATGTATATATATATATATATATATATATGTGTGTATATATATATATATATATATATATATATATATATATATATAATATATATATATATATATATATATATATGTATATATATTAGGGCCCAGCGAAGCTTCGAAATTTTGAATCGAATCAAAAAAGTGATTCGATATTCGATTTGAAAATCTGCATATTTTCGAATCAAGGTTTCTTAATATACTTTCAAAATTAGTGGTTGCTAACCAATAAGGTCTTTTTTATATAAGCAGTTCTATCAGTCGCAATAAGAAAATAGCTTTTTTTTTGTTTGTTTTTAAGGGGTTTTCCCATAAAGAATTTAACGCTATAAATAATTTTTAAATATAGGTAGATCTTTTGATCCCTAACGCACGGAAATTTCCATTGACATGAAGCGCAACATGAAATATTACTTTAAAAAAATCAGCGCAAGAGAACCAATAATCTCCTATTTAAAGGAAAACTTAGCGTTACACTTTATGGATGACTCTTCAACAGAATAAAAACTCAACTTTCAATTATAAATTATAAAATTGTCGCAACTATTCATTCGAACGTTTTTAAAACTCCACCGTGATGCTATAAAAAGAATAGACAACTAAGATTTTAATTTTGTATTTTATTTCGAGGAGAGCATTTAAATTTAAATACATTCTTTTATAAACTGTCTTTGTTTAGAAAAGGAATCAAAAATTATTTAGATTTGTCACACGTTTGTTACTTTACTTGGAAGACAATTAAATAAAAAAACATTATACTTAAAATTGACTTTTGATTTCATTTACTCTTTTCCAGTGGCGGATTTAGTATCGCCCCCAAGAACGATCAAACGACGCCCCCTAAAACATTCACAACAAAAATTTATAAAAATTGCGAATAAAATTGCGAATGAAATTAAAATTGCGAATGAAAAACAAAATAAAAAGAATAAAAATAAGTACAAATGGAAAAAGAGAAATTAAAAAAAAAAAAAAGAAAAAGAGAAAGGCATTATGTTAAAACAGAGGTTTTAAAATATTTCCTTTTGAAACATTGATACTAAACTCTGCACAGGACAAACATATGATGGTGTTTATGTAATGTTTGGAATTAAAAGTGGTTTCCAAACTCAAATAAAAACGCTTTTACCAAACGCCATCTATTTTCATTGTTGTGCTCATGTTTTAAATTTGGTGACCATCGAAGCAATGTCTGTAAACAGCAATGTCCAGATGTTTTTACACGTATCTTACGTCTAATTTACCACAACTTCATATTCACCCAGAGCACCAGAAACGTCAATATGAATCAACAGTAGACACTCTAAAACGACTTTCTGATACAAGATGAGCAAGTAGGAAGCATGCAGTTGATGCTAATGTTGAATCTTTTTCTGCTAACCTAGCCACTCTAGAAGATATAAATCTTGGAGAATCTAAAGAACATACAGGTAATGTTAGAGCAGAAACTATTGGATTATTAGTTTAAAAAAAAAACGTTCATTTGTTTTTCTAATGTTATCTTTTCCAAAGTTGTTAATTAATCTTTTTGTGTTATCTAACTATTTGCAACGAGAAGATATAGATGTTTTATTTGCAAAACAGTTGATTGATGTTACAAAAAATAAGTTTGGAGATATGAGAAAAGATGAAGCTTTTGAAGTTCTGCATTTAGCAGTCGAATCATTTATTAGTGAAAAATGTGCCGAATTAGACGTAGAAACTGAATTTAAAGAAAACTCGTTTTTCTTTAAATTCAGTTAACGTAACATCATGCCAAAAAGAAACGAGAATTTTTTTTCTAAATGCTAACTTTTGCAATGTCTAGTTAAATACATTTTTAAATGACCGAACTATTTCAGTAATATTAAATGTTTCTTATTTTATAAAAGATAATTGTTAACTAAAATAAACAAAAGAAACTAAAAAAAAAATTAGGTTATTTAGTGTCTTATATGTAGTAATATGTATAATAAAATTCACATAAAAACACTTATAAAGTGTTTTAATCTTGAAAATAATTTCTGGGGTTTAAAATACCACACCCAAACCCGGTCGCCCCCTATTCATTGACTTGGCCTCCCTTGCGACACTAAACCTCAATCCGCCACTGTTCTTTTTATTTCACTAACTCTTTCAAATTGCTATATTTCAATTTATACATTGGTAGGAGTTATTAAGTCGTAATTTGAATTAAAAAATCAGTTTTATTTATGTAAAACGTACAAAACCACTTTACGTGTACAAAACACTGGCACAACATCACATCTCTGGGGTCACTTGGAAAGAAAATAAAAAACACTGCGTACTCAAGCTGAAGCAGAGCGAACAAAAAAATACAGAAGTACTTGCAGAAATGTCAGGTTGTAAATGTTCCAATTCCTTTGATCATTAGAAAGCTGCAAGTAATAGCAACTTTTCAATTTTAACGGCTCGTTATATATAATTAACAGAATGGAAGCTAAAATCGCGTTGTTGTTCTGTGGTAAATCTTGAAGATATTGATGCAGATCATACTTCTCAAAAAAAAAAAAGTTCATTATAAATCAACTGCAAAGTTCAAATATTGAAATCGACAACGTTTTATGTGCAACCACAGACACGACAAACGCAATACCTGCCAGCCGTAGCCTTTTAGGAATTACAAGGCAACCATGTGCTGCACATAATCTTCAACTATGCATTAAGAGTACTTTAAATGTTCAACAAACAAGTTGAAAACCTTATTAGGTACACAAATTTGCAGGTTTTTTCATCAGTTCTTCTGTAGGTCTAAAATGTTTAAAGAAATATCAACTCGAAAAAGGACTTCCAGAATCATGTCCACCACTTGATATAGTTACTAGGTTTAACAGTAAATTTAAACTTCTGAAATGGTCATGTAAAAAATTGTACTGCAATAACAATGGTTCTTACAGAATACACTTTAAGTGGTAGATACGCAAAAGCTCCTCCTAAAGCTTTATAGGTGACGATGAAAGATATTCAAAAAAAGTGTATTCCATTTTTAAAATCAATTTCGGACGCAACAACGTTACTTAGTTCTAATACTACTGTGGCTATCAGATTAGTTAAATCTTGCATTTATAATTTAAAAGTTTAACTAGATTCATTAAATTGTAGCTTTATGAGCAGCTTTAAAACTTTCACAACTTCATAAACGCTTTAATTTAGAAAATGTTACGCTCCTTACATAAACATATTTAGACCCTAGAAACCATCTAATTGAAATTTCCATTGATTTTAAACCATACGAAACTACTCCTTACGTAAATTCTATCAATGAAGAAAAAATAGAAAACTTATCTAAAAATTTACTTGACGATGTATTTAAACAAGTTAAGGAAAAAGAATCTGAAAAAACATAAACTTTTACAACTAAATTCTGCAAAAAGACATTAAAAATTACGTTTTACGGAAATGGGTATCTACAGTAGTTTGCAAGCCATAAATAGTGATAATTGCCTACTTGAATACTGGAAAAAAGATATATATATTTCCTGATTATTCGCACGCGGCTTGATCTGAATTAGCTGTACAAGCAACAAGTTGTTCTTCTGAACGAGTCAACTCAACTGGTGGAAATGTAATTAGCTATTCACGTCATTCTTTATCTAATAATAATGCTGAAAGACATTTTATTTTAACTCTTTTTATCGTATCAAGTAACGATGTCTTATTTTTTTTTTACTTTTTACTTTAAGTTATTTTAAGGGAATACAATGCAAATGTCTTTGTTTTTGATTGTCTTTAAATAACTTCAAGCCATTCCAAGAAAACTGTGAGGCGGAATATGAAAATAAAAGAATAAACGGAATGTGAAGACTTTCTAATAAAGTTTTTTATGAAATATAAATTATAAAAAAAAAATGCTTAAGTTTAGATTTCCTTAAAATGTTAATTCGATTCCTGATTCGAATTGCGAATCAAGACTTGCTTTGATTCGATATTCGATTTGAAAAAAAAATGCCGATTCGCAGGGCCCTAATATATATATATATATATATATATATATATATATATATATATATATATATATATATATATATATATATCTTTAATCTATATTTTGACATATTTTAAATTATTCGATCTTCTTTCTTCGAGCAAGACTACGAACTTTTGGGTTGTTTAAACTATCAGAAACTCTTCTTCACTTTTTGAGCAGCTTGAACTATGTATTGGCTTTACCTTATGTCTTATTTAGCCTAAACTTATAAGAAGCCCAAAATTTTTCTATATGACGTATTTGCGAACGATTTGGTGACTTGTGATTTTTAGGTATAATTTCAACGCCATTTTTTCGGTACCAATTTATTGTTGCTTTAGCATAGTGACAGCTCGCTAAATAAGTCCAAAACCGTACGGGAACATTATGAAATGTTATGATAGGCAGAAGACGCTTTTCCAGGTACTCTTTTTTTTAGAGCTTGGGACTCATTGAGTTTGAGGTTACAAATGTATTGCATTTTTTGCCACAGTACAAATTGCTTATCAAATCATTTCCTGCCAAATTTATCTAGCTTTGTATATTTATATTTATCGCTGACAGCTCCACGCTTAATACCAGCAAATCTGTGACCAGGTATTTATCGAAAGCCTAATTTGACAAAAGTTTCATCATCAAGAAATTGGCAGTCATTGAACTTTGTCAAAATGTTGTGGTACAGGTTTCTAGCTCGCGGTTTTATACATTTTTGCTGCTTTTTCGTACAGTTTGAATATTTTATCTAACAACAGGAGTGAATGTTGCAAAAAGTCTTGACTTTGCACAAAAGAACGCAATGTATTGTATCAAATTGTTCTTTTATAGTCAGATACTCCAGGATTCTGAAAGTATGAACGACGAGTTTTCGAGGCTAACGTTTTATTCTCAAACCCCTTCTTTTTTCCAGATCCTGACTTGCAATTGACGAATAAAGATTGTAACGTTTGAAAACCCAAGAAACAGTTGATTGAATGACTTTGAATAGTTTAGAAATTGTTTTAGATGATGATTTAGTAGTTTCTAAGTAAATGTGTAAAATTCTTTCACGGTTAATTTGTTCTTTTGACATTTTTTTGTGAAAAAGTAGTACTAAGCTTTGTTTATACTTCAAAAGTTTACTTTTTTGTATCATTTTTTGTTAATTTAAAGCTCTCAAAGTTGAATCTTTTTTTTTGTGACTATGATTTAAAAAAACTTTACACCCCATATACGCCCACATCTCGAGTTTGCATTACCACCTGGTGTCCGCTCTTTAAAAATAGCATAGTTAGCTTGTATATTGCTCCAGTTACATCCCACCAACTTACGATCATTGATTGCACTTTTATTATGAATTGGATAATAAATACCTCGTAGGTTTGTAATTTCCACAATAACCGCGTTACTCATTCATCAAACGCATCGAACGAATCGGAAGCATCGAAAGCATCGAAAGCATTACAAAACAATGTTACATATTAACAACCTTAAAAACACCTTAAAAATAGAAAACGAGGAGTATCTTATGATACAAAATAGACAAAGTTGGAAACATTAAGCTGTAGAGTTGCTCATGGCTCTACTCTTAAACCCTTATTGTTTCTGATTTATGTAAATGACATCTACCTATCCACAAACATCCTTAATTTTGTTGTTTTCGCTGATTACACTAATCTTTTTTATAATCATTCCTATATAAAAACAATTTTCTTTAGAGTAAATTGTGAGCTGGAAAACTTTAATGACTGGCTCAAATCAAACAAACTCTCATTTAATATCAGTAAAACTAAGTACATTTTATAAAAAAAAAACAATCTAGTAGAAATATATTTAATGTGAATATATACGCCCGCTACAAGTCCTTACTCTAGTTCCTAATGTCTATAAGTAAAATCTGTTTAAAAATTTCTTATTCATGCTTAAATATCTTAATGATATACTTTCAAAATCCTTTATTAAGCAATTTTTAAAAATTAATCATAAATACATAACGAGGTGCTCCATCCATAACTTTAACTTATCCATGTCAACTCTTAAAAATCCGATTACTCAATTTCATATAGAGGTTATGAGACCTCGCTTATGGGACATAGTTCTTGATGAAAATGAGTTATCAAAAAACTATCAGTCATAAAGCAATAATACTTTGCCTTTATATTTAAGTTATCATAATGATTAACTGCCTTCATGAGTTTTTAGTTTTCAAGAAGAATAATTTGAGAAAAATTAAAATAGAAAGCTTATAAGTTTGTCATCTGGTCACATGACTGGGGCAAGATGACTTATTACGCAACTTCCGCCTCCAATTTTATAAAACTTTAAAAACTACTATCTACTCTATCTAAAGTAACACAAAATAAACACGCAAATATTCCTAAAAAAGTTATACTTGAAGAACAGTATTCATTATGAATAAACGAAACGGAGGTACTTTTTTTCAAGCGCAAAATGGAAACCTCTGCGTATAAAATTGCGTTAATTGATATTTAAAAAAACTAATTGGCTTTTTAAAATACAAAGATGTAAATGCAGTGTCATTTCACCCATTTTTAAGCTTTTTTTTGAGTTGTTATTTAAAAAGCCTCTTGCCCCCTTTTTCCCTCTTGTAACTTTATATAATGAAAAATTTGTAAAAATAAGAAGACTTCTGTCTTCTACATGTTTTTGTTGTTATTAAATTTTTTTTGTAATTTGTTGAGAAAACTTGTAAATCAAGATCATTGTGAATATTTATAAATGACGAAATAAATATATATATATAAAAAAAAAAAAAAGTGTAGAAATTATGGTCATATTATTATTATTACATATTATTTTATTTATTACATTTATTTACACAATATATACATATTATTATACATTTTTTTCTTTTATTTTATTTAGGTGGCCCAAGAAGTCCTTTTGGAATTATCACAGAGCACCGCGGAGGAGCATTTAATTGATAGTTCAGCCTCCTTCCTAACCGATGTCGCAAAACTTGCCCAGAGGTGGGATTTGAATCACGCATCCTTAGTTTCTGAGGCAAGTACACTACCACTGCGCCACGGCTGCTCAAATTATTGAGTCATCAGTTATTGAAATCATTATTGAGTCAATGATATAAAAATTTAATATTTATTAACTGGTAAATTTATTTAAATATATTTTAATAAAACCTTTAGGGTCCAAAGAATCCTGTAAGTTAACAGTGCATGTTCTATAAATTAACAGTAAATGTTCTGTAAATTAACAGTGCATGTTCTATAAATTAAGAGTTCATGTTGTATAAAAACATTTAATAAAGATTGCTAAAAGATGCAAAAATAATTTTTTTAGTAGTCTACCACCTTAAATCTAAATAAAGTATACAAATGAATATATAAATCATACTTTTTTATTCGGTTAAATAATCGCTTTTTACATAACTTGCATTAATTACATAAAAGTATTTATTGTTAAATACATAAAATAAGTTCATTTATTAAATATTTATAGAATTTTATTTCAATATATTGATTTCTAATAACATCACTAAAATTGTTTAAAATTATTTCAACTTGGTACCCACGCTATTTTAGGAGCAAGCGTTGTAGTTGTAGTCTTAAGCAATCCTCCATATCCAGGTGATTGATATGTATAAGGAGATGTTTGTTTCTTGACAACTTTAGATATTTTCTTTTTATATTTTTTTGGTTTAACTACAGGTTGTATTGTATCTTTTTTCAGTTGGTTTCCGTCATCAGTTACTAAAAAATTTGTTTTGAAGTTGCAAACATAATGTAATAAATTAATCACTCAATAAAATTTATTAATTGTATAACCTTGCTTAGATGCGCCTAGGGACGTAATAGTAAACTTCTTATAACTTGGAAGTGCGTGTTCCAATGAACTTGCAGAGTAACGTTCATCGCTATTGTCAAAAGTGTTTTTTTTCGCTAAACGCAATTTTTTCTGGTAGTGTTTCTTAACGAGATTTGCAGGACCCTCAGCACCTGCTAGATCCTTTAAATAACATACATACTTTTAAGTTAAAAAGTCTATTGCATTTTCATCTTTATCTCTCTCACAATATTTCTATATTTATGCCTACATCTCTCTTTCTCTCTCTCTCTCTCTCTCTCTCTCTCTATATATATATATATATATATATATATATATATATATATATATATATATATATATATATATATATATATATATATATATATATATATATATATATATTTTATAATATATTCTATATATTTAAATGATAAAGGTTATATATTGATAATAAATGAATAAACCCCAATATATGTATATATATATATATATATATATATATATATATATATATATATATATACATATATATATATATATATATATATATATATATATATATATATATATATATATATATATATATATATATATATATATATGTACTGTGGGAATGCCACATTAAAAGTTTCTGATCAGGATATTCAGGTGTTTTTGATCGTTCGCGTACGTATTTTGAGAGCAACTGAATGACCAGCAGCATAATAACACGCGATGATGCTTGATAAAACAAAGATTATAACTTAATATTAGTGGCGTCAATTGGGCAAAAACATGGGGAGGGGGTTAATTTTTGAACAAAATTGACTTGCTCAGTTCAAACTATACGTAAACTACTTTTTTTTATTTTTTCATTTAACCAAATTTAATTCTAAAAATACAATTTACATTGATATGTAAAAATAGGAGTCAAAAATTTATGAAAGATTCCTTGCATCGGTCGGTAACGTTCCGGATGCATTTTGGTCATCTAAATCCTCATGGTCTCTATTTTCAAAATATAATAAAGTAGATTCTACATAGAAAATCTTTCCTACGCTTATTAAGAAAATTCGCAATAGTTAAAGATAATAATTTACTCTGATAAATTTATAGTTAAATATTCAGGAAATAAAAACTTTATTTTGTGAAAACCCTGTTTTGACTACTTTTGACTACTTTAAGAGTAACAACAAAAAATTTTGAAAAAACTACTCTTTAATGCAGTATTGATAAACGGCGTAAATCTTCTTGCCTCCATTTTTTTCCCGCAGCAACTGGTGGCTGCCTCCCAATACATTTTGACATTCCCAAATTGTAGGCGAAAGTTATGCTTCTGCCGGTGAGGAAAAACATTTTGACGTTTGTTTTTAAGATAATTACGAGCAATTTAAATAGTAATTAAAAGCAAATATTAAAAATTTGACATCAAAGTTGCATTTTATATGAATAATTCCAAAACTTTTGATTATTTGTAATTAAGTTATAATTTTGTCGGAGTGGTTGTTTATAGAATCAATGCGAATAAAATTGAATAAAATAAAAATAAATTCAAAAAAACTATTAAGTATATTAGTAGTTTCATACTTGAAACAAATGTTAAAAATTAAAAATTTCATTTCTATGTTATAGGCTAAAAAAATATTTTGAAAAAACGTTTATAATAAATAATTTAATTATTTATGATTAAAACTTGGTATTTTATTATCCATTCATTGCGTTAAAACTTTCATTTTACAGACATTACATTAAATTTTTAATATGAGTTAAAGTTAATATGATTAAATTTAATCATTAAATATTGTAAAAATAATTGAAAAATACAACAACCTTTAATAATCATTTCGAATTCAAAAAAAAAAATATTGTGATATTTGAATTCAATTTTTCCTTTACATAAATTAAACTTGTTTTTAGAAAATAATTTTTTTTTTTTTCTACAAAAACGCGCTTTATTGAAGCCAAATAATATTCTATCGAGAATTTTTTTACCAATATAAATTCTGGTGTAGTATGAAATTTTTACTGCTACATTTTAACTAATTACAAATTTTTACTCCTCGCTAAAATATTTTATATTAATTTCTTTTTCACGAAAAATCTTGTATTAAATTTTTATTGTCATGAGATTTTTACTCCCGACGTAAAATTGTATTTTGCGACTAAGTCGTACACCCATGTTGTCAATACTATTGACTCAACAGTATTGACAAAAAAAAAAACTGATTACAAAAAAGATTTTTGAAATCAGGTTGAAACAAGCTTTAAAGTGTTGACTAAATACTTTTTTTTTGCAAATGAAATAATTGCTATACTTTGTCATATTAACAACTACATGCAGTTATAAGTGCGTAAGATTTTAAATAGAAATGTCACAAATAAGTGGTTTTGCCGAATACCGAATATTCGGCAGCCAAGTATTCGGTGGCACTTACTTAATTTTGATGGTTCCGACCTACTTCATTGATATAAATACGTTAACTACGTTTTTTAACTACCTATTTATTTACTGTTACATCAAATTGTTTTAACTATAGTTATGTATTACAGTATCATACTCTTCAAACCATTCAAAAAGATTACACAAGTAACCAGCTCAGGTATATCTTGAACTTTTGATGTAATTTAAGAAATTGCTATTAATAGATACAGCACAAAGTACTTTAAACTTATTAAAAACGATATCTTCACTACAACCTAAACTTTGAATGGTTTAACATATGGTTTATTTTTATTAAGAATATCAATTATAGGGCTGGTTTTTTTATTGATGCACATTTTAAAACTAATTTCAAAGGATTAATTAAAATGTAACAATCAAAACAACAACGAAAATCTAAAATATCTGAGAAAGATAAAGCCAGTAAAAGGTTAATCCTTTTCAGTGAAAAGCTGCTTGACACCAATGAATCATCACTGGTACCTTGTAGGAACGGTAATGATTCATCTCCACTTAGTTAGAAAAATATGCATACATGTGAAGATGTGGAGAAAAAAAGTCCAATGGCCATTGAAATTAGTTTTTACATAAAACTGCTCGCTTAAATTATACAACAAACCCTTAAAAGTTGTGGTCAGTAAGCGCAAAAGATTATCCTAACTGATCTTGCTATAATTTTCTTATTAATTGCCGGTGGCGGTGTACAAATTGAATGGCTATTTTTGAAAGTATGTATAATTTATGAGGAATTTGCAATCATTTTTTTTTTTTTGAACATATTATACAGCCGTTTAGGAAATGTTACAACCTACATAAATTTACCAATAAAATTAATGGCCGTAGCAAGAAAAAGACATTTTTTTTGTCTTATCGCCGAGCACCGTGAAACCTTGATTAGCTATCATTAAACAATAAAAATGTTTTTATCATAACTTACCACTTAGTTTTAAATATGCCAATTATTTTTTACAAATTAAAAAAAAAAAAAAAATTGTTATATGTAATTCGTTTTTATACGTTTTTTTGGTTGCAATTGGGTATTTGGTATTTAGCCGAATAGTTTGCAATATTCGGCCCAATACCGAATAGTAAAAAAAGTAGCCGAATATGCCGAATACCAAATAGTCACAGAAAATTCTTGACATCTCTAACTTTAAACTAATCTAAGTAATAGTTAATAGTATAATGACTATGCTATTATTGTGATTATATGCATATATCAGCTACATAGTATATATATTATTGTATATATATATATATATATATATATATATATATATATATATATATATATATATATATATATATATATATATATATATATATATATATATATGTATATATATATATATATATATATATATATATATATATATATATATATATATATGTATATATATATATATATATATATATATATATATATATATATATATATATATATATATATATACAAGTTTTTAGTAGGCTTCTAGAATGGCTGCGGTTCTTAACTACGTGGTAAATTTTAGATGACAATTTTGTTGCATTTTTTGTGTGCTGTTCAGTATTATAAACTTTTTTTTTTTTTAATCAATAAACAAGCGTCATTTTTATAATATTAGGCAGTTAAATTAAGTTTAAAAACAAATTAAGATGCTAATATAATATAAACAAATTTTAAAAACATATTAAGATTTCTAATTTGCTGTAGGAGAGCGAGTTGTTTATTTTTTTGAAATAAATTTTCAGAATTTCTAACTGTACGAATTTAAAAATTTTTTCTTCAAATTTTTTAATGTTCTTTACTTTATAGCTTTTTTGGTTCATTCTTAAATTTAATTTTGGCAGAAAAATGTATTTTTAACTAAGTGCTAAGATTTTTTTTTTGGTGCATTTTACACAATCATTTATAAAAATGAAGATAAAAAAAATAACATTATTTTTTAATATTAAATTAGCTAATAGAAAAGTAATGTTTTTTTTTTTAATTTACATTGCATGTATTTGGAAACTTTCCATTGCTAAAACAAAACATACACACATATAATATATGTGTGTATGTTTTGTTTTCGCAATGGCAAGTTTCCAAATAAATGCAATGTAAAGTAAGTAAAAAAAAACATTAATTTTCTATTAGCTAATATAATATAAATAAATAATTTTATTTTTTCATCTTTATTTTTTAAAATGATCATTTAAAATGCACCAAAACGAAGTTAAAAAAAAAAAAATCTTGCATACATACACACATATGATATATGATATATGATATGTGTGTGTACGTATGCAACATACACATGCATGCAAATATATATATATATATATATATATATATATATATATATATATATATATATATATATATATATATATATATATATATCTTTAAAAGTCATTTCTTGTTATACGATATATATATATATATATATATATATATTTATATATATATATTTAATATGTAAGTTGATTTTAATAAAAAGGCAGCGTATAACTATTTTTAAATATATTTTGATGTAAAAATATATCAACGATATTTCGCTGACCTATTGTGGTCAGCGTCATCAGGTAATAATAATAAAAAAAAAAACGTTACAAAATAACATAAAAACAAACCGTTTAAAAAGAAGACATTAAAAAGCGTCAAATATAAAAACCAATTAAATATAATAATGACGTCAGTTAAATTTTTGTCAAGATGGGTCCCCAAGTTCTTGTTTTAACCTTATCCCCGTCATCTCGATTTAGAACACCTTCCCCAATACCTATCTCTATCACCACTAAAAATCGAATTTTTAAAGATGTTAATCTTTAAAAATTCGATTTTTGCTCTTTTTAATTCCTGAAATATAAAACTTTACACAGCTTATACTTACGTAAACTGCTTATGTAATATTGCACGTTGCTCTCTCTCTTTCTCTCTCTCTCTCTCTCTCTCTCTCTCTCTCTCTCTCTCTATATATATATATATATATATATATATATATATATATATATATATATATATATATATATATATTATATATATATATATTTATATAATAAATTAGTAAAAACACTTATCCAATTTTTAATTTCTTTTACAGTTTGTTTCGTTATCAGTAGAATTGTCATGAAGCCTGATGATCCAGGCTTCATGACAATCCTACTGACGGAGAAACAAACTGATGAAGAAAATAAAAATTAGATAAGTGTTTTTACTAATTTATTATTGCTCTGTTCTTTAAGAATATTGAGCACTCTATTTGTAAAATTTACAAACATAATATATATATATATATATATATATATATATATATATATATATATATATATATATATATATATATATATATATATATATATATATATATATATATATATATATATATATATATATATATATATATATATATATATATATATATATATATATATATATATATATATATATATATATATATATATATATATATATATATACAGTGGTGGCACAAAGTAAGGACAAATCCAGCAGAAATTAAATCACTGCAACTTTTGTCCAAATAATTACCAGTTGAAAGCATCATAGCTACATTTATTGATCTCTGTTGTGTTGACAAGTTAATATCTTTGCACTTCCTGTTTACCTTAGCAACAAGCACATGTTTTTTTTTTGATAAATTATTATAACATATTGGAAAGTTGTTTATCATATTTTAAGCATAGGAAACAAGACAGTAGAGGTAAGTGATGTGCCTTTATTGTGATATTAATGTCATCATTATTAATTGGTAAAAAATATATGTTTATATTATTACCATTCACATATTAAGTCAGTATACACCATTTAAAGTCATTTAAGGTCATCTAAAGTCTGATATAGTTAATGAGAACCAGCAGTCAAGGGTAACTATTGAGTTTTAAGGTATTCTCCACCAAGTTTTTTTACTTTAGCCAATTTTTTTTGTGTTATATTAGCATCTGCTTCCATTTTGACAGCTTTACTATCAGTATTAATATTATTTTGTCTGTTTTAGTTTAATTTAATGATCTAATATCAGTATTTTTTGTTGTAGAAAAATTGGTAAAATATCGTCGCTTGTCCCAAGAAGAGCACCTCCGTGCTGTTTTCTTGGCAGAAAATAATGAAAATTATAATAAAATTGCAACAATTTTTGGTTCTACTGCAAGCGGCATCAGGATAATCGTTAAGAAATATTAGAATTCAGGTTCTACAGCAGACAAGGCACATTCCGGAAGGCCAAAGAAGACGACGGCTAATACCGATCGGGTGCTGGTCCGCATGTCACTTCAGGATCGTTGCCTGACTGCACCACACCTAAGCCGGAGACTGTCGGAGGAACATATAGTTAATTTGGTCTCCAAAACTGTGCGGAAGAGACTACAAAAAGCCGGATTGAGAGGGTGTGTGACAGCAAAGAAACCTTCGCTCTCTGCCGCCAATGTCTGGGTACGGCTTGTCTTTGTGTCATTGTCCGGGTACGGCTTGTGCTCCCTGGAGCAAAAAAGACTGGACTGTCGAGGACTGGAAAAAAGTTATTTTTTCCAATGAAAGTTTATTTCAACTATTCTGTGGGGCAAAGAGACTGATTGTTAAAAAAAGAGTTGGTGAAAAGTTTAAAAAAGACTGTATTGCACCTACTGTGAAGCATGGCGGTGGTAGTGTTATGATTTGTGGGTGCATGTCTAGACACGGGGTCGGGCAATTGTATTGGTGCATTGGGTCCATGAAGCAAGACCAATACATTTGGGTGCTTCTGTACTCAATGCTACCATCTACTGATACTCTGTTTGGACAAGGAAATCGGTTTATCTTTCAGCATGACAAAGCGCCATGTCATAAAGCAAAGAAGGTAACCAATTTACTTCGTCAAAATGGAGTGGACGTGCTTGACTGGCCTGCTCCGAGTCCAGACATGAACCCCATTGAGAATTTATGGAGTTTCATGTCTAGGAGCATTGAGGGAAAGAAACTATCCAATTTGGATGACCTGTGGGTATTGTTAAAAGGCGCGTGGAACAATATCCCAAAGACAACAATCGATGGCCTTTTTGCCTCAATGCCTATCCGTATGAGGTATGTGATTAAAGCTCGTGGATACCATACCAAATATTATTAAAACAATGTTTATTTTACATATGTGTTCACTCTGTATGTTTTGTTCAATAATTTGGATAAGAAAATATACATCTCGTAAAATCTCTTTCGTTAGAACCTCTTAAATGTAAAAAATGCTAGATTCTGTTGGATTTGTCCTTACTTTGTGCCGCCACTGTATATATACAGTGCTTGAAGTGGGAAAAAAAAAGGTAGCGGGACGGTTTTTAATATTTTTTAATCACCATCCCACCTATCCTATAATTATAGATTTCGTATTTTGTGTAGATTAAATAAAGGAATCCCTAGATATAAATCCCTAGAGTATCCCTCTAGTAAAAAACCTATATTAAAAAAAACAACTTGAGGTCCGTTATATTTTAATACAAACTCTGAAAAAACTTTAACCGCACAAAGAGTAATTAGAAAACGCATTTATAATGAGGCTAACCTTAATTTATTCAAAAATCAACTTTCATTACTACACTGGAATAACATAAATTTTAATGATAATGCTAACAATATCTATGAGTCTTTTTTCAAAACATTTTTTTCTGTATACGATGCTAACTTCCCAATCATTGAAAATAAAATAACTACTAAGAGCTTAAATACACCCTGGATCACTAAGGGCTTTAAAAAATCGTCCAAAATTAAGCAAAAACTATATATAAATTTTTTGAAAACAAAAACACCTAAAAACGAAAAAATTTACAAGGACTACAAAAACCTATTTGAAAAAATTCGCAAAAATCTAAAAAAAAATTATTACTCCCAATTACTCAATACATTTAAAAATGACACAAAACACACATGGCAAATAATGAATGAAATTATTGGAAAACAAAAATCATGCTCAGGTTTTCTGCCACAAATGGTTAGAGTCGATAACAAAAGTTTATACGAACCAAGAACTATAGCTCAAGAATTTAACAAATTTTTTATCGATATAGGTCCAACACTTTCTAAAAAAATCCCAAACACCAAATCTTTATTTACTGATTTTCTAGTACCCATTGATAATTGCATTGGTTCAGTTGAGTTGTCTTCTGAATTGTTGTTTGAAGAGTTTGAAAGAGCCTTCAAATCTTTAAAAAAAAATAAAGCAATTGGAGCAGATCAAATAAATGGAAACGTTATTATAGATTGTTTTGAACAGCTAAAAGTTGTTTTTTTTAAAGTTTTTAAAGCTTCTATCCATCAAGGTGTTTTCCCCGAACTGTTAAAAATTGCCAAAATTATTCCTATTTTTAAAGAAGGGGACAAATCAATTATAAGTAATTATTGCCCTATTTCTGTTCTTTCCACCTTTTCAAAAATTTTAGAAAGAATTATATATAACAGAGTATACAAATATTTTCATGTTAATAAATTACTTAACATTAATCAATTCGGTTTTAAAAAGGATAGCTCAACTGAACATGCAATTATCCAATTTGTACGGGAAATCTCAAAATCATTTGAAAAATCACAATATACTCTAGGACTTTTTATTGATCTATCAAAAGCTTTTGATACGGTTGACCACCAAATTCTAATCCATAAACTTAAACACTATGGAATAAAAAATAAAGTTTTAAAATGGTTTGAAAGCTATTTGTCAAATCGTAAACAATTTGTTCCGAGTAATGACGGTTATCACACCAATTGTCTTTCTATAACATGTGGAGTCCCACAAGGCTCAATTCTTGGTCCACTCCTTTTCCTAATTTATATTCATGATTTAAATAAAGCCTCTAAACTAACAAGTATTATGTTTGCAGATGATACTAACATATTTCTTTCTAACAGTGATATCTTTGAACTTTTTAAAACAATGAACAAAGAGCTTATACATGTATCGAGTTGGTTTAAATGTAATAAGTTAACTCTAAATTCTAATAAAACAAAGTGGACCTTATTCCATTCGCTTTCCAAAAAACGATATTTGCCATTGAACTTACCTAAAATTTTTATTGATCAAAATGAAATAAAAAGGGATTCCGTAACAAAATTTTTAAATGTGTAACCTTGATGAAAACATCACTTGGAATCATCATAACGACTACATAAGCACTAAAATTTCAAAAAACATAGGAGTTTTATATAAAGCACGAATCTACCTCAATAAGAAAATTTTAATCAAACTTTATTATTCATTTATACACAGTTATTTAAATTATTCTAATATCGCCTGGGGTAGTACAGAAAAAAGTAAGTTGCAACGTCTTTATCGCCGTCAGAAACATGCTATCCGTTTAATCTGCTTTGCAAATCGCTTTTCTCACGCAAAACATTATTTTATTGAAATGAGAATTTTAAATATATACGAGCTAAATATATATAATGTTTTATGCTTTGTATACATGTGGAAAAATGACTTGTCTCAATCTGTCTTCAAAGATATTTTTACTCCGAAACCCATCAACAAATACAATTTGAGAAATACTGATTTTTTAAATGAACCTTTCTGTCAAACGAACTTTAATCAATTTTGTATTGTCTATCGGGCACCACACCTTTGGAATAAAATTGTTTTGCCCAATTTTGATTTCGAACTACCCATTACTTTTCGTTTTTTTAAAAGTAAATTAAAAACCCTAATTTTTTCATTAGAAGACGTATTATGTTATTATTAATAATATAAATTAATAACTTTGCCTTTTCTTATTTATATTTGTAAAAAGTTTATTCTTACTTATTTTGTTGATTTTATATTCTTTACTTCACGTATACGTTTATATAAAATATTAGTGAGTAGATCCGCTTGATCTCTCTTTGGATTATAAAATATATATTTGGATTATATATATATGAAATTTGTAAAAATTTGATACTGTTAATGCTTGTTTGAACTTATTTAAGGTTCTGACGACAAGATCCTTTGATCTTCTTTCAGATACCTTATTTTATATTTGTGAAAGTTTATCTATTTTATATTTGTGAAAGTTTATCATCATTATTTTTTATTTTAGTTTTTTTTCGCAATATATAGTTGTAATACGACCAACAAATGTAAAATTAAAAAAAAAAAAAAAAAAAAAAAAAAAATTTTAAGAGACTGTCACCGTAAAATATTGAGTTGAGTTTCCCATCAAACGTCATTAAGCAATCAAAAAACAATGGTATACTTAAACGTTTTATTTTTAAACAAGTCTTGTTTTTTTGGATTTACCAATTTTTAAATAATTGAAAAAAAATTCGGTCAGAATATCTTCAAAAATGTTTCACTTTCATTTATAGACTTTAATGCCGGCGCTTCACAATTCCTAAAATTAGCATTGCAATGTCCTTTCCCAAACCACTTAATGACATAATCCTTTGAATCGAAATGCGTAATTGGTGGACCTACTAATGAAATGAACGTTAAACTCGACACAGTTTTTATTAATAAAGAGTTTCACAAGGAAGATAAGATTATATTCATATTAGAAAAAGAACGCTCACATTCAGTTGTTGAAACAATCAAGAATTTAAAAAAAGTTAACTATAAACACAACAATCTTTTGACGAGAAAATTTTCTCAACATTTTGATTGGCTGCAGCAAATAAAATTAACATTAAATAAAATTAAATTCTGAATCAAAGATTGTGTAACTCCTTGGATGCCACAAAGCCTATCTTATGAGGTAACATTACCATTTTTCCTATAACTGTTTTTTATTAAAAATTATATTTATATATTGTTTTTATATTTAAAAGTTTTATAGAATAAGTGCATCAATGCATACTTATAATATAAGATGTTATTATGTAATCTTTTGTATGGTCTTACCCTACTTTAAAACACAGTGCAGTGACAAAAATGACACGCTATCTTAGACGCACAAGGTATATAACTGTTGTCGCATGTATAGCACATTCATTGACTGACGTAAATAAGGATAGGTGCAGTGGAGCAATCTCAGACTGAGAGTATAAATACAAATAATGCTACAGGCATTTTATTGGTTGGAAAAGTAAAAGAAGAAATATCGCTGAAACAAATGAAACGTTTAAATACTCAATTTAAACCTTAAAAAACAAACAAAGTTTCTGTTGCGTGTTTAAAACCTTGTAAATCAAAAAGAATAACGTGTCAAAAATGGTTTTTATTCCGTGAAATTAAATATTACTATTTACCATAAATACCAGTAAGTATTAATGTTTTCATCCTTACAAAAACGTAGTATTATATTATTCCCAAAGTATTGTGAAACAACTGATAAAAGCATGCGACATTTCAATTTAATTTAAAAACTTAAAAAAAACACTTGTTAAACTCCAGTAAAACTGCCCGTTTTTAAAACTGACACTGGGTAATTCGAGCATGCTCATATTACACAAACACAGCACATATTTATGCGTAATGATAATATTTAATCTTAGAAATCTTTTAGTATGCTCATATTACCAAGGTGCTTCTATTTTATATATATATATATATATATATATATATATATATATATATATATATATATATATATATATATATATATATATATATATATATATATATATGTGTATATATATATATATATATATATATATATATATATATATATATATATATATATATATATATATATATATATATATATATATATATATATATATATATATATATATATATATATATATATATATATATATATATATATATATATTAATTATTTAAATAGGTTAGTAAACCCGGCCCCAGTGATGAAAAGCATGATGGTTCTAGATATTGAGAAACTTGACACATTACAGATATTAATTTTTATGTATTATTATATAAACAATCTTCTGCCAAGCGTTTTTTCAAATATTTTTTTGATATCATTTACTGAATAATATAATATGGGTTTAAATTCCAGGTACAACTATCACTTAGGTATACCAGGTACAACTATCACAATGTGGGTTAAAATACCAGGTACAACTATCACATATAAAATTAAATCACAGTAGTCATGTTTTCTGATTACAAAACGAGGTCCATTAATATGGAATCATTTCCAAAATAAAAATATTAAAGATCTAAAAAGCATTTCAAACTAAAATGCATCTCCTTAATTTCTGACATATATATTATAGTTTACTGTATTATATATATATTTTTTCGTCTCCTTTTTTTTCTTATTTGTTTTAATATTTTTTTGCTTTCAATTTTTTACACTAAAAAAAAAAGAGCTTTATTGAAAGTTTATTTTACTTTAAAAATTAAAGTGTTTTTTAAATGAGTGACTAAAGGGGCTCTATGAAAAGGTTGTGATGATAAACGCATCATCCTTACCTTCTCTTACCATATGCATATGTATATATATATATATATATATATATATATATATATATATATATATATATATATATATATATATATATATATATATATATATATATATTTATTTATTTATTTATTTATTTGAGTTACCTGATTGGCAACTGTCGTTACCTCGTCATAGAAATTATGTCGTTTATCCGGCTTTTTTTCATATCTTACAAATTCATTTGTTCTTTTAACAACTGTAGATTTTAGCGTATGAGGTTCTGGATTAGCTTCCTCGTCAAAGTCAAAATTTACAGTACCTTTATCCCAGGAATCTGTTATAAATTCATTCTTAATTTGCACAATGTTTAACACAAGTAAAAAAACATATTTTGTTAAACAAATTTTATAACAGAGCATTCTCTAAGTGATTAAAATAAAATGTTTTCTCGCACAAAAAACCCTCAAAAGTTGCATTTTAGTTTGTTTTTGCACTGTCAGCGTGCTGAGTTTATTTAGAAGTTGCGTATGATTTCGTAAAAAGAGACGCATTTAATTATAACTAAATACTCAAAATAAATTTGTAGTACAGATCCTCTTCTTTCCTCCCCACCTTCAAACTCCCCCCCCCCCCATCCCTTCAAATAAAAAATAAAAAAATGCTAAAAATTCATAGACAAGCAATCAACAAACTGCATGCCTTATGTTTGATTATTGCCCTTGCCTCATTTAAGTTCTTTTAAGAATTTTACAGCGTTATAATGAAGTTCAATCTTGTTTACTATGCTATAATAAAGTGTTTTTGTGTTAACTATGACTTCAATGAGAAATTAATTACAACGTTGTACTGAGGAAAATTGTTGAAACAGCTCAGCATAATGTTTCATTAAAATCAATATTCAATTAAGGGATCCAAAACTCCCAACACATGTTGTGTTCATATTAAAAATAATGTTTAAAAAAAAAAGGTTTAAACCAAGTTTTTTTGATTAAAAATAAATAATGAATGCATACCGAGAAAAACTAATGTTGTTATTTTAACCGAACCTCGCCTTTTCCATTTTTTTCAATAACTCGGAGTCTTCAAATTATACGTGGCAATCTACAGATCTTGGCGATTCCTTTGAAGCGCGTTTAATTCATAAAAGTTTTAGTGTTTGACGTCACGGTAGACTTTTAACAAATGAAGCTCTGGAAATATTTTTATTCTTATTCAAAATTTTTTTGATTATTTGTTTAGTTTTTTTATTTCTATTTTTAACATTTAAAAAGGTATTAAAAACCTCAAATATTTAATGCTGGTTCGTTGCTATAAATTGTTATTGCGCCATATATTTAAAGTTTATAAATTATGAATAATTATTATCACAATCAAGACTCTGATAAAAAATTGTTTTATATTAATTACCCGTATAAAATTAGTAACAGCATTTTTTTTTGGTTAGACGATATTTCGTCTCAATTTGCCTTGCATGAAGTTCGGAAAGCCATACGAAAAAGGTTAGTTTGAATAATCACGTCGAAATATATTTAAAACAAATTATTTTAATGACGGGGGTTCTAAAGTTTTTTATAAAAAATGTAGGTAAAAAATAACTAAATAAAAAGTTCAACATTAAACATTTCTTTATTATATTGTAACTGTAAATATTGGAACATTAACTGAATTTACTCATTATTTAGAACGACTAAGCAATAAAAATAAAATGCCCCTAACATTATGCGATATTGTGTTGTTTGTTTGATAATTGTTGCTTGTAATGTTGATTATTTGCATTAATATCAAAATAGTTTAAATTAATCTGATAGTTGCTTTGCTCATTGCTGATTTATTTCTAATTTCATCTCAAAATATAATTTTATGTTTACGCGCGCTCTTTTTATAAAACAGTAGAACAAAAGAAAAGTTTCGCGTAATTAAACTTCGAATGAATAAAAGTTGTATAGAATGCATATATTTTTTTGCGTCACTCGTATTTTTTTTAGATGAGAGAAATAAAAATATAATAGTAACTTTTCTTTGAATAAATGAGAGTTGGAAGAGAAAATTGCTTGAAAATTTATACTTGTTAATTGTGTTTTTAAAAATTTTTAATTTTTCATGTTAAGAGACAAATGCCAAATACGACACAAATTGGGAAATACCAAATATAATATGTTTTTTAATTCGCGTTATGACATTTTGAAAATTTAAATTACCATATACCTTGAATTATTGCCATTAATTAATGTGTTAATTATTGCATTATTTAATAATAATTTGTCAGTATTTTTGTTAAATACTAGTAGTATAAAACGGGCGAAAATATACGAACTTCATGTTTTTAATTTGATGGTTATAAAATATTGAACAGTAAACTTATAATCAAAACTTCTAATGCTGACTTTGTGTTGCTATTAATTGTACTTTTAATGCAAAACCAGGATCTCACATATCCTTTCACGAATTTTCATGACTGATGCTACTGTCGACTGTATTGTTTAGTGTATTCTTGTACTTTTTTTCCATAACCTTAACAGATTCTAAATGGTATGGAGTTGCCGACATTTTAAAAATTTCATTATCAAAAATCAAATGTAAAATAAAATAATATTTCCTTTTTATCCGTATCCAATTCAGCAAATTTAGCAATATAAATTAAATCAGCGTAATCAAAAATTTTTTATCATATAAAAAGTTATCAATTCATCCAATATCTCTAATTAATACTGTCAGATTATGAAAGTATTTGTTAATAAATACTTTCATAATCTGATTTTAATAAATACTTTCATAATCTGAATTCGATTGGAAAACAAAAAATCATCATAGCGTAAAAATAATCAGAGAAGTTAGAAAATAGTTCCTATTGTTTAAATAAAAATAAGTAAGAGTCAGAATATATAATACTGCGCTCTCTTGCACAAAAACGAGAGACCCCGATTAAAACGTTCTATATAATGTAAAATACTCGTATGAAAATCATAAGATTAGTAAGTCAAGTTTGTTTTAATTTAAAAACAATATTAGTAAGTCATGTTTGTTTTAATTTAAAAACAATAGAAATATAAGTAAGATATATAAATCTAAAAACTATTAAGATATAGATATTAAAGATATTAAAAAACAAGTTGCTCCTATAAAATAAAAATAATTAATTGTTTTTACTTTTACAAAATTTTTTTTGCGATGTTTGGAAAAATAATACAAATAAATTTGTTTTGCTGTATGTTAAAAAAATACTAAATTCGTACTTTTTGAATTAAAGTAGAAAAACGCAGCTTTGTGTAATTACACAATTCATTTGTTAAAAGTCTACCGTGACGTCAACTACTAAAACTTTTATGAATTAAACGCGCTTCAAAGAAATCGCCAAAGTCTGTAGATTGCGACGTATAATTTGAAGACTCCGAGTTATTGAAAAAAATGAAGACGAGCTTCGGCTAAAACAACAACATTAGTTTTTCTCGGTATGCATTCATTATTTATTTTTAATAAAAAAAAACTTGGTTTAAACCTTTTTTTTTAACATTATCTTAAATATGAACACAACATGTGTTGGGAGTTTGGGATCCTTTTAAATAAAAGTTTTTATAGTGTCTTAAAACAACCGAAGCATAACTCAATTTATAGTTAACACAAATCTCCAAGATGTGTCTTTACATTATCGTATCACCTCAAATAAGAGTAATAGTTAGAGCGTTTACTTAGAATAGAGAAGCCTATTGTTCAACACCATCTTTGGTCATTATTGCATCATTGGTAAGGATAAGGGCGTGAACTTTCTAGTTAAATGCTTTTAGGTGCTGCTCTGTGACAAAATCGTAAGGACTTCTTAAACACCGTAAAAAAAAATGTAAATAGAACCACGGAGTTATAAAAAACAGGAAAAAAAAATTAAAAATTTTTTTTGAAACCAGTTTTGAAATTCGGCCGTCATTTTGATTCACCCAAAATAATTTCACAGAAAATTGAATTTTACTTAAATCTTTGTTAAAGCCAAATCAAAACACTGCAACAATTATTGAATAATTTGTCAGTTTATGTTTGACAGATTATACTATCTTTTAGAGAATTATTTGGTGATTGGCTGTTTTTTTTTTTTTTTTTATTTTTTTTAATTCATTTATTTAGCCATACAAATATTTACAAGTGTTTTATAAAATATATATAAAGATGGAAAGGACGAAAAGAAGACAGGTTTGTCTTATCATCAAATCCCTTGTTTATATAAATACGTTGCAACTACAATTAAAAATAAGAGAAAAACGCAAAATGTTTTAAAGAAGTTTATATTAAATGCAAAATAGTTTGATAGAGTCTTTCAAAATTATTTTTAATATAAGTTAGTAAAAGTTAAGAAAGTAATTTAATCACCACAAAATGAAGATTAAGTTACGGTCATGCTATATATATTCAAATTTCAAAGATATTCATTAAATAAAAATTAAAAAAATTAATTCAAGAAAACAAAAAAGAAAACAAAAAAAAAACTGAAAAAAGTAACATAAAAGTTTGCAATCATAAGATGCTATATACAGTCCCTGATCAAATTATTAGCCCACTTTATAAATTTTGTTGAATTTGGACTATTTAATGGTTTAGGTGCCATTAACATTTGTTTGCAATGTTTTTATTTGCAGATTTTTGTTTTTCGATTTATAAATTAACAATTTTTGTCTATTAGCAATATAAAATAAATTTCGGGGTGCCAACATTTTCTGGGGGAATATTGCATCTGTTTAATTCATGAAGTTTGTGTTTTGTCCATCATGCTATTTACTATGTTTTCTTTAAGTGCAGTTATTTTTTATTAACTATTGTGATTTAATTACATTAGATTTATATTATAATATACTTTAAACCATTTTTAAACAATATTTACACATTTTGTATACTTTGCTTTAACATTTTCTATTCAAAACAATTTTTATCTGTTTTAAATTAATTTTTAAGTAAGAAACTTGTCTAAAAGTTCTAAATAACAAAATGGGGAAAAAAGAAGACATCATTTCTGAAAAAAAAGCAATTATTTAATATCTTTTGAAAGATAGGCATTACTCGATAAGTGAAATATCAAGAAAATGTGAGATATCAAGACACACTGTAAACAAAATCAAAAATGGCCTCCCATTAAATATTCAGAGGCAAGGAAATGGTGGTCGAAAAAAGAAAATAAGATCAAGAAATAAGAGAAAGCTAGTGAAAATAGTGAAAGAAAATAGATTTGCTACATACTCAGCAATTACTAGCAAGTTGAATGGGACTAAATGTAGCAACAACCACTGTTTGACAAAGTTTGCACGGATAGGGGATTAGAAGCAAAAGGCCAGCACAAAAGCCAAAATTAACCAATACTCAGAGAAAAAAGCGTCTGGATTGGGCAAAGAAGTGCAGTAGTTTCACTGTTGATGACTGGAAATCCGCAAGTCATTATCATACAAAATTACATTTTTTCTCCTAATATTCCAGTGTTGGTATTTAGTGATTGTTTTTATTTTGTTTTCTCCAGGTAGGGAGTTTATGGCAATTTTATTTGCGAATGTAAATATTTTTTATTTTAAATCCATTAGATTCCTTAATATATTTTATTTCCAAAAAGGTTTCAAACACTTCTGTAGTTTATTAAGTTCCAAAGATATACGTACTTTAATCTTTTCAATTCATAGACTTTTTATGAAATATTTTCTTAAAGTATATTGTTAAAGTTTTGTCACCGAAAAAAAAAACTTTTTTAAAAATGTTTTTTCTCACATAAAAAGTCGCGTTAACAAATTTTAAATAAAATTTTATTAGACATTTAATCGTAAATCCTAATTATCCACAATTTAAAAATTTTAAACTTTTTTAACAGTAGATTATGTTTTAAACTTTTTTATCAGTAGAATATGTTTTAAACTTTTTTAACAAAACTTAAATTTTTAAATGTTTTTATTTATAATACGTCAAGCGTAAAACTTTGAGGAGAAATATTAATTTAAATTAACTTTTATTTGAAATACGTACTAAATACGTACAAAGTAAGGATAAATCTAAAATTAATCTTTACACAAATAAAAAACTGTTAGTCAACGATTTATTAATAACAATCATTGGTTCAAAAAGAAATTTAACTGCTTAAAGTATGTTTTTTAGACTCTGAGCAGTTAAAAACTGTTAAAATAATTAGAGGATAGCGGGCAACTTTGAATGTTTCTCTAAGTTTCTAAAAAATTTGACCGCCCTTTTTTAACAGTTCAGATACACAGATATATATATATATATATATATATATATATATATATATATATATATATATATATATATATATATATATATATATATATATATATGCATATATATATATATATATATATATATATATATATATATATATATATATATATATATATATATATATATATATATATATATATATATATATATATATATATATATACAGTGAATCCAAAAATTATTGGCCCACCCTTGCATAACTACTTTATTTTTGCTGGCATATAAGAACTATAGGAGAGAATTATTAAATGTTAGTATCATTTTGTCGTCTGTTATCACAAGTATATATACAACAAGTTTCAGCTTTTCAATTACTTTCGTTCTTGTTTTATTGAGAAAACAGTATAAGTTTGTTTAAATATTATGTACAAAAATTATTGGCCCAGAGAAAAGAAAAAAATTTTTGTCCATCGCGAAACAGGTATTTCATCGAATCTAGTATCGTGTTGGGTAACCTTTCATCTTGATGCATTCTTGTAATCTACTTGGTACTGAATCAACAAGTTTCTGGAGAACAGACAACTCGACGTTATTCCATTCGTTCTTCAAGAGGTCTCCAAGTTCGTAGATATATTTCGGCTTGTGTTTCTTCATCCTCCGGTCGATCTCATCCCATAGATGTTCTATGGGATTGAGATCAGGCGAGGATGAAGGCCAAGCTAATGTTTGAATATTGTTTTGTTTGAGCCAATCCTTGACTAGACCTGATGTATGCTTGAGATCATTATCGTGGACGAAAAAAATTCTCGTCCAAAATTAAATTTTTGGATCGATGGTAACAAATGCTGCTCTAAGATGTCACGATAACAAAATCGGTCCATTGTATGGTCCAAAATACATAATTCACCAATTCCATTTTGCGTGAAACAACCCCAAACGGTAACAGAACCACCACCATGCTTGACCATAGCCACAGTACAATGTGGATCGAATTCTTCCTTGGGTGTTCTCCATACCATTACTTTTCCATCAGACCCGAACAAATTAAATTTCGATTCATCGGACCAAATGACAGTTTCCCAAAACTTTATCGGCTTGTTCAACATTGTTTTTGCGTATTTCAGTCGTTTAACTCGATTGATTTTGTTGACTAATGGTTTCTTTCGTGCTATACGACCATAAAGTCCAGCTTCGTGAAGTCTATTTCGAATGGTATTGGCGTATAATGATATTCTTAGTTCGGTCTCGACCTCGATCTTCACAACATTGGCAGATTTACTATCAATCGATCCAATGTTTCGGTTGTTTTCCTTTTTCGACTACGTCCGAATAAATTACCAATGCATTTAGTCTGTTTGTATTTCTTAATTATATATCGTACTGTCTCTCGAGGAAGTAATGTCTTAGCAGCAATTTCTTGTTGAGAAACACCGTTTTGGTAGTGCTGAATTACTAAAGCTCGAAGGTCATTACTATGTTCTTTCTTTTTAGGTGCCATTTTAGTAAATTATCATTTAGTGAAGAAATCCGCAAGTATTTATACTATGATTAGTGGTTCTAGATATAGCGTCGACACAATTCTATAACATTCTGAAAAAAACAGGAAAGTTCTAGAACTTTTTGGAAGTATTATTTTCTTTTTATTTCTCTGGGCCAATAATTTTTGTACATAATATTAGAACAAGCTTATACTGTTTTCTCAATAAAACAAGAACGAAAGTAATTGAAAAGCTGAAACTTGTTGTATATATACTAGTGATAACAGACGACACGATGATACTAACACTTAGTAATTCTCTCCAATAGTTCTTATATGCCAGCAAAAATAAAGTAGTTATGCTTATATTATAGGTAGTTAGTATTATATTTTATATATATATATATATATATATATATATTATATATATATATATATATATATATATATATATATATATATATATATATATATATATATATATATATATATATACATATAGCATACTAGATAGCTACTTTCAGGGACATGTTATTTTTGTTCCCGTTTTTTTTTTACTTTTTTTATACTATTTTTATCATATTTATATATTTTTTTTAATTTTTATTTTATTTCTTTTTTATTTATACATATTTAAATTTATTATTTTATTATAAAAATATAATTTTTATATTAATTTTTGTTATTTTTATTTATTCTATATTATATTATATTTCATTTTTAACTTTATCTATTTACAAAAACGATTAATTACAATAATATAACCAAATTTAAATATGCTTTGATAAGCGTAACCCTAACTTTAAGCCTGCGTAACCTTGCGTAACCCTAACTTTAAGCCTGACCTTGATGCCTGGCCTAACCAAACCCTCAGTCGATGTAGCAGCACTCCCTTGCGAGTCAGGCTATTTGTCAGTCAATGTATGTACTTTTCGTTCTCTATAAAAGTTTCTTACGGGTACATTTTTTTTCAAAAAAAATCATGCTTACAGAGACAAAAATTTAACGGATACACTAAAATGTCCCCGATAGCGCTAATGTCCCCGTAAGTGTTCGTTTTTTTGCAAAATCTGTCGTTTATAAATTAGACAAAATTGTCTAACTTACTTAACAAAGTGCACCAACGAGAAGGTAAGCCATAGGACTTTGCACTCCATCAGAGTGAGCTGTCATTATGCCTAAGGTTAGCCCTCCATTTATGGGTTTATTTCTTTATTTGAAAGGCCGTTCAAGTAAAATTAATAGTAAGTTAGCCCAAGGTTAGCCCTCCATATCTGGATTCTTTACTTTATTTGATAGCCAGTTCATGTAACAGAAATAGTAATTTTGCATAAAGCTTTTTTTTTGTGTATTATTAAATGATTAATTAGTAACAAGAAGCAACTTCAACATAATCTGTTTCTTACATTTTTTATTAAACGGTGTATATCAAATAATAAGTTTGCTTTAAACACTCTTTTTATAAACTGGATCATAAATAAATAGTTTTCCATCTCCAGTATATGCTTTATAAAACTATGAAAATGCATTAACATTGGTAGAATGGTTTTGATAATAACAGCATTTATTTTAAATTCAGATTAGTGCAATGAGGTAATACACTCATCAATTTCTTTTTTCAAACATCAACTTGTTATGCAAATTTCAGGTGAGGATTTCACAACATAAGAATAAATTTTTGCTCTACAATCATAAAAACAAAAATAAATAAAGATTACTTTCTCAACCTTCTCTTTGATATTAGGCTGGTTTTAAAAATACATTTTTACCACAAAAAGCAGGCAATCACTTTATACACAATTTTTGTCAATGATTCTTCTAACATACTGCAGTTTTTTAATTTGTAATTTTTACCAATGCGAAACCATTTAGGTAAAAAAATATTCTTTATACCCTTTATAAGAAAATGAAAAATTGAGAGTTTTATTAACAGCTATTGAGTCAAAAACAGTTGGTACGCCTGATATTTCTTGGCCTACTGTAAATTAATGGCCTGATTTTTTGCATTTTAATTGCTGCATGTTTCAAAGATGCAGCCTAATGGAGTATTTAAATTGTTTTACAGTGTAAATATTACTAAGAAAAATGTTTTATTGTTAATAATCGCATTTACAATTAATACAAAATTACAAACCTTTAAATTATTTCGAATAGAGACAAAAGAGAATGTATGCAACATGTAAGATTATTTTTAGTACCATGTTGATTTATGTTGATATAGTTGAAAGCATATTTCAGTATTTTGTGTTATTGAAATAAACTGAAGCTGGCAATCAGTAAGCGAAAAATCAAAAAAAACATAAAGTAATTACTCATTTAAAAAACATAAAGTAATTACTCATTTTAAAAACATAAAGAAATTATTCATTTAAAAAACATAAAGTAATTACTCATTTAAAAAACATAAAGTAATTACTCATTTAAAAAACATAAAGTAATTACTCATGGAAAACTTACTATTATTTAGCCATTTTAATAAAACAAGAATAAAACATTTATAGTGTAAACATGACTATTACATAAAAATAATATAATAAAAAACCATAACAAGAACTAAGCTTTAATAGGGTAAGCTGAACATTTGCCGTAAACGTTATAGAATATAACCAAACGGCCACCAAAAGTATAATGAGCTCAATTTAGGCAGCCAACTGTTTTATCTACAAAATAGTAATAATTTGAGCAATTATTAAATATTATTTTTTATTTATTTTTTGTTTTCGTTTTGAATTTTTTTTTGATGATTTGGACAATTTCGTGCAAGTTGACGAAGTAAAATTTAATTTCGTACACTTTTTTTTATAAATTAGTTTTAGCAGATTTATTCAAGATGCAATTCTTAATTAATATATAATTTTTTTCAAATATTATACTAGTGATTAAATATCTGACTTAGAGTTTAATTATTTGTTGGAACATAACGTGGGGCCCGCGGCTATTTATTAGACCTAGGATCGAGCCTGTTTATAGGCTCGATCACTGGGCCTAATAATAAATGTTTTACAATTCCTAAAACTTAAAAAGCCCTTTTAACTTTTAAGATCTGTAAAAATAATTTAGGATATTAAAAAACTTTATAGAGTTATATAGGATACACCAAAAACCTTTTGGGTGAGCCGCAAACATTAATTGTCCAATATTATTCTAAAATGGCACTGAAGAAATATCTTTCGCTTTTTCTCTTTCCTACTTTTCTTCATTTTTTTTTTCTTTTTCTTTTCTTGAACAGCTTGTTGGTGGTTAAAAAAATCGATTCCACTGACAGTATGTTCCGTCTTAACATGCTTCTTTGGATATTTTCTCTTTATTATTACATTTTTTGAAATCGCTAGGTAGTTTTTAAATGGAGAATGCTTTTAATTTTCGTAAAACTTATGAGATGAAGCTGATGGTTAAAGGGATATGTTATTAAAACTAGGTTATGATATAATGGTCAAACTTACCCAGAAAAATTTAATTCTCTAGAGAATAGATTATTGGATTCTGTAGTTGTTGAGATAATAATGTTCGTGGACTGCATAGGTTTGACACGCGCTATGTTTGTTTGAGTATTATTATACGTGCCGGAAATATAGTTATTGCAGGTTTGTACTTCTGTAACAGTTGTAGTTTGTGTTGCAGCTTCACATGGTGTTATGGTATCGGGATAAAAACTGAGCAATTTTTTAGTGGTGAAAATTTTTTTATTTGAATTAATGTGCAACCACTTATACATATTCAACTCCCGACCAGAAGTAGTTGCATCACTCTCAACGTCATAGCCTTCTTCTAATCGTCTTCGAAACGTTACCAGGACTTTCTCCGGGAATAACAATTCCATTTTTTTTAAGCACCTCAAGAAAGTAAACATTTCTGTCAAGGAATTAGAAGAACTATAAGATCCGTTAATGGATCGCCCAAGAACATAGTCAGATGGATTTTGCGTTTTTGTGTCAGAGGCTATGCGATAAAAATTCTTTATACCCTTTAAAGCAACTGTTTTCAGCCTTCTATTATTATTATCTAAGAAGGTACATTACATTTTAAACTTGTCTTTCTTCATGAAAAATTGTTGTCTCGAACATCAGCAACAGCGGCCTTAACAGCTTCCTCGTTATATTTTTGCTGCTTCTGTCTTCTCTTGGAGTCTGTGGTCACGATAACAAACTTGATTAAAAAATTGTAACTTGTATATTCTACTATGATGATACCATATTTTTAAAAAGTTGAAATTTGAATTCAAATATTGCTTAGTTAAAAGAAATTCAGCCATGCGGATAATTTCGCAGCTGTTGCTTTAATTTTTTTGTTTTGTCTTAAAAACGTCACTAGCAACCTTAAAAATGCTTTTAAAGATAGTTAAAACCATAAAAGCATTTAAAATCGTTTTTAAGTAAAAATAAAATAATGCACGAAATTTAATACTGTGTAAATTAAATTTCGGGCATAATGCGCGAAATATGATGCTTTCGATAATTCAAGCAGAAATTTTTACATCAAAAAAGTATTTGTTTATTATTATTATTTTTTTTACCTTTCCAAACATATCCGTTAAACTTGGGTTAAAGATTAGTACTTTTTTCAAAGAAATGTCGTACTTCATTTTTGTACAGTTAAGTGTAAAAGTTAGGTGAGAAAAGCTTCGATTAAATTAGCGTCAGTGTGATTTTTTTGATCCGAAAGGCTGTTTGCACGAAGTTCGATGCCGCCCGAAATTCGCCAACTTACCCTACATAAGTCGTAAAAAAACAAGCCTCTTAATTTTTACGAAAAATCCAACATAAAGAAATGTAAGTCAAAGAAAATTTAACTACTATTTAACTATTTTAATAAAATAAGAATAAAAAATTTATAGTGCAAACGCTCACGATTTTAAACATAAGCCGTAAAAAAAACTCGCCTCATTTTTTTTCTTACTTTTATGGAAAATGCAGCAAATCAGGCCGTGTAATTTAAGTAGGCCTTACTGTCTTCAATTATATTTTTATCATGTAAAAAATATTGAAGTAAATAAGTACAGTTTAATAGTAAAGTAAATTAATAGTTAACCAAAAGCCAAGAACTTTAGATTGATTAACTTTTTACTGTTTACTAAAATTAATTGAAATATAGAGACCAAATTAAGAAGTTGTTTAGAAATAGTTTAGAAATTTTTTAATGACTTTTAAATAATTTAAAACTCTATAAAAACATTTAATAAAGATTTCTAAAAGATAGAAAAATAATTTTTTTAGTAGTCTTCCACCTTAAATTTAAATTATTCAATTTAAGTATAGAAAAATCATACTTTTTTATTTAATTAAATAATTGCATTAATTAAATGAAAACAATAATTATATTTATATATAATATAAGTTTTTTTATTAAATATACTGATTTCCAATTACATCTCTAAAATTGTTTAAAACTATTTCATCTTGTTATGGCACCCACGCTATTTTTGGAGCACGTGTTGTAGTTGTAGACTTAGGGGGCAATCCTCCGTATCCTGGTGATTGTTTTGCATAAGGTTTTGTTTGTTTCTTTACACCTTTAGATATTTTGTTTTTATTCTTTTTCGGTTTAACTACAGGTTGTATTATATCTTTTTTCAGTTGATTTCCGTCATCAGTTACTAAAAAAATTTTGTTTTGAAGTTGAAAAAACGAAAAAAAAAAATAAAATAAATAAAGATGTAAAAAACTTAATACTCTTAAAATTTTATTAATGGTATAACCTTGCTCAGATGCTCCTGCGGACGTAACTGTAAACTTCTTATAACGGTGAAGATAGTGTTCCCTTGCAGTGTAACGCTCATCACGATTGTCAAAAGTGTTTCTTTTGGCCAAACGCAGTTTTGTCTGGTAGTGTTTCTTAACCAGGTTTGGAGGACCTTCAGCACCTGCTAGATCCTTTAAATAATTTACATAATTATAAGTTAAAATGTCTATCGCATTATTTATCTTTCCCTCTCTCATACACTTTTTCTTTTTTTATATCTACATCTCTCTCTCTCTCTCTCTCTCTCTCTCTCTCTCTCTTTTGGAACAAAATTGACTCACTCAACTTAAAATATACGTAAACTACTTTTTTTATTCTTTCGTTTTACAAAATTTTCATTTAACTACATTGTCCAATATAATTCAAAGCAAATTTCATATTTAACAGGCTCGAAGGAACAAAAAATTATATTGGGGGGTAGTGCTGGATTAAGGGGCCCCGAAATAGTTTCGATTTTTTTTTTTTTGTAATTCATTTTTTCAAAATTCAAAATTAGTTATTTGAAATATTATGGGGGGGGGGGGGGCAGGGAAGGGCTAATGTCTTAGCTGCTACCCCCTTCCCCCGGTTGTTCATGGTTGTATATTTATATATATATATATATATATATATATATATATATATATATATATATATATATATATATATATATATATATATATATATATATATATATATATACTATATATATATATATATATATATATATATATATATATATATATATATATATATATATATATATATATTACGATTTTTGTTAATAAAAAACTCTTTTATTTTTAATTTTTTGTTCTATATTTTTAGGCTATCTATTGTCTAAAAATGTTCAGACATTAAACTCTCACAAAAGTAACATATTCATAAAAACTACACGCCCATACACCTATATACAACAAAAAAGAAATAACAGCTAAATTAAAATAATTTATTTTTTGTGTTTTATTACAAAATACCTCCACTCTACTCTAACCTATGTATTATTAAATTGGTTACTACGACTAAATTTGAAATTAAACAAAACATTTTATGGATCACATAAATCACACAAAAAATATCCTGAAACTATTTGGCAACATTTTTGATGAGGTGGCTTATTAGCAATATGCCAATTTAGAGAAAACTTAATTATGCCATATGTATCAGCAGCTTTTCTAATTTTGAGTTCCTTTACACTCGCAGCTAAAACTGCATTTCATCCCATTTTGGATGATTGATCTATCTTAAATCATTGCTTACCTTCTTTGTTTACATTAAACACTATTAATAATCAAAGTTAAATTATAAAAATAAATTTTTTTTTGAATTTATCACTAAAATTGCTTTTCTAAATAAGAATATTTTAGATTAAAAACAAAATCATTAATCTGTAAACAGCATTTCCGAATGTATACTCAATAATATAAATAGCTTAATATACTCAATAATATAAATAGCTTGTTGTTCCATGTGCTCCACAAAAGTCATTTTACTGAAATTAATACTATTCAAAAAGTTGAATTCCAAATATTTTTTTAAAACCAGATTCTAAAAGAGGATAAAAAATACTGTCTGAAAAATATCTTTTATAAATAAAGCAAAAGATTCTAAAAGAGGATAAAAAATACTCTTTAATGCTGTGTTGATGAACGGCTCTTGCCTCCATTTTTCTTCCGCAGCCGTTGGCGGCTGCCTCCCAATACTATTTTAGCGGAAAAATATTCTAGCTTCCACCTTTTTTATTGATACAGTCAGACAGAGTTTTTTTCTTAGAGGCAAAATATTTTGGATGCCGTCTCCAGTGGCTTTTGGCTGCGGCCTCCAAATTGAATACAAAAGTTTTGCCTCCTGCACGGAGTAAATAAGAAAAAAAAATTTCATGCTTGTTATTAAGTTAAGTATCAATTTAAATAGTAATTAAGAGCAAATATAAAAAATTTGGCATCAAAGTTGCGTTTTATATGATTTATTGCTAAATTTTGATTATTTAATCAAATAATAATATTGTCGGAGTGGTTGTTTATCGAATAAATGCGAATAAAATTGAATAAAATTAAATAAAACCTTAAAAAACTATCGAGTAAATTTGTAGTTTCAAATTTAAAACGAATGTTAAAAATTGGAAATTTCATTTCTATGCTTTAGGCATAAAATCATTTCGAAAAAATCATTTCAAAAAAATGTTTTTAATAAATAATTAAATTGTCAGTTTATGATTAAAATTTGATATTTTGTCGTCCATTCATGCTAAAACTTTCATTTTACGACCATAGCGTTTAATTCTTAACTTTAATCATTAGATATTGTAAAAATAGTGGAAAAATACAACAACCTTTAATATTCATTAAGAATTAAAAAAATTAATTATTTTCGATTCTTGAATTCAATTTTTTCAATATTAAAAACTTTTGCGAAAATTAAACTTTTTTTGTTTAAATAATTTTTTTTTTCAATAAAAGCGCACTTTAATCAAGCCAAATAATATTCTATCGAGATTTTTTTATAACCAATATAAGTTTAATATTCAATTATAAATTATAACTCCTCGCAAAATATTTTATATTATATATTTATTCACTCGTAAAAATCTTGTATTAAATTTTTACCATCATGAGAATTTTACTCCCCACGTAAAATTTTACTTTGCGACTAAGTTGTAGACCTATTTTGTCAATACTTTTGACTCAATAGTATTGATAAAATACAAGCTGATCATAAAAAAGATTTTTGCAATCAGGGAGAAGCAATCTTTAAAATATTTAAAAGTGTTGAGTAAATTCTTTTTTTGTGTGCAATATATATATATATATATATATATATATATATATATATATATATATATATATATATATATGCATATATATATGCATATATATATATATATATATATATATATATATATATATATATATATATGTATATATATATACACATATATATATATATATATACATATATATATATATATATATATATATATATATATATATATATATATATATATATATATATATATATATATATATATATATATATATATTTGAGTTACCTGATTGGCAACTGTCGTTACCTCGTCATAGACATTATATCGTTTATCTGGCTTTTTTTCATATCTTGCAAATTCATTTGTTTTTTTAACAACTGTAGATTTTACCGTATGAGGTTCTGGGTTAGCTTCCTCGTCAAAGTCAAAATTTACAGTATCTTTATCCCAAGAATCTGTTATAAATTCATTCTTAATTTGTACGATGTTTAACACAAGCAAAATAAAATATTTTGTTAAACAAATTTTATAGAAGAGCATTCTCTAAGTGATAAAAATAATATGCTTTTTTACGCAAAAAAATCTTAAAAGCTGCATTTCAGTTTATTTTTGCACTGTCAGCGTGCTGAGTTTATTTAGAAGTTGCGTATGATTTTGTAAATAGGGACGCATTTAATTATAACTAAATACTCAAAAATAATGTTTAGTAAACAGCCTCTCCTTTCCTCCTCCACCCCCCCCCCCACCTTCAAACTCCACCCCCCTACCTTCAAACAAACAAACCAAAAGCTAAAAGTTCAAAGATAAGCTATCAACAAATTGCCTTAAGTTTGATTATTGCTCTTGCCTCATTTAAGTTTTTTTAAGAGTTTTTCAGCGTTATAATGGAGTCCAATCTTCTTAACTATGCTTTAATGGAGTGTATTTGTGTTAACTATGCTCATGACTTTAATGAGAGATTAGTTACAATGTTGCACTGTAATAATTTTAAAATAATATGTATTTTTAAGAGCTCAACTTGTGAAAATTTTACGATTTACTTTACGATTTACTTATTGAAAAAAAAAGAAAAAAAAAAGTTGTTTAATTTAAAAAATATATTTAGCAGTTAACCACACTTTCCCTCGCTTTATATTTAATATAGATTTATATATGATTATATATATGTTTACTTAAAACATGTATTAGAACAAGGTGCAGAACCATGAGATTGTAGAAGTTATCGAGAAAAGAGTGATTTATAGAATAATAATTAAAAAACTGATTATACCAAAAAAAGTTTAAAACCGCAGTTTATCGCGGTTTCAAAATTAACTCCATATTCCACTCCAAATAAAAGATTTGGTTGAAATGGCTGCTAGGCCCGAAATAAAAGTTTCTATCAATTAGACTGTCTACATTGCATTCCCGGATTCGTCGTTTGGAAATGATATTTCATATTTCTTACCACTTGTCATTTCAAACAACCTTCTAATTAACTTCGTTAATTGGGAGCTTGTTCTCCAATCACGTGATGCTAACAATGCTTATGAACTGTTTTTAGCGCAGTTTTGTAAACAATACAGTAAAGCGTTCCCTGTAAAAAAGTTTTATATAAACTCAAAATCATTTGTATTGCCTTGGATAACAAAAGGTTTACTAAAATCGTCAAAAAAAAAAAAAAACTTTATCAAAAATTTCTTAAAAAAAAAACTATTCAAATGAAGCAAAATATAAAAACTATAAAAATATATTTGAAAAAATCAAAAAATACTCTAAAAAATTATATTATTTGAAATTGCTAGAAAAAGCAAATAGAAATACTCAACAAACTTGGAATGCAATTAAAGAAATAATTGGACAAAACAAATATAAAAATAACGCTCTGCCAAAAATACTTTTAAAGGTAAGTTTCCACTCATCCGTTTTTCTATGGGAAAGGGAAAGGGAACGGAAAAATTATCACGTGAGCATGCGCAGTTTACTTTCGGACAAATAAAATCTTTTGTTACGCATGCTCACGTGATTATTTTTTCCTTTCCTATCCCGTTCCCGTTAAAAAACGGATGAGTGGAAACTCGCCTTAATTGACGATGAATCAATTTATGATAAAGCACTAATAGCTGAAGAATTTAACAGTTTTTTCATTAATGTTAGCTCTAATTTAGCACGAAGTATTCCTCCAGCTTCTTTTACATTTGATTCTTATCTAACAAATTCTAATAAAAAAATGAATGAGTCAAAGCTAGATATATGTGAGTTGCGGACTGCATTACTAAGCTTAAAAAGTAATCACTTGTAAAAAAAAATTAAGTTCTGTTTTAAATAGTCATCGGTTAATCCATATATTTTAATACAATCCAACAGAGTTTATGTTATTTTCGGTTTAATCAGATTAGTCAGGATCCTCATTTTGTATTTCTGGATCAAATAATTCAATAAAATCCAGAAATATAGTTTTCCAGCGGAACATTTAATCCAAGAATATGTAAGTTTTTTCTCAGACCACACATTTATATCCCAAATAAAAAAAGCGAGTTTAATGTTTTGGATTTTGCTTCTACGGACATAGATGTTGAAGTTGAAGCCAAACATAAAACCGCTTCGTTGTCTCGATTCTCATTATAACTCAAGTTTTCTTGCTTTTCATCAACAGCTTTATGTTTTTTTCTGAAATTTTTTTTTTAAAGCTTTTCTTGCTTATTTTGTATCTTACAAACTAAAAAAGAAATCAGTATAATTTTAGTTGTAATTAGCCGAGCTGATTTTAGAATAACAATACTATGAAAAATGAATTTATATTCAACCATGGAGTAATATTTCATAAACAATAAAATTAATTTATTTATAGTATTTAGTTGCCGTATACAGTTTTCAATATTAGAACTAAAAGTTCTAATATTGAATACTGTATTAAGAGCTGTATATAGAGCCTTGGCTAGGCTACCCCACACCCCTGATTGGGGGAGGAGAGGCCCACTAAATTTAAGGGGCTCATTTGTTAATTGAGGAGCCCTTCTAAAAATTTGAAGAATCTTTTTTTTTAGTAATACCTAAGTTTCGGAGGGAGCCTCCGACCTAAGAAAGCTACGGCAATGACTGCATCAGCTTTGTTTGTATATAAATATATTATAATGTAATTAGCAAATAAGCGAGAAAATTAAATTTTTTGGACTAATTGAAAAATTTAAAAGTAGTAGGAAGTAACCTAACGTAGTTTATAATATTGAAAATTTAATTTATATGTAAAAATATTTTTAAATTAATATTTTTGTATAAAGTAACTGATCGCGTTCCAGAAAAAAAAAAACAGAATGATCTTCTGGTATGTTCCGGCACCAGGCACCACCGTTTGTCTTATGTTTATCACAAATTTTTTTCCGTACCTGCCAAACTCGCTTCGAATTAATTTGTGATTCATAAGTCAGAGAAGTAAATAATTTTGGCTAATTATTTTCCTTTCATATGGTTAACACAAGTCTAATTAAAGAATCAATTATTTTAAAAGTATAACTACATTTAAATGATTTAAAACAAGTCAAATAAAAGAATCAATTATTTTATAAGTATAATTATATTTAAATGATTAACAAAACTCTAATTAAAGAACCAATCATTTTTTATATCTGAATCTGATTCAGATATTAAAATAATATCTAATTAAAATAATTATTAAATTAATATCTGAACTTGATTCAGATATTATTTTAATAAAATTAATGTTGTATTAACTGTTCATTTATTGTCTAAATTAAAAGGTTCAAGGTTGAAATAAGTTCGATGTTTTTTCAAAACCATTTCGATTAGCTGAACCATAGTTATAAGAAAGATTAATTATTCTTATGCCTATGGCTGAACTCAATTTAAATTTTTTTGTATATGTAACTGAATATATTTGGATTGTAAATTTTACATGGTCATAACTTTTGAACTTTACAATATTTTTGAATATAGATTTGTCAATAAAGGTATTTTTGTTTCCAGGTCTCCATCATTGCAATTTTCTGCAATGCATCCTCATTCGGCATAGAAATGAACCTACTTTAGTTTGGAAATTGCACAATGAGTGAAAGTGTCTTTGAAACATCAAGCTTAGGAAAAGACAGTAAGGACTTGAGACATCTAAAATTAAAAAAATAATAATAAAACATTGCGAGCGCCCATGTATATATTCAAAAATTTGTTGGCAAATCTAGACCCTGGATTCGGAAAATGTCAGTTTTTTATTTTTATTTTTAATGACCTTTTAAGTAGCACAGTGGGCCAGAATCCCATATTTTTGGAAAAAAGTCATAACTTTTTTTCCTTTCATCCATAGGCCCCAAAAAGTAATATATAAATTAATTGGATGATTATAATTTAAATGAGCATTGTTTATTGGTGTGGTTGCCAAGGCAACCCCATTTGCATAGCAACACTTATTTATGCTTAGTTCCTAAGGGCTATTTTTAGCCAAATATTTCTAAAATTGGTATGCAAATTAATCTTATGATTCTAATAGGATTGAGCACAACTAACTGTTTTAATTTACAGTCACACTTTCATATAGATACAGACATTTCCAAAATTATAAAGATACAAAAGATACATTTATAAACTAATATCATCTGAGGATGACCTCAATAAGTCAATAACTCCTGCTGGTAAGTTTTTTGTTTTTGTGTGACTTCCTGCTGTCTTTCTCAGAGATGCAATAAGTGGATCAGATGTACACAGAAGTTGATTTAACAAATCTTGATTAGTTTTCACACGAGATGATTTTCTTGCAAAATGTTCACAACAGTTTTGAAAGTCTTTATTACGTGCTTCTTGAGCTTCTTCAGAATACATACCAATGAGTAATGCTAAACTTTTAATAATTTCAGAACCATGAATTAAAATTTTGTGGAGAGATTGTGGCATATAGTACCAAGGATAATGATGAACATAAAGTCGAGGTGTTTTTAAACAGAAAGCCTCAAATTTATCAGTGTCAATATCTAAACCACATGAAATTGTTGCCAATATAATATGCAAATTTGAAATCAGTTCAACATCAATATTTAAAATTTCTGCAAACTTTTCCGCATTTTGAAATGCTCTTCGAGCCGTATTTCCATCATTTGATGTTCCACTTCCACTAGATTTCGGAACATCAACTATTTCATCTTTAAATCTATTTTGAATTTGTTGTTTTAGAGCCTTTACTTTAGATTTATCTTTTGCTGTTCTTGCCTGCCACTTTTTCAAAGTTATCTTATATCCAATATGTAATAAACATTCAAAAAATCGTATCCAAGCATGTAAGGATGATAAACCAAATGAATAACTCACTGCCATACCCTTTTTTAAAACCATTTTTTCAATAAAATTCATTGTTTTAGGACTTGCCCCACATATAGAACAGTATTGACATGAATTTGTAACATCTGAAAGAGCAGTATGAACTTTTCCGTCAATCATAGTAATTTGTATAATATGATGTATTTTGATTTTTTTATTATTTATATCAACTTCAGTATCTTGCAAGTTTGAAATCTCAACCCTAATGAGATCCAATTCTGATTTAGAAACTGCTGCCGTTTCTTTTTCAAATTTAAAACGCAGAGGTCTACACTACATTGTTGATGATGGTCGCGGATTTCGCCAAGCTGCGTACTGTTTTCCATTTGAAAAACCACACAAGTCCAATGGCACTAGGCAAGTAATAAAAAGTGTCTGGTCATTGTTTAAATTTCTTATTACTGTTCCTTGCGATATTTGGTTATATATAGACTGTCCTGTGGCACCATCAAAGCCTATTTTGTATCTCAGAGAAAGTCTATCTGGAGTGCCTTCAGTGCTAAGGACATCATACTGTGCCTTGCGTATTCTATTTGCTGTATGATCAACCAAAGCTTGTAGTTTTATTTCAGCTGAAAAGTCTGAGACAGATATATCTGCAGGATAGCATAACAGTTTTGCATCCCGAACATCATTATATGGAGGATATATGTCAACTCCCATTTCAACTGCTTGATTTCAAATAATTTGGTAGGAAGCTTTTGTCAATCTAGCATCTAAAAGAAGACAAAGAGCTTCATCTTTAGACATTCTACAATAATTTTTTGAGGTTTTTTCAGTTGGGTTTTCTTTTCTCCGTTTAATTTCTAAAATTGTAACGCAGAAGCAGAATACATTTCAGTTAAGTGACTAACTTTATGTTTTTAGGTTTTAGTAGAGTAGTCATCAAAGTTTGTCTTATTTGGTCTTCCAATAGGTATTGGTGTTACATTTAAATTTTCAGGAACATGGTTTTGCAGCCATTTTTTGTTCTTTTTTTCAAATCGAGCCATGCTGCAATATGACTTGCGCCACTTATCTCGTAGATGCGTTATTATAGTTCCTAATTGCTGCTTGTTGCAATCCAAATTCATAGCATCAATAAGTTTGTCCACAATGCCAGAGTCAGATATTTGTAGATTATTAGGTTTATGGATAATGAATGCATAGATATCAAAATATTTCATTTTCAGCCTACAAATACAAAAAATATACTATTTATGAGACATTTGGAGATAAAACAAACTCCAAATATTTATATGTTTATTTTAATGTGATAAAAATATGATTTGCTAAAAAATTGCGATGATTGGAGCCTGGAAACACAAAGAAAAACCAGAATGTTGGTTCCCCTGCCCCAAAGATGAAACTTGTAAAAATCATTAATAGAGACGCAGCTGACACCCGCCGACAATAGAAAAACCATATATTGATAATGAACATATTGGGCAAGATATTTTAAGTCTCAAATTTCTGGAGCACCTTGGAGCTCAAAAGTATTTCATTATTTAAGTGAAATTTTCACTAAAAAATGTGCTTTAAATACGCCATCATTAGAAATCAATTTATTTGATTTAGCTTACGCGTAAAATAATTTTGCAATAGCTCATTTGATAGATAATACTTAGTTTTATTTAATTATTCAATTAAAAAATAAAGTTTTAGTAATTAATACCAGTTTTATGCTTATCATTAACACGAAAAATATTATTAAATTAAAAAAAAAAAAAAAAAAAGACTTGAAAAAAAAATACCTTTTTTATTAACAGCTTAAAATGCAAACAGCATGATAGTTATACAGAAATATATACATTTTATAAAAGCCGGATGTTTAAGCTATAAAATGGTATATAACAATGTCATTTTTGAGAATATTTTTGTTATACTTTTTTCCACCACCTGGCCCACTGTGAGTAGCAAAAAATTTATTTCATTGACCTTTGTTGGCAAAGGAAAGATGCGCCATTCCCCATTTAAAATCTGTTTGGGGCGCTCCAGGTTGTTCTCTCGCTAAAATTCTCATTGTAATGAGGATTTTAGCGATAATATAAATCAATATAGATATAAATCAATTGGCTTATAATATAGTAAAATATAAATCAATTTATTTATATTTTTCAGTCCATAGTTTTATCTTTTTTTTTTTCACGCTATTCATAGTCAAAAATAATATTTTTTGAAATTTTTTCAAAATTTTTAAATTTCATTTTTTATTATTAGTCTTTTTCTAACTTTTGAAAGCGTTTTAATAAATAAAAGAATATTTTTTATTGCTGTTTTGTTTTATTTGCTGTTTTGCAAACCAATTTATTTTCTAAAATATCTTTTTTTATTTTTCTGTTAAATAAAACATGAACACAATCTAATCTTATATTGTGGTATTGTAGAATCTTAATTTACCCTTAAATATATTCTAAATAAAATTTCTTTTAAATATTAAAATATAATTTTTAAGTATTTTTATAACTATAATATAAGATTTATTTTTTCTTTTTAGTTTTTTAGCTTAACTTAGATATAGTTTTATCTATTTTTTTTTTGTTAGTCATTTTATTGTTTTATTTTTTAATTATTATTTGTTTCTTAATAATGATGCATAAATTTTTTATACAGTTATATATTATTTGTTTTTTACTTTAGCCATTTATTATATATTATTTATTCTACCGTAAATTGTTATCTTTTTTTTTTTTCTTTATTTAGTAGTTATTGTTATTATTATTTTTAATCTTATGTTATTGCATTTTTGCCGAAGGTAGTTAACGTAATTTTTTGTTTTGTTTGTAATGTTTGTTGTAACTTTTTTTTGGTTTGATTTTCTCAGTGTTTTTCTGTTTATATTTTATTTATTTAGTCATAATATTTGCTATATATTTTGGTTATTTTAACAGTTATGATTGATACATTAACTCAATCTTTACAATTTTTTTAGTAATAGTCGTTTTTTATGTCATTGTTAGTAGTTACGTTTTGTCAGTTTATTACTGTTTATAACGGTAACTTTGAATGTATAAACAATTGTTGGAAAGAAATACCGATTTATTCAAATTATTATAAGTACTGCATTATTATAATTATTATAATTTATATTATTGCTATTATAATTATTATTGTTATTATTATTATGGTTATTATTTCTATTATTGCTATTATTATTATTATTGTCATTATTATTTATAGTTAACACAAATCACTAAGATGTGTCTTTACATTTAAATCCAGGTATCGTCTCATATAACAGCAGTTAAAGTTAGTTAGAGCGCTTATTTTAGAATGGAGAAGCCTATTGTTCAATGCCATCTTTGGTCATTCTTGCATCATTGGTAAGGAAAAGGGCGTGAACTTTCTAGTTAAATGCTTTTCTGCGCTGCTCTGTGACAAAATCGTAAGGAATTCTTGAACACCGTAAAAAATATAACATCGAACCACGGAGTTATAATAAAGAGGAAGCGGTATTTGAAGCTAGTCTTGAAATTCGGCCGCCATCTTGATTCACCCAAAATAGTTTCACAGAAAGTTGAGTTTTACTTGAAACTTTGTTAAAGCAAAATCAAAACTCTTTAAAAATTCTTGAATAATTTGTCAGTTTATGTTTGGCAGGTTATACTATCCTTTAGAGAATTATTTATTGATGGGCTCTCTTCTTCTTCTTTTTTTTATTTTTTTATTTAATTCATTTATTTAGCCGTACAAATATTTATAAGTTCGGTGTTTTATTATATATATATATATATATATATATATATATATATATATATATATATATATATATATATATATATATATATATATATATATATATATATATATATATATATATATATATATAAAGATGGCAAGGACGAGAAGAAGAGAGGTTTGTCTTATTACCAAGTCCCTTGTTTTTTCTATACTTTTATATAAATACTTTGTAATATATATATCAAAAATAATAAAAACTCAAACTCAAAGAAGGTTACTTTTTTTATTTCCTTCTCTGTCTCATTTAAGAAAAAGAATAAATTAAATTATCGTTATTAAAATCTATAAATGCTGTAAATCTTTATAATTACTTTTTTATAATATAATCGACTGTAATATTTATAATTAAAGACTTAAGACCTATCCAGACAAATAAAGTATGCATTAGTAGACAAATAAAGTATGCATTAGTAATTTTCAAATGTAATACTAGATAATAATGATGTAATATAGATGTAATATAGATAGTTTTAAAAATAATTATTTATTTGTTTATTATTCAAAAGTAATAGTTTTAGTTTTTGTTTAAACTGTTCAATAATTGTAAGTGTTTTAATATCATTATTAATTATCTTATTCCATACATTAGGTCTTCTAATAGTTATTGAGAACTTGGTGGACACATATATAGTTTTGGGTTGAACAAAGTTGTTACTTGAATATTTAGTCACGTATTTGTGTTGAGTTTTATTAAATAATGGTTTGAAGATATTTGGTTTTGTATTTTTATTAGTTTTATAGATAAAAAATTTAAGATAATATAAATTTATTTGGTGCAAATTTAATAATTCTAGATTGTTAAACAATCTTGAATGTGAGAGGCATTTGATAATAATTTCATTGTATTTTTTTGTTTGCTAAATAGCTTTTTTGTCTTTGTTTTATCGGTACTGCACCAAGCAATGTTTGCATAATTAAGATGAGAATGAATAAATCAGTAATATATGTATTTCAAATATGATTGATCTAGGTATGGTTTTGTTTTATAGAGTAATCTGATATTTTTAGAAATTTTATTTTCAATCATGTTCATGTGTTCTTTTCAATTTATGTACTCATCTAGAATTAAATCTTAAAATTTCATTTGACGTTCTCTTTTTACGATGTATAAATCCATCGTAAAAAGAGAACGTTCCAATAATAAATTTTGAAAGTGCAAGAAGGATTTTATCTTTTTTATGGAGGCGAAAAAAAATAGTATACTTAGTTTTAGTTAAATTAATTGAAAGTTTATTCATATTTAACCATTCGCTATATTTTAGAAGTTCAATGTTGACCATTTTAAATAATGTTGTTATATCACTATGAGAATAAAATAAATTTCTGCCATCAGCAAATAAGAATCTTTTAGAATAGAATCTAGAATATTGGAGGCTTTGCTTAAACCACTAGCATGAATTAAAAATAAAGGTGATCCTAATATAGATCCTTGAGGAACGCCGCAAGTAATTGTCATATTGTTAGTTTTTCCATCGTAGAATGAAATATATTGTTTTCCATTAGATAAGTAGCTTTTAAACCAAGCTATGTTTGCATTTTTGTTTTCGTCTATATTTTCGTCTATATCTTATATTTTTGTTTCTAACTTTTTAATCAAAATACTATGATCAACATCATAATATTTTGATTAAAAAAATGTGGAACGCCTTACTAAGATCTATGAAAACACATAAAGTAAACTTGTTTTTGTCAAAATCTTGAAAAATAATCTGAATGAGATAAAGAATTGCATGATCAGTAGAATGCCCTGTTTTGAAGCGAAATTGTTTTTATAAAGAATTTTTTTTTTTCTGAAAATGAATATAATTTGTAATACATAATGCTTTCTAGCATTTTCGAGAAGCAAGGAAGAATGGAACTAGGTCTATAGTTAGAAAAATTAGTATCTCCTCTAGATTTAAAAATTGGTATTACAATTTTTAAATCTGGAGGAGATACTAAATTTTAAGTTTTTTTGGAAAAATTCCTTGTTTAAACAAAAGATTAAATATATGCAAAAGAATTTTTTTAATAAAAAAAAACGGTCCCATTATCATTAAATATATTTTGTTATATGTATCAAATATATTTGTATTAGTATACAAAACTTTCTTTACTTTTAAATTTTAATATAAATGTCATTTTATTATTTGACAAAAGTTATGTACTCTTTAACGTTTTTTTGTATATTTTATTTATATTTGTTTATAAACACGGGCAATTTGTAAACGGGGCTCGGCGATAAGACAGTCATTGTCTTCTTCTTGCTCCGGCCAATTTTTATAAATGTAATATGTCTATATTGTAAATATATGAAACGGCAAAAAAAAAAAAAAAAAAAAAAAATATATATAGAAAAGGCATTTAACCCAGCAATTATTTGGTCTAAGAAAGACGTTTTGAATACGTTTTTAAACGTATTAGACGTTTTTGATACGCTTAAGAGACGTCTTTTTTAGACAGAATGTTTGCTGAGAATTGTAAAATTATTGCTAACATTATCAAATCCTTGTGCTTTTTTTTTTTTTTTTACAACTTCAATAATTTTACACATCGTTATGTTATAACTACATGACATAATATAATGTAAAAAAATAACATATTAACGACCACGTATAACATAGCATAATAAAAAGTGATTTGACAAGTATAACTAAGTATAGCGTAAATTAATAGTGTTTCTTATCATAAAAACTACCAGTATTTTTTAAAAATAAAAAATAAAAATAAGAAAAGAAAAAAAAGACAAGAAGTTTTTGTTACTTCAAATATATACATGTTGTTCTAAAGGAAAACTCGTAGAAGTCTATAAAGACCTATCATCGAGTACCTCTTTAAATGGTTAATCAAAGTCTTTTATTTTTATATATAGTCAAAAAGGGTTAAACAATATACAGTCAATGATATTCATAAATATTTTATTATAAGTTTTAATGTTAAGTTTTATTATTATTTAATGTTAATATTTTAGTATAAATTTTAATGTTAACGGTTTTCTATTTCCTACCGGGGTCCGTACCTATATAACAAAATAATATCCAAAAATATAGAACTTAAAGTATTAAATAATCCTGCCAACTTATAAAATAAATTAAAACACCTCATACTTAATATCAACAACTATATCGACATGTATTAAGTTTTATTAAGTTTAATACATGTCGATATAGTTGTTGATATTAAGTATGAGGTGTTTTAATTTATTTTTCAAGTTGGCAGGGTTATTTAATACTTTAAGTTCTATATTTTTGGGTATTATTTTGTTATATAGGGACAGACCCCGGTAGGAAATAGAAAACGGTGAGAACTTTGTTGTTCTTTTAGGCAGTGTGAAGTTGCCTGTTGCTCTTGTTGTATAACTATTAGAGTTATATATTTAAAAAATGCGATGGGACTAGTCCAAGTTTATATTTAAGCATAAATAGTACATTTTGGTAGATGTTGATTTGGTAAACATTTAGTGCATTCAAGGTTTTTAGCAAGGGTTCAGCATGGGTGAGTTTATTTTTATTATAAACTAATCTTGATGCATGTTTTTGACTTATATAAAAAGCACTCAATTTGGATTTGTGTGTACTTGCCCATGTAATATTAGCGTACGTAAGATTAACTTTAGATGTAAGAAAAATAAAGCGGTTTAAGATTATGTAGGGACAACATAGGTTTAACTTTGTAGAGTATCCCAATATTTTATGAAATTTTGGTGTTTATTGTACTTATATGGGCTCTCCAAGATATATTTTCGTCAATTAGTATCGTTTAAGAGTGGAATCTTGGGGGGGGGGGGGGGTCACTCAACTCTTAGTAGTTTTGAGTGTTTATAACTATCAGAAAAAACACATTGTTGTCTGTTGCTTAGATAGTTTTTGAACCAGTCAAGGGTTATATTTTTTATCCCATCGCTTTTCATTTTTTTTAAGTAAGATATTATAATTTACAGGATTAAACGCTTTTGACAGGTCTATAAAGACGCCTAAAACGTGCCGTATTTTTTTATCAAAAGAATCACTTATATTGTTAACTAGACCTAGAATTGCGTGTTCAGTTGAATATTGTTTTTTGAAACCAAATTGCTTTTTATTTAGGATTTTATTTTGGATTAAACGCAATCTGTTACAATACAATACAATCTGTTATAGATTACTCTTTCAAGAAGCTTAGAAAAGGTAGGGAGTACTGAGGTCTATAGTTATTAATTAAGTATCATTCATTTGTTTTAAATATTGGTACTACTTTAGCTACTTTTAACTTGTCCGATACAACTCTTGTTTTAATCGAAGACTTAAAAATTACAAATATAGGTAGTTATCGTTGTAAAGACATTTGCCACTACCTACTACAGATATCATCTACACCTGGAGTTTTATTTAATTTTAAGGAATGTAGAGCAAAATTAAGTTCCTGGTAGTTTATTTCTTTGTATTTTAGTTTGCTCTGGGTGTCACTTAGCTACGATTTAAATGAGTTATTAGGAGACTTAATTTTTGGGGTTAAATTATTAATACTTAAATTATTTTTTTTACAGTATTCCATGTTTTTTTAATGTAACTAGTTGCTTTTTTTTATTTAGTTCGAGTAGTAATTTTTCTTTGAACTTTTTTTTATTTTTTCAAATAAATTTTTGTATTGTTTGTAAGTATTTTTTTTTTCATTTCTATTTTTTAAATACTTAATGTAAAGTTTTTGTTTTTTTTTAGGATTTTTTTATATCTTTAGTAATCCATGGAAATTGTAAGTATTTTACTTTTATTTCTTGTTATATTATAGAGAAGTGATAATCAAAGTGCTTTAAGAATATTTCTATAAATTCATTATAAGCGGAGTTGGTATGCCAAAGGTTACATTCTTAGTAAATCCTGTCCCACCTCACTGCCAATAGTGAGTCTTTAAACTGTTGAGTAGTAAGATTATTAATTTTTCGTTTATAGCTTTGATTTTAGAGTTATTACTTTTTGTATCTTGAAAAAAGGAAAAGTATATCGGAAAGTGATTGTATATATCCGTTTTGATTACACCTGCATTTAAGAATCATAAAGTTAATTAGTCAATATATTGTCTATTGCAGTGATTGAATTTAATGTTACCCGGGTTGGTTTGTTTATTATAGAAAAGATGTAGTGTTGAAACATATCGTCAAAAAAAGTTTTGGTGACAGCATCTTTATTGTGCTGTAGACAATTTATATTTATGTCACCAATACAGAATAATATTTTACGTCACCAATACAGAATAATATTTTACGTCACCAATACAGAATAATATTTTACGTCACCAATACAGAATAATAGTTTACGTCACCAATACAGAATAATATTTTACCTAATAATATTTCTATTATTGATTTGGTAGGAATCAAGTATTTCTCATTGTTTAACTCAATATGTTTTAATCTTGATGCTAAATTTAAACCTGAGTTGACAAACACCTCATTAAAAGTTTTTGCAACTATAGGTTCTTTTGTAATATCTTGATGATGATAATTTGTATACATTTTTTATACCTTAATTCATTTTCATAAGTTCTTTTTTTTCAGTAATACTTCATACAATCTTTTTTTTTTCTTTTTTTTTTTTGATGATTTTATTATTCCTGATGTAATGCAGGGGTTTAAAAATGTTTTGGTTTTAATAATTTTTGTTACCACTGGAAAAGCTTTATCATCTGAAGAAAATTGTTATAAGCAGTAAATGAGCGGTTTGAATTCTTCAGTTTATACAAATAACATTTCGATTACTAAATTTTAAATGACTTTTAAATGAATTTTTAAAGAGTTTTTTTAAATACTATTTAGCTATCTCGTTATTTGAACTATGTTGAAATGCAGCTATTTCAACATGCTGTTAAAAGATATTGAATTTCAGACAGTACGAAAGATTCTTGTAAAAATAAATCCAAATGTTTTTGAGGTTTTAAACAAATAAAAGAAGTATATATTTAAACAAATAAAAATATATATATTTATATATATATATATATATATATATATATATATATATATATATATATATATATATATATATATATATATATATATATATATATATATATATATATATATATTTACACACACACAGAGGTATAGATACCTGGGGTACTCCACAAGTTATATTTCATTGTCAGGATCATTTTCATTACTGTTACAAACTGTTTTTGGTAGCTTAAATAACTTTTAAGTAACAATAAAACTTTTTCTTTGATTTTATAATATTTATTTTTTAAAGGAGAATTTTATAATTTCAGTTGTATCAAAAGCTTTTGATAAACAAATGTCCAGCGTATACTAAAATTTTTTAAAAGATTCAGCAATACTTCGTGTTCTGTTGAACAGTTTTTTTATAGTAGAGTAATGAATCCTTTTTTTAAACTTTAAATTAATGTTTCATTCAAAGCAAACGGACGTGTTTACAACTGCTGTAAAAGAAATCGATTGAAGATTAAAAAATAAATAAATAAAATATCCATAAAAGTAATTTTTGATTAAAGAAAGAAGAAAGGTTTTGCTGTATTTTTATTATTTATTCAAAAACTTGCTTGTTTGTTTGAAATTAGTTTTGCTGAAAGTTTGTTTGTTGTTGAAAGTTGTTTTGCTTTTTCGTTATATTGTTGTTAAAAGTTTTGTGTTTAGAGTTGAAATTTTTCTTTGTTGATGTTAGGTTCAAAGTTTGTTTGAAAGTTATTTTGGAAGTTGTTGCAGTGTTGCAACCTTTTTCCTAAAGTTTGAAACTTGAAAGATTCGGAAATTGAAAGTTTTGTTGTTGTCTTTTTTTTTTTTTTTTAGAAAAAGTGTTTTTTTTTTTTTTAATTTGTATAAGTGAAAGTTGCTTTTAAAGTTGTTTGCCGGATTTGTGAAAGTTGTTTGCTTTTAAAGTTGTTTGCTGGATTAGTGAAAGTTGCTTTTAAAGTTGTTTGCCAGATTTAAAAGGTGATTATTGAGTGATTCGTTATTGTTTTTAATTGTGCGAAAATGGATCTATCAATGAAAAATATTGAGAAACTAATAATATCTAAGCTTGAAGATCAGAAGCAAAACATTTTAAAAGAAACTGAAAAACTATTAAAAAAACAAGAAGAAAATTTTACAAAAATAATGAGTTCCAACATAAAAATAATATCAGACAGACTAGATAAACTTGAAAAAGAACTTAGTTTTAATAAATCCCGAGTTGAAATACTAGAAAAAGATACTAGCGACATTAAAGATAGTATTAATTTCCGAGAGGAAAACATCAAGGAAATGCTGTCTCAACTAAATTTAAAGATCAATGAAGAAATAAATACTAAAAAAAAAATAATATAGATCTAGAAAATAGATCTCGCCGCAATAATTTTAGAGTTGATGGTGTTGCAGAACTATCGTCTGAAACGTGGGATGACTGTGCAAGAGCAGTTCAAAAGATTTTTAAAAACCAGCTTGGAATTGCCGATGATATAGTGGTTGAGCGAGCCCATCGAATAGGAAGAGTTACAGACAAGCTACCAAGGACTATAGTCCTTAAACTCCTAAATTATAATGGTAAATGCAAAATTTTAACATCTGTGAAAAAACTTAAGGGCACTGGAATTTTTATCAATGAAGATTATGCAAAAGAAACCTTAGAACATCGTAAAAAATTGTGGGAAGAAGTTAAAAGACATCGTAAAGAAAGTAAGTATGCATTAATCAAATTTGATAAAATTTTTGTTAAAGATATGCATAATTAAAATAATGTAGTCGCGGAAATGAAAGGAGATTATAACTCTCACTGGAATGGCTGAGATTAGCAATTTTAAGCATCAAGCTTTTAATTTTTCAAAAATGAAAACTTTAATAGATATAAATGTAAAAAAAGACCCTAATTATTCTCATGATTTAAATAATAATTACTTTTACTAATATCCTAGAGAAATAGAAAGATATCTTTTTAATTTTAATAACAGCGAACAAATTAAAATCCTTCACGTAAATATTAGAAGCATAAGTCACAACTTTGAAATACTCCTTTACTTATTAGAAGAAA